>JAPSGF010000090.1:1872250-2051565 GCA_035772895.1 Perdix hodgsoniae
GAGAGGAGAGGAGAGGAGAGGAGAGGAGAGGAGAGGAAAAAGAAAAAAAGCATGAAGTCCTAAAATCCCTTTTCCCCTTTATTTTTTTCTCTCTGAAAAGCAATGGAGTTCGTCTTAGAGAAATCACAGCTAGCAGGTGGGTTTGGGGGACAAAAAGAGGAGGGAGGACAAAAAGAGGAAGGAAGGCGGAAGAAGAAAACTCAAGGGCGGCAACTCAGAGCTGAGTACACAAAAACATCTTCAAAGCAAGGAGCTTGTTTTTCAAACACACCATGGTTTCGCTGGAAACAACCCGAGCTGAGCCGGGAGCGGGGCCAATCCCAGGGCTGCTGCCAGCCCCGAGCTCTGGCAGCGCGCCCCAGTGCGCGTGTAACCCAACCTGCACCCAACCTGCCCCCATCCCACACCGAGACCAGGCTGCCACCTCTGTGGGGCACTACGACCTTTCTTTTTCCTATTCTCTGCAGTCCCTTCCTAAAGGAAGGGTTCCACAACAGCGATATTTGCCCATGATGCTTTTATACTGTCTGGCTCTTTTTCAGGGCCAAGCATTGCTCACCCTGACAGCTTGCTGGAAGAATAGCCCAGCGTCTCCTTTTGGTGACAGGGAGGCTGCTGCGATCAATACCAAACACAGTGACCTCTGGTATTTCTAATGGTTCCCCGGGCAGCTAATCATCTTCATATACTTAGGTACTGATGTCACAGTAGTGTGGGTAAATATTCCCGACATATATTGCTGGGTAATGCTGTGCTAAGCAAGATGGCTTTCTTTCTTCTTCCCCTCCATATGCACTGCTTCTGCAAACGTGGGGTCCTGAGGGTGCATCAGACTGAAGAGATCCCCAGACGTGTGTCATCTGCTCCATCTTCTGCCATTTTTGCTGCCTGCCACTGGATGCTTTTTCAGATGCCGGGATCTTGGCAGCTCTTGATACAGCTGAGCTGTGTATGGCATTATTGTGCATTTCTCAACAAACTAAGGTTTTTGGCTTTAACATAGTCCTGGTCTGGCAACAATTCCAGTCTAACACCCTAATCACAACTCTGTGCCTACATATCTTCCACTCATTTTACAGCATGGACTCTGGCTTGGTGTGAGATATGTGCCCTGGGAGTTACAGGACTTTAATAGGACAAGAAATGGTGGATTGGATGAAGGGAAATATGCTTTTCCCCAGGTGGAGTGAGATGAATTGGTGACAGGAGTGCTCTGCATTCTCTATACACAGATGGGAAAACCTGGCAGAGCAAACATTCCATATAAAAATACAAAAATTTTGATCAAATTGTGCTGTCCAGCCCCAATCCCCAAGTAGCAGCCCTTCTCCCCAGCCCTGTTCTCTGGGCTCCAACAAATGTTTGGATGGGATGGTCATGGGAATTCTGGCATCACACTACTCCAAAAAAACTCAGCTCAGCAACCTGTGAGCAGGCTGCAACAGCACAGAGCAAAGTGAGCTGGAGCCACAGGGCTGGAGATCCACAAGGACCTAGGGCTGTTAGAAAGAATTAGTTCCTTTTTTTCACTGTTTATTATCCTCTGTTTTGTAAACTGACACAGCAGACGTGAGTGAAAAAATTTGGAAAGGAGACTGGGATCACTTACACACAGTATTATGGCTCTTCTTTAAACAGGAATAGAAAAAAATAAGCAGCAAGGTTCCTAACCAAGGGGTCATGGAAAGTCAGATTACGCACCGCAAAGAAAAACATGGAAAAATTCAAAAAGGAGAGGACAAAGAAATCCGTAGGACCAGAAACTTCACACCGGTGAAGCAGAAGCCATCCAAGGAGTTGAGGCCCATGCTGGGGGCCGTCACGCTGGGCCTCATCCTGTTCATCGCCGCGGTGGTGGCCTGGTGCTACTACACGGTGTCCCTGCGGAAGGCGGAGCGGCTCAAGACGGAGCTGATGGAGCTGCGGGCGGATGGCTTCGTCATCAGGAACCAGCACGGGGAGGTGGTGTTCCGGCTGGCGTTCCGCTCGGGGAGCCTGGACCTGGAGTCGTGCTCCAAGGAGGGCGAGATCCTGAGCTGCACGCGCTCAGACAGGGGGCCGCTCAACTTCTTCATCCAGACGGTGAAGCCCAAGGACACGGTGATGTGCTACCGCGTGCGCTGGGAGGAGCTGGCGGCCGGCCCGGCGGTGGAGCACACCATGTTCTGGGAGGACGCCCACTGGTACGGGGGCTCGGAGATGAGCACCCAGCACTGGCCCATCCGCCTGGCGGGCTACCAGGAGCCCGTGCCCTACGTCACCAGCGACGTCTACTCTTTCCGCGACAGCTTCGGGGGCATCCTGGAGCGCTACTGGCTCTCCTCCAAGGCGGCGGCCATCAAGATCAACGACTCGGTGCCCTTCCACCTGGGCTTCAACGCCACCGAGCGCTCCCTCTTCTTCCAGGCCCGCTACAAGGACTCTCCCTACAAGCCCCCACCGGGGCAGCAGCCCTTCCCCGAGCTGAGCTACCGGGTGTGCGTGGGCTCCGACGTCACCTCCATCCACAAGTACATGGTGCGCAGGTACTTCAACAAGCCCTCCAAGATCCCTGCTGAGAACGCCTTCCGATACCCCATCTGGTCCACGTGGGCCCTCTACAAGAATGATATTGATCAGGATAAAGTTCTAGATTTTGCAAGAAACATTAAGAAATACCGTTTCAACTGCAGCCACATTGAAATTGATGACATGTACACACAGGCCTATGGGGACTTTGACTTTGACCCTGTCAAGTTCCCCAATGCAACTGAGATGTTTGCAAAACTGAGGGAAGATGGGTTTAAGGTCACTCTGTGGATTCATCCCTTCATACATGTGGATTCTTCAAATTTTGGTGTGGGGATTGAGCGTCAGCTCTTCATCAAGGAGCCCTCGGGACGGCTGCCAGCCATGGTGGAGTGGTGGAATGGCATTGGGGCCATCCTGGACTTTACCAACCCAGCAGCCCGGGACTGGTTCCAGAGTCACCTGCGCCAGCTCCGTCACAAGTATGGCATCTCCTCCTTCAAATTTGACGCAGGTGAGACCAGCTACCTGCCCAAGCAGTTCAGCACCTTCCAGCCTCTCTCTGACCCCAGCATCTGGTCCCGGTGCTACACCGAGATGGCCATCCCCTTCTATGAGCTGGCTGAGGTACGGGTGGGCTACCAGTCACAGAACATCTCCTGCTTCTTCCGCATCATTGACCGCGACTCTGTGTGGGGCTATGAGCTTGGCCTCAAGTCTCTCATTCCTACAGTGCTCACCATCAGCATGCTGGGCTATCCATTTGTATTGCCAGATATGATTGGAGGAAACTTCCTCCCCAACAAGACAGATGGAGCAGTTGAGATCCCAGACCGGGAGCTGTACATCCGATGGCTGGAGCTGTCGGCCTTCATGCCCTCCATGCAGTTCTCCATCCCACCGTGGCTCTACGACAAGGAGGTGGTGGAGATTGCACAGAAGTTTACGGAGCTCCACGAGTCGCTGGTGGCCCCACTGCTGCTGGAGCTGGCTGGGGAGGTAACTGACACAGGAGACCCCATCATCCGGCCCATCTGGTGGATCTCGCCCCGCGATGAGGCCACGCACCGCATCGACTCGCAGTTCCTCATTGGGGACACCCTGATGGTGGCTCCCGTGCTGGAGATGGGCAAGCAGGAGCGCGACGTCTACCTGCCAGCGGGCAAATGGCGCAGCTACAAGGGGGAACTCTTTGAGAAGACGCCAGTGCTGCTCACGGACTATCCCGTCGACCTGGACGAGGTCGCCTATTTCCTCTGGGTTTCCTAGCTGGCTCCTCCATCTGCTTTGCTATGGTCTTGTGGACTAGTGAACACTTGATATGAATGACCTCAGAATTTTAATAGTTTTTGAAGTAGAAATGTATAATCATTCAAGTAAGAAGAAATATTATCACCTCTCTTAGTGTTACAATTGCAGTGGGACGACAATGCAATGTACTGGATGTACATCTTGGATCTTTCTGATTGACACTGTAGTGATAGGGATTCTACCCTTCTAATATTTTCTCATCAAGGAATGCCGTGCACATTATATGGACTACATTTGTCAGTGGTTTACGGGCAGTTGTACTGCAGTTGTTCCCATAGTGTGCTTGTAACCTCCATTTGCTTAGTGGAGAAGGCAGTTGAAGCAGAGAACTTTCTTAAAAAGAAAAAAAAAAGAAAATCCATGATTAACCCAAAGGGGGTGGTTCCAATTTTTCAGCCTGTAAGTCACAGATGGGTGCTGAAGCAAGGAGAGTTTCTGTTCCCCATGGATGGGATTATACAAGATCGCAGAAAGAAGCTTTAGCACTTCTTCATACTGTGGCAATCATCTCCACCTTTTAATGAAATAAATTAGTGAGAAACATGTCTCTATTGTGTATTCAGACAAGTCTGCAAGCATTTGATGAAGTCTTAGTAGCAGTCAAGACTAAAAACTAGCAGTAAGTCATGCATGGGTGAAGACCATTAAAGGGATCTATTTGTGTTTTGTGGCCTGGTTTAGATCCAAAGTCTGCAGTCTAACCACCACAAAGATTGCAGGTGAAGACTTGGTGAAGACTCCCACTCCCGTAACATGAGCAGAGTTGATCCCATTGAGCCAGCATCCCACAGACATGACTTCTCCTGGATGAAGGCATCTCAACAGCACCCATGGGCTTGGGGAAAGTGGATACCTTTGAAATGCCCTCCACTCTCAGTCCATTCTTCCTTATTTCTAAGCTAAGCGAAATTTAAATGTGACATGACTAAGAAATTTAGGAGAGTCCTGGGGTCTCTGTGCTGAGATGTTCCTTCCCAAAGCAAGGGGCAATTTCCTTCCCTGACCTTGATGGGCTGCTAGTGACACCTGAAAGGTAAAGCTGTTCTTGGCCCAAACTAGAAAATAACCTCTTTCTTTAGAGATTTACTCTGCATCTGGTTTATGTTATGAGCTTATGGGGGACTTGAGAGCATCACAGTCGCTCCAGAGCTTATTTGATGCTCAGGCTCCACAGCCTCACCAATGGGTCTGTCATGCTGCAGGATTGGGAACTAACACTCACATTCATGTTGGTGTGTGGGGTCACTGGCTTCCTCCCACAAGCTGTGGGGACAAAAGGGACTTAATGAGCCCCAGCCAAGTTCCTCTGGCTGTTGATTCAGTAAGAAAAAAGTTGATGTTCTATGTGGTGCTCACCCAAACCTTGCTGGTGAAAGAAAAAAAAGCATCTTCAAGCATACTGCAACTCCTGGGGATGATTCAGGCTGCTCTACCCTTAGCAGATCTCCCTCAGAGAGTTCAAGCCTATTTGTCTGCAGAAATCCCTCTCCAAATCCTCATCCCTATATGCTCTCCTCCTGTGCTTGTCCTTGCTGAGATGTGCACTGCTGGAGGAACATCTGGTTTTCCTCACAACGCCTCAGTCTCTGTTGTTTTTTAGCACTCCCAGCTCTGAGCAAGCACTGTGTTTTCTGCAGGGACTGGTGACGTGGGAACATCACTCACCCCAGGCTGCCTTTATGCTTTTATTTTTGGAGGGGATGTTTATTATCCTTAATATTAGATGATTGCTGAGCTACAAATCACCCATCCCCAGTAGCAAAAAATAGAAAAAAACAGTCCCTGTCTTTTTCTGCTTGGTTGGATTTATCATGGCCCAGCCCAGCATGATGGCTTTCCTGGACTCTGAGACTGGCTGTGATGGAGGAGGCTGTTTTTTCCCTAAGGTTGCCAGACTGGCTGCACACTCAAAGGGAATCTGTTGCTGTCAGCTTGTCCTTTCATCCTTTCATCACAGCTCTCCACAGACCTGTGCTGTTGTCTTTTCTTTTTTTTTTTTTTTTAAAACTCATTTTTCTTCCTTTCACAAAAAGCTGTGGTCTTGTGCAGAGCTGAACCCATAGGCAACATTGCTTTGAAATGCACTGGGCTTTTGCCAAAACCTCAGTGGGATTTGGAGTTGACCATTAATGCTCCTCCCTATTCCCTGCACAGTTCTCCATGTATTTTTGAGTGCTGCCTGATGCATGGTTTGATATCATCCCATGATCAGCAGGGTCCAATTCAGACTTAGCTGGGACCCTGACCAGTGCAGACTCCATGCAGCTGGTGAGCCTCACGCACCCTTACTGGACACAGCTGCAGATTTTAGGAAGATGCAAAATAACCCAACAAAATCCCCACCCAAACCCCCCAGATGCTAGGAAGGACTCCTGCATTACTGGGAGTCTATTGGAAACTGGATCCAGCTTGCCACAGGGCTCCAGCATCTCTCCCACAAGCATCAATCTGGTGCGTGGATGCTTCTCACACCTAAGGGAGAAGGCAAAGTATTGAGAAAATTTATTTTTATTGCAAAAGCAGTAAGACAAAGCCCCCCTCATTTGAACCATGTGTGTTGTCTGGTGCTGGTGATGTCTGGGTGCCACAAAGCAGGCTTTGGCTCATACAGCAAGGTGTTAGGAGAGGAGAAAAACATTATTTAGGGTGAGGGAGTGGCATGGGGCAAAGCAAGCTCTTAGTGACTTTCATAGGTCTGTTTCTGGTTTTCAGACAGCCACAAACATTTACCCTGGCCACACTTCCCTGCTAGAGCAGTGTGGGAAGGGGACCTGGGGACAGCAGGGACAGACAGAGTGACCTCCTGGGGCACATGCTAGAAGCAGCAAGCAGCCTCCTTTTCTTCATCACCTGCACACAGACCACAGATCTTCTGTATCAGCATGGACCAGCAAAACCCCATGTCCCCCCTCGACGCTGGCACTGGAGGACACCTTCTGGGGGTAATCAGCAGAAATAAGGGCACCACTGTCTGGTGTGATGCAGCAGCAGGACTCAGGGAGGGTGATGTGTGATCCATCCCAGCCTGTGCTGAGGGAGGGGACACTTTCAGCCCCATCTAAGCCGAATGCTCTCAGCTTGTCACTTTTAAACACCCATCAAATCTTCAGAACACAAGCAGCTAATACATTAAATAATGCCTCAAGTCTAATTTTAATGAAGCCTGGGGTGAAAAAAAGCCCCAAACCTACCACCACATTTGGAATAAACAGACAAGTTAAACTTTGTTTTGTTTTCCGAAGTTTTTTATCAATCAAGGCAATTCAAGTTACAGCTCTGTTTTCATAACAATTAGAATTAGAAAAGTGGTTAAAAACGATCCCACCAGCACTGCAGTCCAACTCAGGAAAGCATGTGAAATCCAACCACCCACTGATGCTGACAAAATAAAACCCAATCCCATGGGCATCATGCTGACCTGCTGCTCCTCACCACCTGCTAGTGCTGACTGAACCAATCCCCATCACCTATTTTGAGGCTTTTCCATGGCTGAGTTAACCTGGTTTTGGACAGTGACCCAGTGTGTAGCCCAGAGAAACCTCTCTGAGTATTGGTTCCCAAAATGTCCATGCACAGAGAGCCTATGATCTGCAAAGTCTTAGGGATGCTCGACTTGGGCTGCAGCATAGTGTTAGTGGTTTTGGTAAGAAGTTTGATGGAGAGAGCATCCATCAGAGAGTAGCTTACGAGATAGCTTGAGGGAGCATTGCTGAGCCTGTCCCCAAAAAGGCCTGGTGCCATGGACCCAGGGAGTGACAGTCTGATGAGCCCTTGCTCCAGAGCTTCACCTCTCCTCCCAGCTTCCCCCTCCTACTAGCTGGAGCACTGAATGGCCATGACCACTTCTGCCCTAACCACAGCATTTAGAAAAATCAGGTTACTCTATAATCTTACTCATTCACAACTAGTTAATAAACACCTTTGACCATAAAACTCTTTCTTTTGAGGGGAGGGGAAGGAGGACGGTGTGTCTAATGGAGATTTTCCCTCCTGACAGAGCCCTGTTGAATTTCGGTGCTTTCCTGGCACAAAGCTCTCCCCATCTGCTCCCATGCAAAGTATAATAGATATTACTGACTTCTAAGAGGGGACCAAGGCACTAATGCAGCTCCTGCCATCGTTTTCACAGTAAAGGGATTCTGCTAGAAAGACTAAACCTTGTCAGAGTGCGTAGCCTGGAAAGCTACTGTTACTTTCACTAGGGCCAGAAAACAAACCTGAGCCCTCCACAGCTAAAAGCCACAAGAAACAGGCTTAGGGGCTGAGCCTGGAACTTGTCTGTGCTTCTGCTGGACTCGAGGACTCTCTTGAGACTGGTTTTGAGGCCAAAACACAAAATTACACAGAGCAGATCAAATCGGACATGAGGTTGGTTCCAAAGAGGTACAAACTCACAAAATGGCTGAGGTTGGAAGGGACCTCTGAAGGCCTCAAACAGGCGTCACTCGAGCAGGTTGCCCAGGACCATGTCCAGACAGCTTCTGAAGATCTCCAAGGACAGCATCCATCACATTGAACATTCTCACTTCCTTCCTAACTATAAAAACACTTTAGATATTGCCCCAAACACCTGAGTTTCCACTTGTGGACACTATCACAACCCATAAGTGCATCTCCTTTTCTGCCTCCTGCAAACCCAGAGGCAGTTGGTCTTAGAGAAAGACCATCACTGGTATCTAACTCTACCCAAAAAGCTTGGGTATCCAACTCTACCCAAAAAGCATTAAATCCTGGATGCAATAAAAAGACCTGCAGCTGCTGTGCTCTCCTTGCCCCTTGCCTTCCCAGACAACATCACTCAGTTCCAAGCAGGCATGTTAAATATGAATGGGCTGAGAGATACCAGCAGCCAGGGCACAGCTAGGAAAGTCTTGCCCCAGAGAACAGGCCTGCCAGACTGCAACCCTGTTTGTGGTTGCTCAGAGTGGAGATTGACTGTGTCTCTGTAAGAGCATCTTACTGAACCAAACCAAACCAAACCAAATGGGAAGGCATCCTGAGGGAGGGAGAAATGCTGAGAAAATCCCCACACAGGCAACGGGAGGGACATGAGCCTAAGTCTCACCCATCCTAGTGCTGGGGACTGCAGGCACAGGAACACGCCACCCCACGTCTCCTCCAGAAACCTCCGACAGCAAGTCCAAAAGCTGAAGAAGTCCCCTGCATCTTCATGAGGAAGAGAAGAGCTGCTTCAGAAGCTCTACAGACATTATCATTTCTCTAACTCCAACTTGAAATGGAGATGGATATTAGCTTAATTTCATGCTACATGAAAACATTTTCTTGGGTGCAGCGAGAACACCCACTGGCACAAAACCATCAATACAAAAGCTGGTGCTTTTCACCCACCAGCAAGCTGGCTAGCAGCAAACATTACATCCATGACTTGTGCCGCTTGCAAGAACCTGCTGTTCTCAGGGAAGCGGCACACAGACGCTTACAGATCAGCTTCAGGCAGCCCTTCTGCCAGCAACAAACCTAGAAGCTCATCTGTCCTTAAAATAAAATAATGAAAAGAATACCTGTTACTGTAACAAAGCAGGACCATAACGTGTTAAGAAGACTGATTGGGCACACTGGTATGAACAGTGCTTCTACAGAAAAGGCAGTACTGACACCCGAGGCGAAACACACAGGCAAGAGCCTTGCAGCAGCATCAGATGGGCAAGGAGGTGGAATGCAAGCAATATGAAGTCTGTTCAACTGAAATAGCTGCATGTCACACAAGTAACCTGGCCTGCCTCATACCCGAGAAAATGGGCAAGTGTTAGTCCACTGCCATGCGACGGGGGAGGGGAAATAAATCTGTATATATATCTCTATATAATCTAGCTTGTTGGCTGCTCTTAAAAAAGTCTTTTTAAATATACTTGCCATATTAGAAAACTTAAGGCAGGCTGTGCTGTAGCAACCCTCCCACATCACACCCCCCCTAGACAGTGCTGAATGCTCCCATGGGACAAAAAATGCTCCCACAAGGCACTAACCAAACCTCACCTCTTAAACTCCTAGAGAACCAAAAGGATATTAGGTTTGACCACATGACAACTCAGTCTACAGAAATAAAGAGAAAATTCTGCCTACTACAACTCAACTGCAGCATCCCACCTGCACCAAATAAAAAAAAAATAGATCACCTTCCTCCAAAAACAGCAACAAGAAAAAAATCCCCAAGGAGAACAAAGTCTATTTAATACACTTCCACAATCCCAGTCCCAAATGAAATGTGCAATTAGAATTATTATTTGTTAAAAAGTTGTAGCATAAGGCATGGTTTTCCCAAAGCAGATGGAGGAGCCAGCTAGGAAACCCAGAGGAAATAGGCGACCTCGTCCAGGTCGACGGGATAGTCCGTGAGCAGCACTGGCGTCTTCTCAAAGAGTTCCCCCTTGTAGCTGCGCCATTTGCCCGCTGGCAGGTAGACGTCGCGCTCCTGCTTGCCCATCTCCAGCACGGGAGCCACCATCAGGGTGTCCCCAATGAGGAACTGCGAGTCGATGCGGTGCGTGGCCTCATCGCGGGGCGAGATCCACCAGATGGGCCGGATGATGGGGTCTCCCGTGTCGGTCACCTCCCCAGCCAGCTCCAGCAGCAGTGGGGCCACCAGCGACTCGTGGAGCTCCGTAAACTTCTGTGCAATCTCCACCACCTCCTTGTCGTAGAGCCACGGTGGGATGGAGAACTGCATGGAGGGCATGAAGGCCGACAGCTCCAGCCATCGGATGTACAGCTCCCGGTCTGGGATCTCAACTGCTCCATCTGTCTTGTTGGGGAGGAAGTTTCCTCCAATCATGTCAGCAGAAATAAAGGGGTAGCCCAGCATGCTGATGGTGAGCACTGTAGGAATGAGAGACTTGAGGCCAAGCTCATAGCCCCACACAGAGTCGCGGTCAATGATGCGGAAGAAGCAGGAGATGTTCTGTGACTGGTAGCCCACCCGTACCTCAGCCAGCTCATAGAAGGGGATGGCCATCTCGGTGTAGCGCCGGGACCAGATGCTGGGGTCAGAGAGAGGCCGGAAGGTGCTGAACTGCTTGGGCAGGTAGCTGGTCTCACCTGCGTCAAATTTGAAGGAGGAGATGCCGTACTTGTGACGGAGCTGGCGCAGGTGACTCTGGAACCAGTCCCGGGCTGCTGGGTTGGTAAAGTCCAGGATGGCCCCAATGCCATTCCACCACTCCACCATGGCTGGCAGCCGCCCCGAGGGCTCCTTGATGAAGAGCTGACGCTCAATCCCCACACCAAAATTTGAAGAATTATAGTTTATGAACGGGTGGGTCCACAGAGTGACCTTAAACCCATCTTCCCTCAGTTTTGCAAACATCTCAGTTACATTGGGGAACTTGACAGGGTCAAAGTCAAAGTCCCCATAGGCCTGTGTGTACATGTCATCAATTTCAATGTGGCTGCAGTTGAAACGGTATTTCTTAATTTTTTCAGCAAATCGCAAGAGTTTATCCTGATCAATATCATTCTTGTAGAGGGCCCACGTGGACCAGATGGGGTATCGGAAGGCGTTCTCAGCAGGGATCTTGGAGGGCTTGTTGAAGTACCTGCGCACCATGTACTTGTGGATGGAGGTGACGTCGGAGCCCACGCACACCCGGTAGCTCAGCTCGGGGAAGGGCTGCTGCCCCGGTGGGGGCTTGTAGGGAGAGTCCTTGTAGCGGGCCTGGAAGAAGAGGGAGCGCTCGGTGGCGTTGAAGCCCAGGTGGAAGGGCACCGAGTCGTTGATCTTGATGGCCGCCGCCTTGGAGGAGAGCCAGTAGCGCTCCAGGATGCCCCCGAAGCTGTCGCGGAAAGAGTAGACGTCGCTGGTGACGTAGGGCACGGGCTCCTGGTAGCCCGCCAGGCGGATGGGCCAGTGCTGGGTGCTCATCTCCGAGCCCCCGTACCAGTGGGCGTCCTCCCAGAACATGGTGTGCTCCACCGCCGGGCCGGCCGCCAGCTCCTCCCAGCGCACGCGGTAGCACATCACCGTGTCCTTGGGCTTCACCGTCTGGATGAAGAAGTTGAGCGGCCCCCTGTCTGAGCGCGTGCAGCTCAGGATCTCGCCCTCCTTGGAGCACGACTCCAGGTCCAGGCTCCCCGAGCGGAACGCCAGCCGGAACACCACCTCCCCGTGCTGGTTCCTGATGACGAAGCCATCCGCCCGCAGCTCCATCAGCTCCGTCTTGAGCCGCTCCGCCTTCCGCAGGGACACCGTGTAGTAGCACCAGGCCACCACCGCGGCGATGAACAGGATGAGGCCCAGCGTGACGGCCCCCAGCATGGGCCTCAACTCCTTGGATGGCTTCTGCTTCACCGGTGTGAAGTTTTCAGGCAGGAAAGTGTACATGGCACTTGTTTTCTCTATCACTTCTTGCAGAGGATTGGGAAGAAAGCCAGACTGGGATTCTCAGGAGAAGAAAACAGAGAGTTCCCACCTCCACTGAGACCCAGAGCACACGTCTCTGAAAAAGAAGAGGATAAATATAGTCTGGGTAGAACCTCTGAACCAAGGGATCACTTGTCACCTGCTCTCTGTCTCAATTTCAGCTGCTCTCATTGCCCCCACACTGTCAGCTGGATGTGCTGCATGTGGAGTGGCATCCACAGCCCCCAAACACCCTGCAGATGACACGCCAGGATCCCAGCCTGGAAACACCCAAGCAGTGTGTGCCTAAGCTTTTTGGCTGCAGCCTGCTCCCCTGTACATGGCCCCAGGAAGAAGGCTGCTCAGAGAGCCAAGAGCTGAATTGCTTTCCCTGTGCTGTGGGACCAGCCAAGCACTGAGCTGTGGGTTCAGAGTCGAAAAGTGAAGCAAGGACATGGAAAGTGTGGAGCAAAACCAGGCAAAGGAGGAACACGAGCGGAGAGGAGCCATGGAGCTGCTGGTGCCTGCCTTCAGCCCCAGGATGCTGAGCTGTACCAGGGGCTCAGCACAGGCGAGGGTGCGACTAAAAAACTTTCCTTGCCCCCTCCAGTCCATCATAGGTGGAACACCTCAGGACTAGCAGCGGGGCAGCCCAGCTGCTGATCTTCCTGGGGATGCAGCCTGTGGGGGAAGAATAGAGACCTGAGGGTTTCTGAAGCCCTCTGCTCCAAGCAGGTGTGCTCAGGTGTGAGCCTGAGCTGTTGGTCTCTGGAACCTGAGAATGGGCTCTACAACATGCACCACATTCAGGATGTATTTTATAGCAGCTGCTGGGGCAGATCTTGCA
Organism: Perdix hodgsoniae; assembly: GCA_035772895.1. Classification (NCBI taxonomy): domain Eukaryota; kingdom Metazoa; phylum Chordata; class Aves; order Galliformes; family Phasianidae; genus Perdix; species Perdix hodgsoniae. Next base: position 1,885,273 of record JAPSGF010000090.1, read on the forward strand.
GTTGGGGACCTTTTTCTTGCAAGAAGGAAGATCAGAGAGCAGGAGGCCAGGCAGAATTGCGGGGACAGAGTACAACACAGCCACAGGATGTTTGGGGCAGGAGCTGCAGCAAAGGAAGGATGGGATGCAGTTGCACAGCACGAGTGCTGGAGTGGCCATGTCAACCTTCTGCTGGGCGCCTGTGACTTTCCAGGCTGCCAGACGCTTTAAATGGGATTACAGCAGCATTAGGAAGCGATTAGCAAGAGTGGGTGGTAGGTTGAGCTAAATGACCTGTCCCGCAGCCAAGTCCCATTGAGCCTTTGCACAGACAGAAGCAGCTCTGGTCACCCCGCCTGTGTCACCCTGGGCAAGATGCCTGCAGGAGGGGATGGGGGCCACATCCGCCTGCACATGTAATGCACAGCCAGCTGAGCCCAGCCACCAGAAAATGGGCAGTAGAGAAATTGGGCAAAAAAGATGTTGGTAGGAGATCCTGCACTGGCATTAAACCATGCTCCTATATCAACACCTCTGGTGTCAGAGTTAAAAACAACCAATAGAACTGACAATGCCACAGGGACCCTGTGATGCCCAACCTGGAGCTGCTTCCCATCTCCTCCAGCTTGGGCATCCACAGCAGGCAAGAGGTTGCGGCCAGCACCAAACAACACATGCAGCTGGTGCACATAGCCGTGCGTGCTTCTGGACCTACAAATGTGTGAGCATAGCCCAAATGAGTTCCCTCCCTCTCTGCACTGGGGAGTTCTGGGATGCCAGTCACAGAGCTACTGCTATCAGAGACGAGGCTGAGCCTTGTATGCACGCTATCTTGGGACTGGGAGGTTTGAGAGGGGAGGAAAGAAAATGCATCCACCCAGAGAGCAGAACTGGTAAATTATTTGGGGAAAAGGATTTTTGGAACCTGTTGTGTTTCCTGAGAGAGGAAATACATGGCTTTTTCTTTCTTAGGTCTCTTCTGGGGTTTTATGCTCCAGAAATGGCTGATTCTGCCACTCTATTCCCACTCCACTTAAAACTGAGAGCAGCAAAGCAGCCCCCTGCTCCAGGGGCTCTCTGGATTGTCATCGCCCTCTCAGGAGGTTGGTTTATTATTTATGAAGCACTTTGAATCTGGTCTATTTTTAGGCCGTTTCTTTTTCCCCCTCCATGGGTTAGAATTTGTGACGTGCATGGAGGAACCAGCACTGCTGCTGCCACTCAGGAGCAAAGCAATGCAATTTGTAGGAGAGGTTTTACGCCCAATCTGCCTCCAGTGGTTTGCAACCCTAGTGTCCAAGCCAGCAGATGCAATCCAGTCCATGCGTTCAGCCTGTCTGTGGGCCTGGTGCACTGAAATGGGGATGCAAAGGATAGCAGTGCAGGGACAGCTAGCAGCGGCACAGCATCACTGGCTGACTCAGGGAGACAAAATGCTTCCCTGCTTGCAGGACAGTGGCAAAGCCAACACAACAGCTGAGCCAACCTCTGCGGCTTGGCTCAGGCAGCCCTCCATGCAGGCAGCCCACCATCCTGCACTGTCCCACTGCAGAGGATGATAATTTGTACACACTGTCAGTAGGCAGCACCCAAAAATGCTGCGTGGCACCACGCAAAGACTCTCAGACCCCAAAATCCGGCTGCAACTCAGCACCCATCAGCATCATTTCTGGCGGGAGCAAATTTGCAGAGCCAGGGTGGCTGAGAAACGATTTTGCAGCCTTGGGACAGCAGAACATTATTAACACAATGTGCAACTCTCCAGCCTGTGATAAGTCCCAGAGCAAAGTCTTTCAGGCACCCCCAAGATAAAGCCTTCACCTCGCATGCAGAGAGCTGCCTGCACACGCGCAGCCTCTTTCAACATCTTTTGGAATGCGACCTTGTTATTTTGCTCCAAGATGACATTGCTCTGACCTCCAGCTCCTCTAAAAAAAGAAAACAGGCAGGGAGGACAGCAAAGACAAGCAGCGTGGTTGCAGCTTGCTGCGCTGAAGCCTCCCAGCTGAACCAAAGCAAAGCTTTTTCTTTCTCATTCCATGGAAACAGCCAGTCACCGTGCCTTGATCAGAGATGAAAGCGCAGCATTCAAGCAGGACACACTTTATGGAGTAAAAATAAAAGTCCCTTTTTTGATCAGTTCTATTTTTACCGATACAGCCGCTGAATGTGGGCTGCGAGACCCACAGCACCATTAACCCCAGCACCTTTGTAATGAGGTCATTTGTTTAAAAATGGTCACCTTCACCAAACCAGTCCCTATTGCCCCAAATTGTCAGCTCTGAACTGTGCTGGCACCAAGGCTGTGCCAACACCCTGCACTGATTTCCCAGGCCTGCATGCCAGGAATCTACACCCAAAGGGTGCAAGGTGCCACCACCTCCACAAATACCTGGCAGGGCTGAGCAGATGGAACACCACAGTCTTCACCACCAGGCATTCCCAGTCCTTAAAAGAGCAGCAAAATTGGGTAGCGAAAAGGAAAATGATCTCTACAAAGTGTCTACAGGGCAAAAAAGGCCACGAATGCATGGAGCCATTGACTCAATAAAGGAAATTTGCAGTCTGCCAGCTGCAAATCTGAAAGGGGGTGGGATGAGCAAACCCTTCTGCATATTAAGTTTATCCAGCACTTCGGGTGAAATTGCTGTCCCATCTGATGGGAGATAGCAGGCAGGGGGACTCATGGTGGGGACTTAGTGGTTCCATGGACACGCTCCTCACAGTGGCATCAATTTGCTCCCTGCCCTGAAGTCACCTTGGGGCCCTGGGTTTGTCCCCACGGTGTACAAGCCACTCCTAAGTCAGCCTGGGGGGACACTGGTCCCCAAGCAGTCACAGGGACAGCCAGAGCATCCTTTCCGGGGACCCAAAAATACCTGATTTGAGGGACTCGCAGGGTATCACTTTGCAGGAGAGAAGTGACAGCCACCTCCCTGCTTCTGGGATGCCACTCCACGTCAGCCCACATCCACGCAGCCATCATTACACCAGGATGTGGGGTACAGACAGCTCATCACAGAGGGGACATGGCACACTGCAAGCACCCGCAAGTTCACTGCCTCCTGGGGCAGAAATCCACACTGCTCCTGTGTTCCCAGCTGCCCTGTCCTCCCCACAGCACTGGCAGGTTTCAGGCACGGCAGGCTGTGCTCCAGGCAAGCTGCAAGCAGCATATGCCTGCAGGCAGGAGGAAGGGACCTGCCCATCACTGGCTTGTCACTGTCACAGGTGTCTTCTCTCCAGCACCGTGATGGCAAAGCGCAGCCAGCCCTCTGGCCACGGTGGCAGCCACAGGCATTGTGGTGACATGGGGTGAGCATGGGGGGCACTGCTGGCACAGGCAGTGGAATCTGGGCTCACCACTCATCTTCCTGCAGCAGGAGAGGAGAGGAAGGGATGGCAAACAATCACCCTGCCTGCACTCAGAGGTTTCAGGAAGCAGAAAGCAAAAATAAAAAAAAAAAAAAAAAAAAGAAAAAAAAATCCAATACCAAATTTAAAAACAATCAAACAGACAGAACAAAAATTATTTTTATTGTTTTCCCCCTAAAGTCTAAACACAGCCATGATTCAGCACTATAACAATGCTGCCTCAAGCAAAAGGAAACAACCAACCCTTCTGCTGCTGGTTGCACCAGGCACCTTGAGGATAAACCCCAAATTGTGTATAGGGAGCTCACCAAAAAAAGGGCAGAAATGCTGCCAGGACATTGCATGGTCTGCAGAAGTGGGCTGTAACATTTTCTCTGCTGGACCTTAAACATCTCCAACTGTATTGCAGGAATTGGTACTCTGCAGCTCAGTTATGCTTCTTAAAGCTGCCTGCGTCAAGTGATGCTCCAAACCCAATTAAACACCTCATGGGTGTTTGACCAGGTCTGCCACACAAAAAGCCCCACAGTGAGTCAACCTTGGCAGGAAAGGTCTTAATCTTTAATACGCCTGACAATTCCCTCTTCACAACATCCTCTTTCTTTGTTCTTTGCTGTGTGCTAATTGGTAACATTAAGTTTTAATAGGCTGTTTTTAGCTGCACACAAGCAGCGCAGCACAGCCAGCTCACACCTAAACCACAACCACTCACAGCGCCCAAATTTCCCCCAAGATGCCGAACTCACAGGCCCACAATGCGAGGGAAAGGAGGACCGAACGAACCCGTCCCCCACAGCCTTGAAGGTACAAGTGCAGAAAGTGACGAAGTGGCTGCGGGTCTGTGAGACCAAATGCTGAGCAGACAGCCAGCCATGCTGCTCTCCTGCTTCCTCACAAGGATCCCTGCCGGCAGCAGCGGCTCCCTTAGCCTCAGCACAGCATCACCCTCTGCCGAAGGGGAATGTGAGCGATGGCTGCAGCATCTCACGCGTGTGACCCAGGGCCCCAACTCCTGCTGCACCGGGTCTGCATTTTGTTTCTTTTGCCCCTCACAGCGTGGTTTGATGAACACAGCCCCTCCCACACACAAGATGCAGCTGTGCCCACAGTGTACGAAAACAGGGACAAAACCCATCCCCGCGGAATCAGAATGCAGTTGGAAGGGACCCCGCGAGGATCACCAAGTCGAGCTCCTGGTTCCACACACCAACAGCCAAACCCAATGCCTGCAAGCAGCGTCCCGCCGCTCTGCGCGCTCCGGCAGCTCCAGCCGTGCCCGCTGCCCTGGGCAGGCTGTTCCATGCCCTCCGCCCTGTGGTGCAGAGCCTTTCCCCAACCCCCGGCCCTCCCCTGGCACAGCTCCATGCCGTTCCCTGGCGCTGTCACACAGAGCAGAGCTCAGCGCTGCCCTCCGCTCCCAGCCGCCATCAGGCTCCCCTCGGCTCCTCCGCTCTGGGCCCACCACGCCCAGGACCCCCAGCCGCTCCCATGCCCCACCAGCACCGCCGCCCCCTCCCCAGCGCTCCTGAGCGCACAACAGAACAGCCCTCAGCAGGACCCGTGCCCAGTCCCCCCCAGAGCCCACTTCAGCCCCCCAGGCACCTCCACGCCCCCGAAGCCCCGTCCCAAGCCGTGCTGAGGACGGACCCCTCTCCCACCCGCCCTGCGGCGCTGACGTCCCGCTGTGGACGCACGGCGCCGTGCCGGGCACGGTGAGCAAACGTCAACACGGCGGGAGCCGAAACCCGAGCCCACCCCAACACCCAACCGCTACGATGCGATACGGGGGAGGAAACGGGAAGCCCTGGCACAGCCTCTGCAATTTTCCAGCCCTCGGGTCCAGCGGGCTGCCCGGCTGGCGACACGGCACGCGAACGCCCGCCCTTCAGCCCCGCACGACAGCCCGAGAAGGGAAGCAGAGGAATCGCTGCGGGCTCCGCCGCCCCACACCGCCGCTGGCACCTGCAGGGGGAGGGAGGGAGGCGGGGAGGGGCCGTCCCCGAACCCACCGAGGACGCCCCGCCTCAACCGGGCGCCCCAAACCCGCAGCCCCGCCGCCCGCACACTTACGCGCAGCCCCGGGCCATGGCAGGGCTCCCCGCAGCGGCACTACCGCCTCCCGCCTCGGTTCCGGGGCTGGGAGGAACCGGAGAGCCCGCCCCGGCCCTGCCCCCGGCCCGCCCCGCCGCCCCGGCCCGCCCCGAGCTCCGTGCCGACGGTGCACGCGGTGCTGAGGCTGCGGCTCGGGGTGGCGGTGCTGCCCGCTGGAGCGGGGTTCCCAGTTCTTCGTTCATCAAACACCCTCCTGAATTACCCGCCTTCTTTCATCAGACGTCGCTCGCAACCCCTCCTCCCTCGTTTAGCCCCGCGCTGGGGGATCTCATCAGCCCTGTGCCTGGATAACTTGGCAGAAGAAAGCGTGCCGGAGTGAGGGGGTGGATGGCCGCTTCTATTTCTGGAGGTGTCACCGTGCCCCGAAAGTTCTTCTTGCGTACTTCGGTCTGCAGCTTGCATTAATAGATCCTGAATATCATAGAGTCATAGAATCCTGTAAAGCCTTGGGTTGGAAGGGAACTCAAAGCCCCCCACCCCGTGCGGTGGGCTGGTTGGCCCCACTGCTCAGGCTGCCCAGGGCCCCATCCCACCTGGCCTTGAGCACCTCCAGGGATAAAGCACCCATAACCGAGGCCTGTCCAATTGTAGCCCAAGGTCACAACATTTACTGGTCTCCCCTTTGCAGGGAGTTCCTCGTTCTGTAGAACGGAGCTGCCAAGGGTGGTTGCCCAAAGTGGCTTTATTGAGAACTCATCTTCACTTTCCACTAAGGTGCAGGCGCGTGGTACATCTCCGAGGTGAACTCGGGGTGGATGGCGTAGCTGCAGCTCTGCACTCCTCCCAGCTTCTTGAAGTGGCTGGAGTCCCACCTAGGAGAGGAGGCGTGCGGTGCTACATGGGCAGGACAAAACTCTGCTTCTGGCTGCCACACTGCGGAGACAGGCACTGCCCACACAGCCTCCCATCCTCTGTCAGCACCTCTGGGGGCTGAGGCTGAGCAGCAGGGCTGAAGATCCCTGGCACTGCCATCTCAGTGAGGCCTCTCCCTGCCACTCCCACTCCTTGCACTGTCATTTTCCTAAAACCTTAATTTCCAGACCCATGTGAGTCCAAGAAAATACACCTTATTCTCAGTGGAGAAGACTTTGAGAATCATCTCACCAAGGCTTGGGTGTGCAGACAGCTATGGAGACTACAGTGCTCCTTGTTTGTTCTTGTTTGTTTTCAGTTTCTGGTCTCAGAAATTTAAGGCCAATCATTTTCTGCAAGCCTAACTCCTAATTTTGAAGTTGGTGCAGTAGCACAGTGACAGCTAAGCTGGAGAACAGCCTCCTCTCTCCTTTGGCTGCTTCCCTGAGGGCTGTTGTAGGGAAAAAGACTGCCTCTGCAGTGGAAAGGTCCCAAAGACAAACACACAGGGATTAAGGACCTGCAGCGGGTGAAGGACACGGCTAATTACTGTGTGAAGGGCAGCATGACTGGGGAACGGCTCCTTGGATGAGAAAAGCAGGTGATGGCAGAAAGCACAAGAGCTGCACAGGCAGCACTAATGTAGCACCAAAATCTGGTTGGTGCTAAGCCACGTACAGCCAGGTTTAGGGGCACCACCAAGAGTTTGGGTGCTGTGCAGTCCCAAGGACCTCAGGATGCGATCAAGCACAGCAACACCTGCCCTTGAGGGATGAAATTTAGTGGCTTCTTTTTCACAGATAGCAATAATATGCTCCAGCTCAGCGTCACAGTGGTGCCTGCTCTGCCTGGTTGTGGCCTACTTAATCTGTAAGATGGAGGAACTTGTTACTGACTGCATGACCACCATAATGGGATCCACTACCCCTCAGGATCTGCTTTCTGTACCATCACCCCCAGAACAATCCTCTGAGCAATTTTGCATCAAACCCTAACAGAAAGGGGCCTAGCCCCTTGTTCCCTTGCTGGTGTAGAATAACAGCTTTGCACCAGGGCAACCTGCCCTTGGCTGGAGCACTCTCACACGTGGTCTGTTCATACCTAGGGCTCATATATGGGTGTGATGGCCGGGGGTGATGTGTAGGTGCACAGAACGTCACCATAGGGCTGTAATTGCAACATGGGATCCTCCTGCAAGAGACAAGAAGCAGAGTGAGTGATGGTCCCAAGAATAAAGGGCATGTTTTTCCCAACCCACTCAACCCAGCTCATCCCATCCAACTGATCTCATCCTAACTCACCCAACCCAACTCATCTCACTTCAATCCAGCTTATTTGAATCCAAGCCATCCCAAGCCAAAAACACTCACTGATCCATTCAAAGCCCATCCCAGCCCAACTCAACCTTACAGTCTGTTCTGCTAGCGCATGGAGATGCCTCCTGATGGCAGGGTCCCCATCGATGTAGTAGTCCATCCCTCGCAGGCAGTAGTGGTGACCAGAGCATGGGCTGTAATAGCCCTGGAAGGGTCTCCTCCCTGTCATAGTGTACACAGGCTGCAGGGACGGTGGTGAGAGCCACAACAGCCTGTGCAGCATGTCACCAACCACCTCCCTCTCTGCAAGCAGAAGGACAGAGAGGGTAGCAAAAAGGAGGAGCAGACATCTGATCAACCAGATGGCCACTGGCATGGCACAGGCACAGCTACAGCTGGAGCACTGGATGAGGGCAGTTACCATATTGGTTGAGGCAGGCAGGTTTCGGGGGGTATGGCACAGGCATGTTTTGAAGAAAAGTCTCCATTCTCTTCTCCTGCAAGGAGTGATTGCAGCCTTTGCAGCTTTGCCACCATTTCACTGCAGAACTCAGGGTGCTGATGGCACCCGAGGTTGCTCCAGTTTTGCAAGGTAAAAGGGGTCAGGTCCTACCTTGGGTGGCAGGGGGAGGTAGGTGCTGTACTTGTTCCAGGCTGCACTACTGTAGGGACCTGCTCGCCAGGTGATGTATTTGTCCTCATTGACAAAAACTGGGCTGTATTTCTCTGAAATGAGAAACGGGCAGGACTGGCCTATGGGGCTGCTGGTGGGGTCAGGGGTGTGTGACAGCTGGAACATCCCAGCTGCTCTCCGAGTCTCACAGATACAACACCACGGGTTCAGGGGCACTTCGGAGGTGCTGCTGCTGGGGTCCTTGTTAAGGGCCACCAGGACCTTCACAGGTGTGGGTGCCACCACCTCCATTCCACTGGTCAAGAGACAATGGAGGCAGGGCGAATGGTGGCCCTGAGAATGAAGGAGGGCATGTCCATTCCAGATCAACCCAACTCATCCCAACCCAACCCTGGGGGCCAGGAGGGACGTGTCCTGCAGGCATCACTGACCACCACTAGGTGTTGAGGGGCTACCACTGGGGTGAGCACAACAGACCTCAACAGGGGGATGCTGACAGGTGGTTACAGCAAAGCCACAAACACGGATGGCAAGCGAGGGCCACTTTGCCACCACTGGGGAAATGCAGAATGTAAAAGGAGGGGTGGGCAGAGTTGCACCTGGCACTGGCAGCTCCCTGCCTTGTGGCCCTCAGTGGCGTGCCCTGTGTGACAGAGGGGGACAGATGGGAACTTGCAGTACCTTCAGGTTTGGTCAGCCAATACTTCTCGGGCCAGTAAGCAGTGCGGTCAGTGGCATTCCGGTACAAATACTCCCGCATCACAGCCTTAATCAGCTTCTCAGGCTGACCTTGGGGAGACATATTTTGCTCCTGGGGCATTGTTAATCCCTAAAGACAGCAGAGAGTGAGGTGAGATACCCAGGTGATGCACCTGCCTGATGTATCAGCACTGGGGAATGTGGTGAAGCCAATTACTGACTGTCAGGCAGGACTTAAAACTGGAGACATGCCCCCAAAGGGGGTATTCACTGGGAGGGTGAATATCTGCACAGAGGGTGTGCGCTGGGGACAGAGAGTGGCTGGGTACCACTACCTTTTCTCCTTTGCATTTGTGGTGTCTGGGACATCCAGGTGTTTTGCAAAGCAAAGGATGCTGTGGGGACAACAGGGCCACTACGTATAAGGCCAGCAGAGGTAGGGAAAGCAGCTGTGGGATAAAGCCCTGCAGCTGGCAGAGGCCAAGAGCGCTGGGCTGTGCCGGATTGCTTGGGCTGCAGGAGATGCTTCTGTCCCTTCGTAGCTGTGACATGCTTTTCCATGCCCTCTGCTGGCTCTCTAATTATAACACACATGTTAATGCTGCAGGAGATAACCCATTTTGTGGTGTGCTTCACATCAGAGCCTGCCTGCTGGTTAGATTGTGTGGGGAGAACCGTATGGCTGTGGGCCACAGGGACCCCCCCTAGCAAGATCATGTCTCAGCGGTCTGTCCTCCTCCAGGAGCAGGGCTGGGAGATGTTCTGCCACACTCAGGACTGGGCAAGCCTCAGGACTGTGAGCTGGGGCACCCATCTGCCCCTATCACAACCCTGTCACCTGGATGCCCTGCCTCATTTTCCCCTTCCCAGTGGATGCACTCTGAAACCTGCTGATGGCCAGGAATTGTGTGAGAGCTTGTGCTTGTCTGCCCCATAAGTGCACTCCACAGACACACACCAAGCCCAGGGGACAAGCAATGTGGAAAGTGAAAATGTTGTTTCTGCACTGGATGTTGAAAAGGGCAATTGATCTGAAGAAGTAAGCTGTAGCATATTCTAATAGCTGATGTGAAAAGTAGAAATCCCATATACATATTAGTAACATATTTTAGAAACATAGTTACTGAATTAGCTGACAAATTCTTTCTCACAAAGCTGCTATAGACTTTAAATGTCCTAAACAATGTAGGCATAGTATTCCAAACTAGGAAACATATTCTAAGGTTGTTCATTAGGACAGCAGAAGTGAAATACATTTAACAAGCTTTCAAGGAGTCGGGGCCTTTACACAAAGCAAAACTGTCCCACTCTGTGGGAATGTTAGGATGCCAGAGGCAGGCTCCAAGATACTCCCCTCCATCCTCCTTCCAAGCTTATCTCTATGCAAGGACAGATGGATGACCAGAACAGTGACCCAGGGTGAAGGGCACAAATGCTAGGGGGTAATTCAACAACTAAGACGTTATGTTTATGTTTATGTTGTAAAGCAGGCATCTGAAAGTTATATCCAGATGTTTGTTAAGAAAGCAATTGTTAGAAGGCAGTTAACCAATGAAGATACTTGTGGTTGGGTGGCAAGGGTTTGTATTTACTTGGTATTTGTATGATTAGTGAAGCATTGCAAAAGAGTGTGAACCTGCAGTACTCGGCCAATGAGGAACCAGAGGAGAAAGAGATAAGCATCGGGCAACAGGGGATAAAAGATGGAACACTGTTTTCTGGGTGCTCTCCTGCTTGCAGGAAGCCCAACACTGCAATTGCAAATAAAGTCTGCTTTATCAGAGATATAGTCCTGGAAAATTATTTGGATATTTCCAACAGAAACCACAAGCACAGACATACTGATGACCAGGGAACACGAGCATCCCCTGATATAGAGAGTGAGGCACCCCATGAGTTCCCCTATGCCACCCCTCACCCAGCCCCAAGCATCTCAGCCAGGTAAGGGAAGAAACCCTGAGGCTATTACCTGGGTCACAAATTTGTTTTCCTTCCATAGCTGCAGTGGAGCCTTCTCATAGATGGTCTTTCTCATGGAGCATGGCGGCCGGTAAGCATCAGTGTAGGTGCTGACAGGGGTCTTGTGCTTTTGGGCAAAGAGGAACATGGTGCTGCAGCCACAGGGATGCTGGGTCCTGGTGGATCTTGGGGTGGCTCAGAGGTACTGCACAGGGCTGGAGTTTTCCAGCCCACACAGACCCGTGTGGGAACTCGTGTGGAAAGGGAATGGGGCCCCGGTGGCTCTGTCTGGAGGCTCCCGGTGGTGTTTATGTCATTGGTGACATCACAGTGTGAGAAAAGGGAGGTTTGGGTGCCTTCTGTCAGTGCTATGGTGCGTTCCAGAGGATACCAAGTCCTGAGTAGTGCTCAGTAACAGCTCCCTGCAACCCCGCATCCCTCCCACAGTGGGCACTGTTGCGTTCCCTTGATCCCAGCCTTCCTCCCCTCCCACAGGCAATTAGACTAACAAGGGTAAGAAACAGTTTCAGCTGGTCCCAGTTAAGGTAATTGTATTTTGGGAGGTGCAGGACCATAGCTTGTAGCCATTTTTGTGTTTCTGGCCCTCACTCTCCTCTGCCTTGAAAAACCCAGTGCAGCACCGCGTTGTTCCAGCCACCACAAGGCACAGCACTGGGCTCCTACTCCACGTGGCTCTGCTCTGTGGTTTTGGGGTATGAAGAGGAATTACTACCTGCTCCGGGGAGCTCTCCACGTGTTAAGTTGTTGACTTTTTTTCTTTTATTTCATTAAAAAGGGAGATTAAGGTAACCTTGTGTGGCTTATTTGCTATTGCAATGGTGGGCTCTGCAGGGATGGAAGCCCAGTGCAGGCAATGGGGTTACATGTGGGGAGAACTCACAAGAAACCATGTGCACTTTTTGCCCAAATCAGGATGCTGGGCAGAAGCCCCATACTTGGACACCTTTTTTTCTGAGCATCCCTGCACTGCTACAGGTTTTCATCCCTTCTGGCTGACCAGCAATGCCTGAATATCAACTCTGTCCATCTGTTAGTCCACCCCTGATTTCAGCATCAGTGAGAGCTGGGGCATCTTGGGACACCATCCTGGCTCTGTTTGTATCCTCATACCCTGCTGTCCAGTTCACTCCAAAGACAAAGGCTGGCAGGCTGGTTTTTGTATGTATGCTTTTTAATATCATTAATTGTTACACTACACACAACCAGTAACAATGATAAATACTGCCATGGAAATGTTAAAAAAAAAAAATTATATGTTTTTGTTTTATTTTTTTTTCAAAAAAACCCCACATTTTTAAATAAATTAATGCATAAAACTGATGGTAGAAAAAAAAAAAAAAAAAAGAAAACCCAAAACAAACCACAACACAACCGATCTGTTTAAGGCAATACTCTACGCGGACAAGAACAGAAGTACAACATGTGCTACATGTTCTGAAGAAGAAAAAAAAAGAAAAAAAAAGAACACACGAGATGCAGACTGATGCTTCGGGAGTGAAAACCTCCCCAAACCAGATAATAAAACCAATGGCCAAGTTAAGTGCAGCATTAATACACTCCGCATGTCACATGATTAGCAGGTTCCTAACATGGACTAAGGTCAAGCTACAACAAATTTATCTTCCTAGTTAAAAGGTTATTCAGGTCAAACCCTACATTTAACTCTACTTTGCATTTGGCTGTTTCAGCTATGTATCACTATATGCAAGGACAGCTGGAAATTCATCCCCTGTTCTGATATTAAGGAAAAGGTTGGGAGGTCTCTCCTGAAAGGCATTTCCATTAAATATATCCCAGAAGGATCCCATTTTCAGTGACTCACAAATGCCTCCGCTGGGCACCAGGCACTGCGTGGTGGAAGGAGACCTTGGAAGCATTTCCTTGGGGTTTAGTGTCTTTCAAGCTGAGGGCATGAAATGGACTTGATCTGAACACAGAAGAGGGCTGCCTCCCTGCCCGCTGGGTCATTTGGAGCCTGCTGGATGTACAGCCTGCTCTTTGCCAGCAGGGGAGAAACTCAGCCATGGATACAGCCACGACATTTGCTGCTGAAGTTGGTGTGAAGCTCCATACCTGCCCAGACAGCCCATCGACCCCAATTATTAATGCAGCCCAGAACTTGGCCACTAGAAAGTGGACAATAATCTAAATGCCAAAAATATCCCCCTCTCCCTCCAAATTTAAAAGAAAAGGGACAGTAGCCACTCCCTGCCAGCTTCCCCTGGTGGATCCCCATCAGCTGTGACGCATGAGGTCAGCAGTGCCAGCACTCACCAGCACTGACCCATACGTTCCCAGTAAGGTGCATGTCTGCAGGGTGCTGCCAGGGGGCAAAGAAGCTTCCTAGGACATGGTCAGAGCCTCTTGTACTGCCCTGCTGGGGTGCTTGTGGAGGAAGCTATAGTACACGAAGAAAGAAACTCAAGTGGAGTTAGTAAAAACTAAGACTTGTGATAGCCAACAGCTGTCTGGACTGGTTTGGGTTCGGGTAGGAGGGGGAGAATGCAGGACGGGGCTGAGAATCATTTTGGTGCAACTGCCTGTGTTGCCCAACACCAGTTCAAGGTGGGGATGGGGGAAAGATGATGGCTGCTTTGAGAAAAGAGTGAAAGGAGGACGTATGCAATATAACAAGGCTTGCAATTCTAGAACTAACCATTGTACATAGATACCAAAGTTTACCTGTGACAACTACTTACACTTCTATCACTGCTGCTTTCCTCGCTTCCTTGCCTAACCCTTCCGTAGTTTGGGAAGCTGTAGCTGTTGGTGTGATGGTCGGCTCTGGCTCTCCCTCCATGGCCCCACACAGCACACAAGGGGACTCAGCTGCAGGATGCAGTGAAGTCTGGAAGTCGCACATTAGACACAGAGCAGCTCTGCATGCAAGTGGTGTCTGCTTTCAGAACATTCCAGAAAGCTATTCTGTAGTGGTTCATTCCCTTCTTTATTGAACTGAAGGTTCAGTAGCCCCCACGGAAGGATTTTAAATGGTTATAAATGTGCATAAGGGGAGGAATGGGGATATCTTTCTGGATTTTCTCCCCTGCAAAGACTCTGTCCTCTGTTAGAGCCATTCTCCCTGCAGACCTGCACCTCTACCAGCATTTGTTTCATAGCAGACGAGGGAACCATTGAGAGATGTCCCAGCTGTGCCTTCCATGGGTCTGATGTTCATGCAGGGATCTTGAGTCCCAGACCCTAGCAGGGTGATGGCGGCTCACACCAAGGCTTTAAAATCACCTGGGTGACCCTCAGCCCAACAGTCTTCTGGGCTGCTCAGGAGGGCAAAGGGAAGTCCTGGCTGTCTCACTGTCTCTCCCACCATCACACTTCCTGCATCTCCAACTGGGCTGCTGTGAGGAGAGCTGGCCCAAGTTTTCCACCTCTCCATGGGCCTGTATCACATCACAGCTTACTGGAGACCGCACCTGGGGCAGGTAAAGGGGCAGCTAGGGGAGGGCAAACACCTCAGCAAATAACAGGACTTATCTCAGAACAGCCTTTCAGTGGCTCTTCTTTTCCTGGTGCTCACTGCTCTGCTTCCAATGACACATCTGAAAGTAATATTTTAATTAGGCTTCAATTGTACCTTCTACTCCCAGATAAATTCTACTACCTTTCTCATCATTTGTTGCTATGGAAATGGCTGTTTCACAGACTGGGTACAATCAGCAAGATGCGTTCTTTCCAGAAGCAAATGCATCTTTGGCTGAAGCAGCTTTTCACAGAAAGGCTCAGATCCACCACCAGTTTCTCTTGGCAATTTCGTCTGGGAAGCAATGGGAAGAGTTGCTCTCTACGGTGCCAGGGAAAGCTGCAGTCTGTCCTGATGTGCGTGTGTGTGTTCTGCTCTGTACCATGGCATTCTGCATGCTCTGCTCCATGTAACCTCAGCCCTGGCCCTTGCCTTCCCAGCAAGCTGCCAGAGGAGTGCCCAGCTGGACAGCATCTACCCACTGTGATCCTGGGATTGCCACCAGTGTCTGGGATAACAGGAAAGGATGTAGCTGTAAGTTCTGGGAAACAAAGCAACAATTCAGCTGCACTACATGGGGTGTGAAATCTCAGACAGCAGTTCCTGTGAGAACCCTGCTCCTGGGTTAGTGTGGCATTAACCTTCTGTATGCAATGTCAGTAGTGACAGCAGGTCACAACTGACCCTGCTGTGCTAAGCTGATGGCCCCTCTGCTTCAGAGTTGCGTGGCTCTGCAATGGGCAGGTTTGTCTGATGAAGTGCAGTTCAAGGACTGATCTCTTGCACAAGAAAGCCCTGACCAGAAATGACAGGGATGTTGTGTCCTCCTAGAGGATATTCTGACCAACTACGAAAATCTACTTTAAAGACATGAGAAGCAGAGAGAGACAGAAACTGTGAAGAGTCAGCTCTGAAGGATGCCAGAGGCCAAAACCAGGGTACATTCAGGGTGGCATGTGCAGCCTGTGCTTGCTGAGCCCAACAGCAGCCAGGTGATAAAGCCCATTTTGATATAGGTAGGAGAGGCCATACCCCATGTGTGCTTGAAGGAAGAATGGAAAAAATGGAGAGACCAGACAAATACATCTCATATTGTTACATAAATGCTAAAAATAAAAGCATGAAACTGCCCTGGGAATATCACAAATGAGCATTTCGGTAATCTCTTCCATTCAATTAGAGCTCACTATCTGTGTTGTAAGACCACCTGCACTTTGAAATCCCTTAACTCTGCTAGCAGGGGATGGTGCTGCTGGGCCACCGAATGTTACTACACATTCTCTGCATCAGCACGCACATTCAGTAACCAGCTGTGCAAAGGCAGCAGCAAAATAACTGGGAAATATATCTTTGCCAAATATCTGTCCCTAAAGCTGCTCGGTCTCTCTCACAAGAGCTTCACTCTGCAGCACTGATACACAAATACAACCAGAAGCTGGTAAACTGAGGGAAAGAAGAGTTTTCTTTGTATAATTATAAAACTATGTGTAAAACCTTAATAGCATGCTTTTTAAATCTTGCTTGCAGAGCTATCCCAACAGTGGTGCCCACTGTACACTCAGTAACATCCATGCAAGGTGGTACTGTCATGGGAAGGCAGATTTCTTCCCAGTGCTGCAGAAGAGAATGGATGTCTAGAGGGGATGTGACTTGCCTAGAGCTACAGCAAACATCTAACATGTGCCAAAAGCAGCAAGATCTAATTTCTGTGCTCTGCTGATCCAGTAGATTCTCTTCAGTAGTATTTGGCTGCAGTGCCAGCTCAGGGACACGGTGTTTTTTGAGTGTCCATCTGAAAGCAAGCTTCGCTCCTTGCTGGTATCAGCACTGTATTGAGACAGATAAGCTTGGACTACTGGGACCTGTCCTAGGCCAAAGCAGCACTTGGCAGCCTTTCCAGTTATTGCTTGTTTTCCTTCTATCATTCCATCTGGTGCTCAGCTGGGACTCTCCTTCCTTCACAAGCATCTTCATTTTGCTGCTGAGTCACATGCAGGGCGCTGCACTTTTTAAGCTTTCTGTGCACTGTTGTACAGCTCACAGGCCACCCTGAGGACACAATGCATGGTGAGAGAAGGTTTCTGCTCAGGATTTCAGACTAGTGTGTCAGCCAGCACACAGCTGAGCAGAGCAGCTGCCTCCTTCTGTGAAAGGAGATAGAGAGCCAAACCAGAGCAGCTGAGTCTGTCCTGTCCGTGGCTAAGCACAGCATTTAGAAGTCACTTTTGAAGTCTGTGCTCCAGGCTTGGCCATCTGCTTTTGCAGAGTTGCAAGGCATCTGCAGGCAACATGGCCACAGGAGAATAGCAGACTGGAGGGCCAAATGTACACCCCGGGGGCTGACATGCAGCGACATCAGATTTGATCCAGTGCCTCTTCCAAAGGCTGGCTTCAAGACAAATCTGGTAAGATCAAAGGAGCCTTTGGGAGGGTCATCTAGACATCAGCCTTCTTCCAGCTAAAGATTATACAGCCACCAGAAAAGCAGACTAGATCCTGTTATCTAAAGACCTTCTTTGACACTGGGAGGATAAACAGACATTTGGAAATGGGGAGTTTGCAGACTGGAGAAGCAGAGTTGAGCAGTGAGACCTTGCAGTCCAAAGACAGCTCATACTAAAGAGCACAGCTGACATTTAATATGAGGAAAGAATTTGCCTAAACTCCAGTAATGTGGAGATTAAAAGTACTTAAAATCCTAGCAAAAATCCGGTCTGGCTTTAGGAGGCATCAAATTCCTTTGTTGTAGGTGCTGGCATCACTATAAAGCAGCTTAATTACTTGCTAATTTAGATGAACAGCAATGCAACCTTTCATACTCAGTGGCATACCTTCCTCTGGTATTCAGTACATCTTGGACGGAAAATAGGGCCTGAAAAGGCCATCTGGTATGGTGCAAACACTGATGCAAAGAAATGATTCTCTTTCTTGCAAGCAAAATATAGCTGGGAGAGCACCCAGCATCTTTACAGCTTTTATAGCTTTACAGTGCTGCAGCGAAGAGTCAGGGGCTGTGCTCCTTGCTTTAACCTTCTCCAGGCCATGGCAGCAGATAACCTGCTGGTGTGGTGTAAAAGAGCAGTGGCCACACTTGTGTACTCCTTCTTGGGAACCCACCACAACATAATCTTTAATGAGGGCACAAGGAAAACCTTACGTCTGAAACAAAGATCTGAACACAAGAGAGACAGGGAGAGCCAACCCAACCTGCTGTCAACACATAACACTGGGCTGGCCATCATGTTCTGTAACAAGCCAACAACCACACCTCAGGGTCGTAACTGATTAAAGGGCTGCAGTTCAGAAGGGTTAGTGATCAGTTTTCTATGATAGCCACACGTGCAATGCCTTAATTCATTCAGCCTTCCTGATAATGACTCTACACAGGTAACTACTTATCCCCACCATTTCTACTTCAATCCCCTAATAAAATATATGAACACAAAGCATAGAGAGGAGAAGCCAAAAAATTGCCATTTTATGGTCCTGTACATCATGTCAAAACAGCTATTTGTGCAACCAAATCCTTCTGTGAGCAGGGAAAAACCCTGGACCTGTGCTTCTCTCTGTATTTGGTGGAAGCACTGGCCTAGTTAATGTTTAAATTAATCTCCCTCCCATGTGCAAGTGAATATCTCCCTCCAAAGGACTTTAAGGAGTTATGCTGGAAGCAGGTGCCAATCGCACAATGCAAAGGGTGGAAGGTGGCTGCAGGAACTGGAAAATGCCTCAGGCCACGTGGCAGGCAGATAAAAGCAGCAACAGGGGCAAAAAAGGACTTGGTTGAGGTGCCATGGTGCAGTGGTTACAGAGAGTTGCAGTCCTGAGAAACTCATCTCAGCATGTCTCCTTCGATCCTTGTTGAAACATGAAGGTGGTGTGATGGTGACCTGTGAGATCTACAGTTTGAAAGGGCTGACCCATGGAAACAGACATCTCATTGCTTGAGAAGCTCACCAAAATGCTCTGAGCTCCTGAGCAAGGACTGTAGGAAAGGCCGAGGGTGTGCAGCCTGGCGAGAAGGCACAGACACTGACTCAGGAGGATAAGCACAATGAAGATGTTATATGGTACTGACGCTGAACTGCAAAATCCTGCTTTGGAAGCGTGAACCTTTAAAGAAATTGGGCCATCTGCTACAGGATTTACTTAGACCATGGGATTTCTTTAAAGTTTTGACCACATTCCGCATTTGAAAAATAGACTCCTTGATATTTTCTCCCAACACAGTGTCGCTAGAGCTCCCCTCACCTTTTCAGACAACTTGTTCATCTCACACAAAAGAAATGAGAAACTGGGGACTGGAAGCTTTGTACTTCTTTAGAAACAGTTTTGAAATACTCCTCCTCATCACTGCTATATGATAAGAAACTGAGAGGAGTTCTAACTGAGGAACACTCTCTTCCTAGGGGAGTTGACGAGTTAATCAGCACTTCTGCACTAAGAGGCAGAGATGCTCAGTAAACAAGCTTGCTCAGTCTTTGTTTGTTGTCAGATAGGGCCAATAGTCCTGTTTTAGGGAGGGGGAAAACATCTTTCATAGTTGCCTGAAGCCAGCTCCTGAATAAAGCCCAGGAGTCTTGAATGCCTGCTCTTATGCTTATGCTGTACATGACATCATGACTTGTACTGCACAGAAAAATACCCAGGGTGTTAAGGGGCCTTCTCATCACTAAGAGAGATGAGACTTCTTAAAGAATCAGATCACGATGTGTAAATCTGAGGCAGGAGATTTGTACTTCAGGGTGGAGATAAGGCTCTTTCTTGTGGCCCAGGGGGATTCTGATAGGAAATTTAAAACTGCCTAAATTCTTCCGTCCACCAGTCTTTAAAGCAACTGCTGATGTAATGCAGGCAGTCTTTCTGGCTGAGCAAAAAAGGATACAGTTGTGCTTGTGTCAAAGGTCTCATGGCATCAGAGAATGATGCCAGCTCATCCACCATCTGTGTCCCATGTCTTCTGAAGCCAGCAGTGTAAAGCTGAGCAGGAGAGGACATGTCTCCTAATTCCAGAAATCATTTTGTGTTGAAAACAATCTGTTGGTGAGCTGGCAATTCAGTCCATGTAATGTCAAGTCTCCTGACACAATTGGTCCTGATGTGGGACAGCTCTAACAGACAAAGCTTGGTTGACAGGCGGGCAGAGATGCAATAAATGAAGGTTTCCCCTTGTGGTTTTTTTTTTTTTTTTTCAGCTGAATCTGCTCATTATCCCTCTGTTGCTTAAAACTCCCTTAAAGTCTGGCACCACAAGGTTAACAAATCTCTCCCACAGGCACCAAGAGATGCAATGTCAAAAGAATATCAACAGCTAAGCTCTGTAAAAATATGCTTTTTTCTACTAGGTTTTTCGGCACTGACCTTCAGTTCCTGTCTTAGCAGGTTTCATTTTTCTTAGTCGAACAAAGTTGGAGACTTTTGGAAGCAAATGGGTCTCACAGGAATTAAGAATAACTTGAATTCAGTATAACTGAATTCATGAGTATGGCATTCTCAGTCAAAGACTGAATCCCCTCAGAGCATAGATGGATTGTAGATCAAATGTGATGTGTTTGGAGATGTGGTGCCAAAGGAAGACTGCACTGGATATGTGACACAACAGCTCTAGCTAGTACTGATTCACAGTGAAATGCCACCTATTCACCCTCTTTGCAACTGAATGAATTGTGTTGTGCTAGTCCTAGCTAGAGCTGCCATAAGAAAGGATGCCCTGCTCTGTTGCCATTTGTGCCTCTGTTGTGGTACAATTTTGGTTACACAGATCAAATCATGCTTAGTGAATGAACTATGAACTGACCTCAGGTAAAACCCCCTGACAACTCTTGATCTTGCAGGTAGGATTAACTGTAGCCCAACTTTCTGTTCTGGAACTAACACCTTACAAAATATCTCTGGTGTCTACAAAACCCCCAGAACGGTCACTCGGACCTTCTGCATTCACTTTTCAGACCAGTCAGTTGTGTCAGGCATTGCCTGGCACTTTGAGCAACTTGTTTTTTGTTTAACCATAGTTTAAAATAACTTATCAATCAATCATAAAATGAATTTTTGGGTTTCTCCTGGCTCCATGAACACAAAGAGGTGCACGTCCTACCATAGGAGGAAGCAATGGCTGTTAAGTTTTACAGTTATAGTGGAAAGCACTGATCACAGCCTGCCGGCCTCACTACTGGATGTGACAGGCGGTGGAGGAGGTGGCTTGGCAACACATGCAGGTAGGATTGACCGATTTAGGGGGGATTAGGTCAAGGTCCTCATCATCTGGGATCTCATCTAACCGGTACCCATCCTTTAGCAGCTGGATGTTCAAGTCTTGGTTGATCTGCTGCAGACAAAGAGACAAACAGTCAAACACTTGCAACTTATTTTTTCTGATTGGATGAGGAAGCAGGTCTCTTATTCTGGAATATATTTCCCATATATAGTATGTTAAATATACATGATATTTCCCATCTATGAAATAGGAAACAAGAATAATTCAAATGCGAACTCGGCAGTCCACCCGTCTGGGGCATTAAAGCAACTGAAAGGTGGTCAAGCCACTTGGTTCTTTGTAATCTAAGATTCAAATGCAATCTAGCCAGCTCTGAAGGAACAACCCTTCAAGACAGGGCCCTCTCATAGCCCAGACAATTTGATCTGGCGTCTACTCTTGGACACTTCTCAATGCTTCAGTGGTATTTTTCCCCTAGGAAGGGATACAAGGGGGAAGAGTTTTCAATAGCTCATGTGCAGAATGGCTGCTCAGCACCTTGGGTATAAAATCAGATCCTACAGAAGCAGCAGCCAGAGGCTGAGCAACTAATTCACTGGAGATCTTGGGAATATATTTAGAAACAATACGAGGGATTAACAAGTCCAAACCTCCTGCCATTTCTCTTTGAGAGGACAAGAGATCATATTTGTAAGTCCTCCCTGGAATTTCTGCTTGCTCCAAGTAAACACCCATTAGGCAATCCTGGCCCCCATAAGGACTGGAAATAGCAGTGCACTCTCAGGTCCTTTATTTGTGTCCTTGGCAAGCAAACAGTTGCTGAGCTGCCATGACAGACAAGTTGATGCTTTTGTACTACATGGGGCAACACTGTGGACTCATCAGAACTGGGAAAAGTTTCAGTAAAACAATGGGTCAAAAGGGCTGATTAGGCAGATCTGTGTCTGTGCCATGCGAATGTGGGGATGGAGCCAGCTAGATCACTGAGAAGAAAGAAGCATGGCACAGTTTCTGCCAAGGGCCCTTCCAAAGTTTACACCACTGGTAAATTCCTTGTGTAGCCATTTTTAGCTTCAAAAGGACACTCTAGGCTGTTTCTTGTTGCTCTACTATCAGCATTAATGGCAAGGATGGCAGAAGAGAGTGTAACTCACCTCAGCTGATGAGTATCCCGAGGAGGAATATCTGGACATGTCAAAGTCATCATCACTGCAGGGAAGGACAAGACAAAGCAAAGAAGGAAACAGTCAGATAGCCCTATATTCCCCAGTTAGTCCTCTCTAGTGCTGTGAACTTATCCTTTAGGCACAGAGAAATTACATTAAGGGAGTGTGGAGGGCAACTTTCATTTGTGAACCTCAGACATTTCCAAAAAAGTGCTCTTTACTCTTGCCTCTTCCTGTTTGTTTACACACACATTGACCAGTTATGAAACTTGTTGTGAAAACTTGCTTGCACTGCAATGCATATCATCTTGTTAACACTTTGCATACCTGTCTGTATCCAGGGCTACCAGTGGCTTTTCATCTGGGCTCTGATCTAATGACGAATAGCCCTTGTTGGGAACGACAAGCCTGAAAAAATTAAAGGATGTCCATTAACCATACAGTACAGCTCAGTAACACACATGGTTGTATCAAAATCATATGACAGGTGAGACTTCCCCATTTCATTGCTTTGCACTGGATGTACCTTGGGAACATGCTCTTCTCTGGAAGACAGAACTGTTGGGAAACTCTGGGTGTCATTCTGATTAACCTCTTCACCTAGCACTGCTTGCCTTATCAGATTTTTTTTTCCCCTAGCAATGAGTACATGGCACTTGCAATAAGTAAATGGGAGAAGGAGACTAGGAAAAAACAGGGGCATAACACTCCTACTCCTACTACAAGAAATCAGGGAGTTGGTATTTTGGCCTGAGTCCCTACCCAACCCCCATAATACAGCATTTCTAAGGTCTCACTCTTAAATTCAGTAAGTAATCTGATAAACATGAGCCAGTGGACACAACACAGGAGTTGAGATGGACTAGCACTTCTTAAATCCCATTATTCTATGATGACTTTCAGTTAATCGTAAGTGTTGCAATGGCTGGTGATGACTTTGCACCTTTAATTGCCTGAGAGAGTCTGTGTAAAGGAATATGGACTCAGAGCCTCTAAGATAAAGAAAATACATTATTCAATGGTATCCAGTTCACAACAGAATTCTTTCATCCACAAAACTGCACAAAGACTTGAGATCATATTTAAAATAAGATCAACCAGACTGAGCAAATGGAGCAAGATACTATGTTTAGCAGGTGTGAACTCAAGAGTGTGATGAAAATCTCTTTGCTCAGTGAGTTAAATCAGATTCTCTCCCAAACGAATGACTAGCCTTTAACAAGGGACTAAGATTTTGGGAAAGTCTAAAATCAATAATATGTCTCATTCATGCGTCAACTACTCTATACCAGCTGCAATGTTCTTCTGCTCAGAAAAAAACAGGAAGCCATTATGATTTCAACAACCTAAAGGCACTGAAGATAGGAAAGAATCAGGGATAGTCAAATATTTCAAATGTTATCACAAAGCAGATATATATGCTAATGACTGGTTGCATTTTCTTACTGTATTCACTGGAACTAAAACCTAACTAAATTAATTTTAAAACCGATGCAGAATTTCCAACCTGCTGCAACAGGAAACTGCAGAAAATGGGATCCACTTGCAAAATTCAATAACCGTTTCCATAGCCGTTAGAGAGTTCTTCTACTCCCTGCAAAGTAGGATTAAAGAAGCAAAGATGTCTGAAACTAAAACAGAAGCTGTGATCTGGCAGCAGCAGCTTGCCTACTGATTGCAGAAGCACTCATTTCCATACTTGCTCTTCAGTTTTCAAGCTTCTGTTCCATACACTGACACTGACAGCTGTTACTGTATTGTGAGTGAACGAAGCACCATTGGGGGAATCAAAGAGAATAGCCCTCTGTGGTGTTATTTACTTGATTTAAATAATTCACTATATCTTTTTCTTGAGAAATGTCTTTTTTTCTTAGTACAAGAACTACAGCTTTTCCATAGCAGATTGAAACTGTGATAATGTCTCTGTCTCTGATCTAAGTTTTTTCTTCACATCCCAACTGACCTTACTTTTGCTTTTCAGTGTCCTTGGAACAAAGCTGGGCTGCGGTTATACTTAATTTCATCTGTGGAGATGAGCTTTTTGTCTTGGTTTTTGTCCCTTCACATGAAATACATTACAACAACATCTAAGTTTAGCTTATCCTCAGAGCAGACTACAGTTTCTGTGTAGAAGAGGTGCAGATGATGCTGCGAGTTCTGCCAGTGCTTGTAATGACGGTGCCAGCATCACCCAGCTTTGCTCACATTTTATTTGATGTTAGGAAAGCTGAGCATGTTATGGATCCAATCCTTCCACCTCTAAAGCTGGTTGTCCCCACAACTCAGGAGAATGGCAAAGGCAGTCTGGTACATGAGGCTGGATTTCAGAAATGTATACAGGTAATACCGAAGAACAAAAGCATCAGAGAAAGACAAGGAAGTGAGGCAGGGACAAGGAGTGGTAACACACTTCATCGGAATGAAGGAAAACATTTGACAAGGAGAAGAGCAAAACTATTAAAAACGGGGAAATGGCTTTAGCTTTTCCTCATCCTGCAGACTGGAGGAAGCCAACTGTTCAAACTTAAAGAACTATAATCTAGATGTTTTCCAGAATATCCGACTGGAGTTCCTCACACTGTACTTCAGCCTTGTGATCAAGCCTGTGGCATTTCTGTCTTCCTGGTTGCCCTGTCTATGACAGGACAGGGCAAAGCATTCTGAGGTATTATGAGGGCTGTGCCAATGTGCTCTCTGTTCCCAGAAAGATAAAGGAACTGGGGGGATGAGGAACCATGGGCCATCCAAAACTAAGCCAGACACCGCTCAGTTGTATAGGAACAATGGAGATTGGCTACATTTGCTACTAACCTAAAGGCTGCAAACTTCTGTTTTGCAGATCCTAAGGAAGTTTCTAAAAGCTGTATGAAAAGTAACTAAGAAATGCAAGTCTACTGGTAGCAGGCTCAGTTTGGCTGTGTAGGAGTTTGCATACCCTCTGAACAGTGCTCAGATCTTCACAGATGTAATGAAGCTGACCAGGCTGTGCTAAAACTTTTGTCACGAGTGTCACTGTTTAATCCTTTCCCACCCAAATCATTCCTCCTTTTCCTGGCAACTCTAAAGCAGCAGCCTCTCCAATGAGGAGTTTCTCATTTTACAGCTAGGCATCAGCACTAGTTGCATGTTCTCTCCCTTATTATCTTCCCCCACTAATTTCAGTGTTTCTAAATCTTTTGAGCAGCAAATCTGCTACAACTGCTCTTGAGAAGCTATCACACAGCCTACTGCCAAAAGAATCCAAGTCTTCCCAGACTGCATTTGGAAACCAATGAGGAGCAGTAGGCATGGAAAACTCATCTGAGAGACCTTGTTGAAATTCTTACTGCCACTAAGAACCTGACTCCTTTATGCGGTCTCAAAAACAAATGCAGAGCAGTGAGCAATGCAGTATCTTTCACCAGTGTCACATGGGCTTACAGATAAAACTTGACAAGGTCTTGGCATGATTTATGACTACTGCTGTGGGTTTGGGGAACTAATTTGAAACTGATCTGTTGGATGTGCTGCACAGAGAGAGGCTCTGACCTGCCGCTCCTGTTCTACTTAGTATGTAGTAATTCATGACACCTTCTCATTCATCATTAAAAATGCAGCTTTCATGCTATATTCGTTCAGCTGAGACAGAGTTGATTTTCTTCATACTGTATGGTATGATGCTGTGTGTGGGATGTAGGAGAAAAACAATGTTAATTGCACACCGATGTTTTAGTAGTTGCTGAACAGTGCTGGACAGAGCCATGGACATTTCAGCCTCTCAGCTTCTCATACTGACCTGTCAGTGAGGGGGGCTGTAGCACAAGGAGCTGGAAGGGGACAGAACTAAGAAAAAGGGATATTTCATACCACATTACGTTATGCAAAAAAAAACAAAACCAAGCAGCCATAAAACTGATGGCAATTGGCCAAGGAAGCTTCCACTGTCTGGAGACTGTCTGGGCATCAATCAGTGAGCGGTAAGCGATTGGTTTGTGCATCACTTCTTCTCTATAAGTATGCACATATATATGTTTTTACCATTCCTGTTATTTCTTTCTTCCTTTTCTGTCTTAGTCAATAGTGTTTATTCCAGCCTTTTTCCAATTCTCTCCCTCATCCCACTAAGAGGGGGTGAGTGAGCAAGTGGCTGTGTAGTGTTCAGCTGCTTGCTGGGTTAAACCAGAACATGTGTAGATTCTGCTGTCATTTAAGTGTGATCCTTCATAAAAATTACACCTTTCTCATAGCATGCAAAATGTGCAATTCTGTTGAATCAGTGTGGTTCCTGCCCCCTGAATGCAGATAAGTGATACATTATTGTAGTGAAGCCTGCATGGAAAAAACAGAAATACACTAAAATAATGTATTCATCTAAAAACTTCTTTGTTTACAGTGGATTGTAGCATTGCCTGATTATGTCATACAGAGATGAGCCAAAGTAGCTCCAGCTATGACCATACTGTTCAAACTGTGCAGGAGCTGTATAGCAAAGCACACAGAGATGGATTCTACACAACTCCTCATTAAGTTAATCAGTATGGGGAAGGGGTCATTTTCAAAAAGAAAAAGGAGAAGTACTGGGATAAAAGCAGCCAATTCAAAACTAAGCTTTAAAACAGTTTGCTGTTATGTGGAGCAGAAATGTACACTTTCCTGCTGGTATGATTATTTATTATGCAGGGTTGCCCAGAGCATTGAAGACATATAAAATCCCTGATTTTTACCAGACTAGGCTCATTGCTGTCTGCAGACTCTATTATCACCGGTCCTGGGCCCAGAGATAATAATCTGTGCCTGCATCTTCCCATGGGACAAAATGCAAAATAGGACAGAGCATTTTGAAAGGGCCACCACTGCCCCTGCAGTCTGTTTGGCAATGGGGGAATGACAGTGAACATAGTCCTTGCCCATCTTAAGGTCATTAGGAATTAAAGCTTAGAGCACAGATGAGTTTTCCAGTTCTTACCTTGTCCGTGCCATCACATTGTTCTTCTTGGGCTGCTGATTAACTGGGCTTCCCATGTTACCATTCTTCAGAGAGCCTTTCCGAGCCAGCTCCCTCTGCTTCTCTGCATGTGGGACAGACACAAGAGAAGTAAAATTAGGGCAATAGCCTGGGTCATCTCCATACAGCTACAGAAATCCAGATTTGACAGTAGCAAAAAAACATGGTGGTATTAATAGCACAGGACATGAGCACTCCATCTCCCAAGCAGTGATACTGTGAAGGTTGGACAAGCTGTGTTCCAAGCTCGCTAGGAGCTAAAGGTAGTATGCCCAGACACGCATCAGCTTGCTGGCAATGCCACACTAAGATGGTCATGAAGCTTCAGGATGAGATCCAGGACAAATCTTGCCTCTCTGCAGCTATGGACTGTAAAACAGTACTGTGGGCTGGGCAAGGAATTTATCCTTTTACATTTTCTCCTCTACAGACTGCTACTGAGGGACCCAGCTGTGTCAGAAAAGTTCCTCCATCAATCCAGAACCATCTTCTTTTTAATTCTAGTCCAACCTGGCTTGACAGCAGAGTTATTACTTCCCAGGAAGGCAACTCAACAGAATAGCATCCCACAGAAGAAATGTTGCTGCCTTCTCTGCTTCTCCTCATAACTGCCCGCGTTGTCCCCAGTGTGTTCTCTTTTATCTCACATTGAATCTTGAAGCTTTATTTAAGGAAAAAGAAAAGTGAAAGCTTCTTCAGCTTTTTTAAACAGCATATTTTTGCTTAATTTTCAGAGCATGTTCTGTCTGCTGCTGAAATGTACCTTAAATCTCTTACAGAGCATGGAGCTTTCTTTGTGCATTCATTGCAAGAGAGGATTAAACAGTTTCTCATACAGGAGAAACTACTTCCCTTCTCAATAACTTCTCACCAAAGGATCATAACTAGAGTTCAGGTGCAAAAGCAAAGCCTTTGCAGGAAGGTAGTGTATGTGCTATATAAATATGTTGCTGCCATCAGGATAGGAGGGAAGGAAGCTCATTTGTGATGGGTTGTCATATAAATTGATATTTGAATTTCTGATTCAAAGTCCTTCTTTGCTTCTTTTGGCAAGTTGGGTTGAGTCAGCAACTAGCCACAAAACTGAGCTTATTGCCCCAGACTCATCCTGCAGCGCCAGGCAAGGCTTGTATGGAAAGGAAGACTGTGGGACCAGCAAGACAGGACCTGGCTAAAAATGTTCTCCGGAGTGTGAGAAAATGTTGGAAACTACTTTTGTGTCATGTCTGAATAATAGGGGTTTATCAGACTGCTGGCTGGGGAACCTGAATAGTGAATTCGTCTTGCTTCTGCTTCCCCTGTGGTGTGTGAAATGTGTTGATATACTTTTTTCTCTTGCAGATTTTATTCCCCTTGGAGAGGAAAACACCTGCTACTTGTTGTGGGAAAGCTGCGTGCCATTAGGGTGTGCAGTCCAGGATGGCACAACTCCATCCTATCCTTCCTATGAGGAAGGAGCAGGGAGACAGGTGTACAAAGCTGCCTTTTTTGAGGGACAAGCAAGAAGAGATGCCTCTAAACTGTGGTAATGAGCACAGCTGAGGAAGTGGTAGAGGAGAGTACATACCCACACCCACCATACCCAGCCCTGCTCCTGCTGACATCAGAGGTGAATAAAAGCTCACTGAAGTTGGCAAGGGAAGGACCAGACCAATAACTCTCTCTGGCATGAGCAACAAAGGGACTGATACAGGATCGAAGGCAAAACCTTAAATCACAGTAATTTCTCATGACTGGAACTTGCAAATGCACTGGTTGTCATTGTCTTCAGAAAAAAAGGCTGACA
Source organism: Perdix hodgsoniae (assembly GCA_035772895.1). Lineage (NCBI taxonomy): Eukaryota > Metazoa > Chordata > Aves > Galliformes > Phasianidae > Perdix > Perdix hodgsoniae. The sequence goes on from JAPSGF010000090.1 coordinate 1,913,848, forward strand.
TTTTGCAGGCCATGTGAATGTTGCTATTCAGACGTAGAGGGATAAAGCATGGTTTTATCGAGGCAAAGGTTTACAACCCTAAATACAAAACAACTTCCCCCCATTTACATCAGAAGCTGCAGTGCTGACCACAAATCCGCAGTGCTGAGACAAGTTGCCAATACTTTAAGGTGCTGTGTAATTCACAAAAAGCACCTGACTCACAAAGATTTCATTCTGTCAAGATAGTTAAGGCCTGACTGAGCCTTTTAAATGTACTGGCACTCTCTGATTTCTATTGATTATTCCATACAAGCACTAATGCTCTTTTCTGATTCAGATTGCTCATTCGCTTGATGAATCTGGACTTTAGTTAAGTGTCTTCTTCCTCCAATAAGTCTCACCATGGCTACTTCTATGCTCTTACTGAGTGCTAATTCAATGTGTGGGTCTGGTTGATAATAAATTTCTTACTTAACCCCTCTTCTCACCTACTTATTAGCTTGGAATGAATACTTCCAAAGCAATAGCACTGCAGGACAAAATGTGCCATTGTCACATTCACACCCAGACACATTTCTAAGCATGAATCAACATTTCAGTCCCCCCTTGGATGCTGTGAAACCCGAGTGGCCAAGAACCAAGAGACAGCAGGGAGAATGGGAAGTCTGTCCAGCCCAGGGGTGACAGGACAAGCTTTTGGAAGATGATGGAGATGCATGAGTCTCTTTAGACTTTAAAGGTAAGGAGACCTGCTACTGAGCCTTACAAGCTCAGTATTATGAACCTGCCACCATCCAAAGAAGCGGTTTTGGTGCCAGTCTCCTGAAGAAATTCTGGGCAGTGCTGAACATCAACCACCATGTCCATCGGGGTGGTGGGTTTTCAGTGCCTATTGTGTCTTTGGTGTTTCTTCTTGGCCTAGGAGGTGAAGCTGATGAACCCAATTCATAGATAGTGAGCTCTTTTACAAGTTTTCTAGCTCATCTGGTTTTAGCTCCTGTATGTTTGTTTGAAAGCTTTGCTCCAAATCCTACATGTCAAAATTCCTGCTAGAAAAACAGCTGACACAGCCAGTTCTGACAATATTACTTTCAGGGTCCAAAATGTTAACAAAAAAGTATAAATTCACAAATAAAGTAGTTCTCATAGAAGCTGCAATCAAATGCATGTATCAGCACAGTAAAGAAAAGGTGAGAGAGGGAACGACAACCTAAGTTTGAGAAGCAAACAACATTTTTCTTTAAAGGCTGCCCCATACTGATGATGAGCACAAATCACAACATCACCACACTCGAGTTACCCAGCTGTGCTAACCCCTGTGTGAAACCTGGGAAGTAAGTTCCTTGGGCAATTCTCACGGTTAGGACTACATAAAAAATGAAAGTGTTCTTTCCAGAATCCCAGACTCTCGGTATGATACTTAGGTATTCCCCACTGGTCTTAAATGACACCTGTGCTCCTGTATAGCTCCCTAAGCCTTGAGGCCTCAGCATGAGACACGAGGGGCTCAGTCCTAACACAAAGAATAAGTTTAGTTTGTCCTCCACCTTTGGCAACTTTTGGAACCAGACGCTAAGGCTCTCTATAGACAGGTCTGCCTGTGCTGCCTGGTGTATTCCAATATGTGCACAAAACTTCCATGAAGCAGTAATCTTGAGGGAAAACTGATACCAACAATACAAACCCACCTAATTCTGGGTGACCTGAAGGCACTAGAAGAATGAGGAAGGGTGGTTAACAGGCATTGCTACCCAATAGCAAGAAAATAGTACACAGGAGAACAAATGAAGGAATGGAAGACTGTGATTTCCAGACACCAGCTATTTCATGCCTGCTGAGTTTGCTGTTGGATGATCAGCAAAAAGCTAATACAGCAGAGATGCAGCAGAGGTGAGTGACAGAGACTTGGAGACTGGGAAACCAGAATGAAGCAAGGCTGCTTTCCAGCTATTTCAGGTAAATCACTAACTGTTGGCAGTAAAAGGCAGTGTAATAGCAGGGCTCCAACAATGCTTTTACCATCTGCAAGTATTTGAAATGGGTTGTTTAGCTTTCATTTCATTTAGCTGTTTTTATTTTTTTACCATTGTATCTAGTTAAATATTCACACCCACGTATTTTGCCATATCCCTCCCACTAAGTGGTTGGTTGTAGGTGACTGAGCACACTGTGAGTAAATGTGACAGCTTGAAGATCCAGCAGGCAAGCAGTCCCAGCAAGGCTAGTATAGCTGAGGGTGAGACAGCTTTATCCAAATCCAAGTCTCTGTTTTCCTCACAGGTACTTTCTGTGCAGGGAAGAGCAGAAGAGGCTGAGAGGGTAAAAAGTATCCTGCACTGCCTTTGACATTAAAAAGCATGATGAATTAGGAGCCTGCAGGTTCTGTCTAATCATGAGCAGCATTGCTGTGTTGGATATTCTACCTGGTTCTGGGCTTGAATGGAGCCGAACTTCTATTTCAATGGAGAGTTCACAGAACACAGCTGGTACACTGGAAAATTTGGCTGCACCACTTCCACCTAAGTTAATCCTGTGCTGGAAGAACTTGTGGAGTGACATGTACATGCAAGGGTGTGCAAGGTGGAGACAGGTCCAGGATCCTTCTGACAGCCACTGCTCTGAACAGCAGAGGGACTGTCTTTTGTCCGGACCTGCCAACCACATCTCACTTTCTTGAGCATGGTGCCATTCCACCTTAAGACACTTTGTCCCCCGCTGACATGAAAATCATTTAACAAAACAAATTAGATCTGCTCAATGAGGAAGCTGTGCCTTTGTGCTAGCCTCACGTCACCCTGCTCTGCCTCCTGACCCTTCTAAGCCATGCAGCATCTGCTCCATGGCTGCTTCAAAGTAAGCTCTGCTGGTGACCAGGCTCTAAAGAACAATTACAAGCAATGTTGTATTACTAACTGCAATTTAAAACTGTTACCTGTTCAGCTGGCTGTACACGTCTAGCTTCTTTGTGACAAGGGATGGGTAGAGGAAGCATGCTCACGTGAAACTTCAGACTTGAGTAAATCCTTACAGTCGTTCCTCTGGTTTTAGACTTCAGACAAAACCAAAACTAGTTCTAATTATATCTTCCTGCTGTTACTTGTTTTTAAACGAAATGCTGAACAGCTTCTTTGGTACATGTTGCCATCTGTGGTATGGGTTTTGTCACCTTGTCCTAACCAGAAGAGGTAAGAACAGCACGTACTTTAGTCTACAAAAGGAGAACTACTGCTTTTGTAGTGTTGGGCAAAGCAGACAGACCAGAATTTGGTGAACATCAGCTTGTGCTATTCTGAAGAGTGAATTATTTGGATGCTTCAAACCCTCAAATGTTGGGTTTAGGATGCCATCACCTCTCACTGCCACAGTGTTTGACTGCAAACATCCTCCCATGAGATACAGCCTGATCAGCACAAATGCTGTTGTTTGGTGGTGGATGAGGCTGATTTGCTTCCTTAGCAGTGTGGGCTGCAAGCAGGCAGGCAGTGACTGCTCCTGTCTCTTTGCTGAGAGCTGAACCTTGCTAACTCAATTGCTTTCAAACCTGCCTGAGTGGGAGGAGATGGAGCTCCCTGCCACAGGGACCGCGTGGTGTGGGTTCATGGGATTCAATGCAGTGGGAGGACAAAGAGAAATTAATCCTTTGCGACAGTTGTATTTTTCCATCTTCGAGATGTATGAAATGAAATTTTGGGATGTATTTGCCCCTCTGTCCCCCCACTGTCAGCCAAGACCATTTCAGAAGCTGAGGATTTCAGCAGTTCCCTGATGAATTCCACCTTCTCGAGCAAGCTGAGAATTTAAATTGCACAGTACATAACATTAGTCTGTCTGTTCACATCCCACTGAATGATCAACAGAGTGGTGAACAAATGGGGGGAAAAGAATAAAGTGCTGACTTCAGCTTCCACTCTGAGCCTGAGCCCCAGGCTCAACTCTGTGCCATTCAGCCCCAGGACATTGGCATGCATCTACTTAACACCGGAACCCTCCCTAACTTCCACCTCCAACAGAGAGAATTTGGCAGCTGGGACTGTGCCACTTCTTGGAGAGCTTTCAGAACACACATCAATGGGGCTTTGCCAGCAGGCTGAGGAGGGCTGGACAGAAGGGAGGTGAATGGATGCTGTGCACTGTGGCTGTGCTGGTCCTGATGAACAGGATTTGGATCATGTATGTGTGGCCACACACACTGAAAAGATGTCACATAAGGAAGGGTCAGGCAACTAATCATCCAACTACCAACTTGGGAAAGTTGTGCAAGACAATATTTTCAGCCAATGCATCTCATTTCTGCTGACCTAGCAAAACTTGGGGAGATTAGCGAGCTATGTCCAACTGTGAGAACCTTCAAGCAAGAGCAGGGATACAAATCTGTCCTCTGAGGTCCCTTCTAAACCAGGCTTTAAGCCCCCAAGTAGCTGCATACCCTTCTGTTTTGCCATACCTTTGGCATGACTGAGAACTGCCATAAGCACTGATGAGCTTTCTGTGGCTTTGACTACTCTGGAGGTCTGACCAGAAACAGGCATGGTACACAGCAGTGCAGAGCAGAAAAAAATGTTTGCATTTCTTTCCCAAGGATGCAGCCAGAGCACTGCACAGCAATGCAGGACTGACTCTTGGGCTGTGCTGGTATGAAGTCATAGAGGTTTGTATGGCTGGGCTGGGGGTACTGCTTGTTCGTTGGAAAAACTGAAGTGCCACACTTCTCCTCAGCAAGGAGGACAGGTAAATGACTTCTGCAGTCCTAACCCAGAATCCTCTTACACAAGTCTCTGAAACTGATTTGTGTTCCAACAGTAGCCCCCTTAGCCTAGACAAGCTGTTCCAGCTCAAAGGTCCTTTACTCGACCTTCATGTGAATACAGGAAAGAATGACTTCACCATGTATATCCACTGCTAAGCTTTCATGTGGAGGAGAGCAGGACATCCAGTGTAGCTAGGTACCTAATAAAGTAAGTCTTAGGGCTCTAGGGAAAGTGTTTACTGTTTTGAACAGAGCGTTTTACCTCCTCATGGCATGGTGTAATAGTGAATCACCTTTGCGAAGCAGCAAGCTGTATTTTACTGATGGGAGAAACTAACTGCTCTCTCTTAAAGCCACAAAAAGCATCTCTGACAGCAGGGATGCAGAGAATGGATCTCCTGGCTCTCAGTGCTCTGCCTGATCTGTCTGGGTAGCCATCTTACCCAGACAGGTTCTGACTGCACAGCAGCAGGCAGCAGCTGATCTCTCTTCAGCTTTGAACATCTATCTGGGCTAATTTCAAATGCATCTATTGTCACAGTTCCCAGCTCACAAGGGCATTTTGTTGTGATTCAGCTTGTGCTTTTTCACTTAGTAAAGACCGAGACTTTTATTCCTAATGGCTGCAAAGTACTGAATATAAAGATTTCATCCATCACTGTCAAAACTGGAAAGCATGCACAGCATTTTATTTAAAACTTTTTTTTCTTCTTTCGCATTTACCTTTAGAAAGGGATTTTTTTTTTGTATTTTCAAACGCTTTTCAAAAAATGTTTTTCCTACCAGACATAAGAACAAAGTTAAATATCTGGGGAAGTGTTTGCAACCTGAGAAGCACAGCTAAAAAGTTTCAGTTTATGAAGTGAATTCTACAAAGTATAACCTGTAAATCTGAGCTCTTTCCCTTTATGCCTTTTAAAGGGACAGAGAAAATGAAGTTGTTTCATCCAGAAAGAATTTCTGCAAATGTTTCTTCCCTCATAGTTTCTATTCAATTAAAAACAGGCTTAAGACAAAGCCACTTGCTTGGCCCAAGTCCGCTGTAAAGTATATCAGTTTTTTTAAATTAAATTATTAAATGCAATTTAACTTTATCAGTAATAGATCTCTTCATTTAAAGCATTTGAAGTCACAGCAATAATCAACCGGAGAAACAATCGTTATGCCTACATCAGATTTGTTATGGGTCCTGATGTTCAGTGATGAAGTATTAAGGTCACTGATGCATGCAGTGAGTGTGCTGTGTATTTAGGAGAGTCACACTCAGACAGCACAAATTTGTTTAGCTGAATACTCTGGGCTTCAGTTACAGAGATCATTCTGTAATGCATATTTGTATAAAAACCACTTGAATAGAGCCTGACATAAGTAAGCTTGAACTGCATACACACTTCATCAAATTTCCATGAGTCTAAAGTACACACTAAATGACTGCTCTATGGCAGGGAGCATGTGTTTTACAGCCTATATAAACTACAAATTTAATTTTTTTTAATACTTCCTAATTGGGATAGCTTCCACAGGCTGGCAGATACCATGGGCTGGAATGACCTGTTGAGATCCCATCCAGAAACCAAAACAAATAAGGATAGAAGTGCTAGTGCCACAGGCAACGCATGGGCTTGGAGGGACACCCAGCTTGCTGACTCCAGCTTCATGATTGGAAGGGTGCTTTGGATTGTTCCTGGTCCCAAGACATGACTTCCAGTCAGGTTTCCAGCCATGGAACATCGAACCCATGCATGGAACATCAAACAAAATCCAGCATTTTTTACTTTAAAAAATGCAATGGCAAAGGAGCTGGTTAAAGCTGAATGGTGGGTGCTGCTTATTCCATAGTGCTTTGATCAATCCCTGTAGAATGGTACATGCTGTTTTCTTCCCTGGAAAAGGGAAAGCTTAGTGCTGCCATGCACTTTCAGGCACTGTTTCACGAGGTGCACTGTGTGTTTACTGTGAATCCTTGTGGGAGAACAGTTGATGTACAGCCCAGCACGCCTCTTCTTGCTATTCAGTTTATCAGCCTGACTATGTGGAACAGCAGCAGCTCAGCTGTCCCACACAGCAAATCCACTCCCTTAGTCGGATTACTGACATGATCTCTCCCTTAGCGAGATTTCCATTGTCTGGAAATTTGACAAAGAGCCTTAGAACTCAATTAGTTATTTAAGAAGTTTATGATTAGCCAATCTGCTGATTAAGCTTTCTAATTAGGTTGGCAGGAATTCTGTTTTGGAGGAATGTTGGCCCCTAATTTAATGTTTCCTCTTGGAGCAGGGTGAGGATCTATGTGTAAATCCCATGAACAGCACACACAGCCACAAATGATGTGAGGCTCACAGGGCTGCTGGCACAGCACTAGGGCACTGTGACTGTGGCCTGTGGAGACAGCTCAGTGGAAAAGCCTTGTCTTTGTATTGGGAGCAGCCAGAAGTCTCCCACTGCTCAATACTGATGTTTCGCCAGTTGGCAAGGAGAGAGATAGGCAGAGTATCTAGGGCAGGCACAGACCTCACAAAAAGCCTGGCCTGGCATCTTGATACTCACATTGCTCTCCAGCCCAAGGGATGAGTAGGAACTCCCTTCCTCTTCCTCCTGGCAGAGGGTTTGGAGAAAGCTCGTGGCTTCTTCCCTGGCTTTACATCCCCTTGTTTAACAAAAGACCATCCCCTTTACATCCCCCCTACTCCACAGTGTAGGGCCAGCTGGGTGCCGCCCTCCTCACAGCAGAACTGGCAGACGGGCTAGCAGGCTGCAGCTTTCCTTGTCCAGGCTTGGTTCTGCTTGGGGATTAGTCCCAAACTACTAAGAGATTACACCTTTCCCCATCCTCAAGGCAACTCCTATCTCTTTTTCAGGAAAGGTTGCAATCTGGCAGCATAAAGTAATAAAGGATGATGGAGGGGTGGTACACTGCTGTTGTCACCTATTTGGTACTCCTTAGTGTCCTCCTCTCTCCAGGAGAACTGAGGGTTCTGGGAGCTGCCATTTCTTTCCACCTCTCCAAGGGACTGGTGGTAAAACACAGCCATGCCTCAAACGCCAGAGGGAAACACAACTGGCCAGAGAGAACTTATGTTCCCACTGAAACTCCTAAGGAAGGAGCTTGGAAGACCAGATGGACAAAGGGCCTCAAGGTGGCTGCTGCAGCTGCTTTGAGTGATGGACGAGAAGCAGGGCTGGGGAAAGGCAGCTCTTATCCCAAAACATAGAGCCCTGCAGCTGGTATGGGCACTGCCAAGCCAAAACCTTTGTCTAAGGAACAGCAGTGCTGGCTGCAGGAAGAGTTCAAAGGGACTTGAAGAAAAGCCTGACTCACCCTGGGGATGACAGGTGGACATGACAAGCAGATCCCTCACCAGGCTGCCTGCAGAGCCCTGACTACCTGACTACTCTCCTCCATGATGGTGAGGTAGGAACTGTAGTAGATCGGCACTTTCATCCCCCATCAGCTGTATTCACTGAGAGGAGAAAAATACTGGTGTGGATTTGTTTATCAAAAGACCATCAGCTAAGGATTTTCAATGCCATTTTTAAGACAAAAGGAAGAAGGCAAGCAAAAGCAACATGGGAATTATGGTAATTTCTGTATCCACTGCATGCATGGAGGTTTGTGTTGGGCCAGACTGCATATATATTCAGCTTCACTTGGCAAATACATTTTTATGAGCTAAAATCTCCAACTGCATTACTAACACATGGTTCATTGCGGTATAGCTGCATGTTTGACTGGAAATGGGATGAAAGGAACAGAAGAGTTGTAAGAACAGAAGGAAAGAGAGAAACAGCCTGAGGGGCTCAGCAAGCAGGGTTTTACTGCACTAAGGGACTAGTGAGTGTGTGTATAAGACATAGTTCTTTGCCTGAGGAAATTAAGACAAAAAACAGAATGTGCATAAGCAGTACAGGCACCTAAAATAGTAGGTGTTTCAGTCAGTTCCAACTTCTGTTTGAATTATCTTTCAATAATTGAGATTTACAACAGGTTTTAACTTCCGCACACAGATTCCTAAACACAGCAAAAGCAGGTTGAAGTTAATGATGAAGAAATGGAGCATGGAGGGTCACCTTTTATTTTTTTTTTTTTTGTTCCTGACAAAAGCATTCAGCTTTGCCTGAGTCAGTGTTAATTCCAATCCCTTTTAAATGACTTGCCTGCCCTTCAGCCGGGTGGACAGGCAGGATGAAGGGAGGGAAGGGAATCTGGCAGCACGGAGAGGCTGACTGGGTACTGCTGGGGCAGCAGGATGTGCAAGGAGCAGAGCAACAGAATGCAGCTCAGAGCAGAAGAGGTAACAAGCTGCCTTAAGCCACTGTGGTATTTCAGAAAGCCTTTGCAGAGATGCAAGGCTGTTTTCATTTTCTTGTTGGTACCTTTTTTTTTTTTTTTAGAGGAACTAATCTGCTTGCTTATAATCTGTTCTGAATTAAGAACACAGATTTTCATTGCCAACCAATTGCAAGCAAGCAGTTATATCAACTGTCATCTTTTTTTGTCTCGTTATTTGCCCGTATGGAAGATTCAGCAGCTCCAAGGCACAGCGTTTCTGAAATTACCCTGGGGACAGAAAGTCAGGGTGATGGGATTGGCTGACCTGGAGACAACTTCAGCATGCAGCAACATCAGAAACTCCCCAGAATCACAGGCAGGGGCTGGAGCCCTGAGCTCCTTGAGGCAAGTGCAGGGAGGATGAAGCAACTGTGGTGTGTACACACATCCAAACCCTGCTCAATAACTCGTTCTAATTCCTTGACTAAAACTCAAGCTCACACAGAATGCACTGGAAACAGTTCGGCTTTTGCCAAGACCCAAACAGAAATAGCTGTAACATTCAGATTTCCTGATAGTTTCTCCACCCCACTGATTCTGGCACACACAATGTCCAGGAAGGATGGGGCAAAGCTGTAAGCAGAAGGAAAGGGTGGCAGAAAACACTGTGTTTTCAGCAGGCTGGCTGCTAACAGCTGCATTTGTGAGGTGACTGGAAGAGCAACGTCAAACTTTGGGGAATAAAAAGCCTTTGAAGTCTCTTCAGGTCACAGAGCAGAGATGTGGAAGAAGCCTTATCCTTTCCAGGCATGACTCCTAAGCAAAAATTTTGGGGCACTGGCATGTGCTGATCTATCTCCATGAGAGTCTCTCCACGGGCAGTGAGTGCATTTTCTGACCATCCATCACATAACCCAGCAAAACCAGCCAAGTGAGGACATGCACCCTGACTCCAATCATACAGGGACAAAAAATGAGAGCCGGAAAAACAACTCCAAATGGCACTTTTTTGCATCCCCTACATGCTCCCCAGGCATGTTAAATCATGTTGTCTCAGGCCAGTGATAGGAACAAGTAATCCTCCTACCACATCCCCACAGGCCAGCAGCATATATGGGACAGCAAGCTGCATCTTCTCTCCTGACCATGCTGACAAAGGTGTCAGAGCAGCAATGATGCCATTGTCCTGACAGCAACCTTAGGTGAGAAAAACACAAAGCACCATTGCTCTTCCACATGCCTCTGGGGAGGGAGGAATTAGAAACCAAAGGCAGAAAGATTTTTCTTCTGTAATTTGCACAAATTTGATGCATAAAACCAGTGAGCTGGAATAATGAACACAGAGAATGACCTCTGGCACTTTTGTGCTGGTGATGGTGCCCGTGGCAGCTTGGAGATGTTGCTCAGGGCTGGTTTTCTGCAGCAAGGATGATACCAGTGTTATTGCTTGGATGTTAACAATGAAATTTCAGTATTTGAAAGTAAAAATTCCAGAAACTCAGAGCGGAAAATTTGGGGGTTAAAACCTATCACACTTTGTGCACTGGAAAGGCCTCAGTGACTGTATGCTGTTTTGTTTTTTTTTTAACTTTACTTCAAAGGTTAAACACATTCTGGTTGGCCTTGTAGAAAATCCTACTTAAGATTCACTGCTGGCTTTGTAATCTGGTCACTTGCGCACACATACTGGTGATAGTGCAGGTGCTGTGGACCTGGAAAGGCATCTTTCTGAAAGAAACTGTTTACTGAGTACAGCTGACGCTCACCAAGTGAAGACAGTAATTGCAAGCAGGATCAGCCAACTGAAATTATATCTGTAACTCTCAGGCTCAGAGATGGCTTAGGTACCTAACAATGTCTCAAAACACTGTGGGACTAAAGAAGAAAACACAAGTGAATGCTGAGCAGATAGTTCCCATGTAGAGCACTCCCTGCCTCTGGAAATCTGAGTATCTGGGCACCTGATGGTATCTGGGCACAGACTGGGGTGACTTCAATACTGATGAAAAGGAAGAGGAATCAGCATTTAGAAAGGCCTACAGGTTTGCAAGGACAGTGGCGGCCACATACAAGCCCTGGTATCAATACTTAACCTTTTCTTCTGCCTATCATACTTCCATCTGTGGCCAGCAGGGCGAGGGAGGGGATCCTGCCCCTCTGCTCTGCGCTGGGACGCCTCACCTGGAGCACTGCGTTCACAGCCGGAGTGCTCGGCACTGGGGAGACGGGGGGCTGATGGAGAGCGTCCAGAGGAGGGCCACACAAATGACCAGGGGTGGAGCAGCTCCCTGCGAGGACAGGCTGAGAGCTGGGGCTGTGCAGCCTGCAGAACAGAGGGATGAGGGAGACCTGAGGGCGGCCTGTCTGTGTCTAATGGGGGGCTCTGTGAGAGATGGTGACAGATTCTTCTGCAGGGTCTGCTGCAATACAACAAAAGGAAACAGTTTCTAATTAAAATAGGAGATTTAACCTAGTTATAAATAAAAGTTTTTTTTACAGTAGGAGTAGTGAAGCCAGGGCAGTGGTAGATGCCCCATTCCTGGAGACTTTCAAGGTCAGGCTGGACCTGTCTCTAAGCACCTGACTGAGCTGTAGTGGATGGACAAGATGACCTTTAAAGGTCTCTTCCAATTCAAACTATTCTGTGATTCTATAATATCTTCCATAGACTGCAGCCCAGAGTGCTCATATTGTCAACAACTTCTTTGTTGACCACGGCTAAGGCCCCTCTTGACTGCTTACTACATGATGAGTACTCAGGAAGCGTAAGTGAATAATCTGTTGAAGGACCACAAAAAATGTTAAGAACCTTTATTTTTAGATTATTTTTCTCCTTTTTTTTCCACAATTCTGTGATACTTCTTCTGGATAACAGAGCTGTTCTTTGAGGTCTGGCAAGTTTTTTAATTTGTTAGGAAAGTTTTCTGCATTAGAAAAGTTTTAGCATTATCCTGTAACCTTGTTAGATACCACAATCAGCTTTTCTCTTTGTTCCAAAAACTCCAAGATCATGAAAGAGAATTAATTTCTTCTGGGCTATAAGCAATACATAGCAGTTTGCTCCGGACCAGCATTCATTTTCTCCCAGGGGAACCTCTGCACCTCTAACAGTCTTGAACACCTGCCCACTGCCTCCACTCTTGTCCTCTAAGATCAAAACAGTGTTTTTCAAGTTATTAAAATAACAGACATCATTCTTCAGGATGTTTTAACTTTCTCTGCTTAAAAAATGTTCCTCTGTCCAGTGGAAAAAATGCATAGGATATTCCCATAAAAACCAAAATCACAGCAGACAAAAATCTTCCTGCCAAGTCAATATCGACCTGCCTTCCCAAAAGCTGCCTGAGACATCACCAGTGCCAAGAAGAGTCCAAATTGGTCTAAGCTGGCTTGTTTGCCAGCTGTACTGCATCTCACATGAACACCCACCCAACCATTCTGAACTTGTTTTTGCTTTGTAATGTTTCACTATGAGACTCTGAGAACTCCCTGTTTCTGCTAGAACTAATTATTGCAGGAAGTCAGCTGCTTGCTGGTATTAAAAGATCACTTGACATTGAAAAACATGAATAAAATGCATGTCAGGAGACACATTTGTGAAAGAACAAACTACTCTGTCTGCTGGAGTCAATAAGAGATAAAAGCAAAGGAGAAAACGCAGCCACTTCACAATTCAGGAAGTTTTGTGGGTTAAAAGAGGAAGAACAGAGAGCAAGACTTACAATTTAAAAAGAAAAACATCTGTAAGAGTGAAAATGAAGTAGCGATTGGGTATCTACCTGTTTACCAGTGGATCTAGTGTTTATGGAAGAAGATTGCTGTGAGCCAGTGCACTCAAGTTATCTAAATCAACCTCTGCAAATTTTACCAGGTTTGTGCTGAGATGCCAAGAGAATAACTAGGTAGGACTCAAGATAGGCTTCTTTGGTACTGATTAGAAAGTATCTGACATTTGAAAAAACAACTGCAGGTCAAATTAGGAGGGGGATCATAGCATACTTCAAGTTGAAGGCACCCCAGGAGGCTTCTAACTCAGTATCTTGCTCAAAGCAGGATGACTAATTGGACTGGGGTGGAGCTTTACTCAGTCAGGTTTTGAAAACCTCCAAGGATGGAGATGACACAACCTCCCTGGGAAAATCATTACAATGCTTGGCTCTTCTTGCAGTGAAAAATTAAGGTCAGAAAAGAAACATGATGGGAATGAAGTACCCACAAAATGCCGCAGGCAAACTATTGACAACTTGGACATGTTGGTATCGCTCTTCACTAGAGCTGAGAATGTTTCTTATGAGTCTTTCCACTCCTCTCACAACTCTCCAGGTTATCCTGGTCAACCCCCATCTAATGGTCATGACCAGGCAAATTCAGACAGCTGGCACAGTCTTTCCTCTCTCTATTCCTGCCTTTCCTGTTTCTCTCTCTACCTTGCCCTGAAGCAGAGAAGGGTATTGTCTGGTTCTGTGTCAGGTGAATGTCCTTCCATTCAGACTGCCAGATGTTCGGGCAGGGAAGTCTGTCCTCAAGACCCCTTAGAGATGCTTCCATTCACCTCATCAATTAGATAAGCCAGAGGCACAGCATCTTTAATGTGGCCATGACACCACTTCCTAATGAAGCTATTGCTGGGCTGTCTTGAATGTTTAACTGTAGACACATAGAATAACATTGTCAACAAAGAACACAAGATCACTCCTCCCTGTTTTGCTGATCACCCCCTTTCAATGAAGGGTAACACAACACTTTAAAAAGCCAAACCTACAGCTATCCTGTACCAGAGCTCTTCTGCACGTTAACAGAACTGAGCTGTGTGAACCAGGAGGTACTAATAACGTGTGCCTGCACTGAAGTATCTACACTTAGGTTTTGTTTCCACAGTTTGCAATTGCTTTATGCCCCGTCCCAGAGATTAGAGGCTGAGTGAAGACACATTTCAGCCTGACAGTTAAAGCATTCAGGCAGAGAAAGAAATTGAACTTGAACCTTCCATGTTCTGAGTGGAAGTCAGACTAGCAGCTAACAAAGGCACAGCTATGTTGTGACTTAAGCCTCCCAATTTTTAATAGCTAAAATCACCCTGTAAATTAGACCAGGGTTTGTGAATACTTTTGGAATGAACAAGTACATATTCTTCTAGCCAACATAGAGAATATGCTATGGTTTACTAAAGATTTTGCCTGAGATATTTGTTTTTTCTTTAAAAATTTTAAACAAAACCAAGAACTAATCTTGAAGAGTGGATGCAGTTCTGGACTCAAGCAACCCATGCTTGACAGCATAATTTTAAGAATTAAATATGCTAGTCTTGTTCAGGATCTATTTTTAACACCATGTCATTTAACATATCAAGCACTGCATCTCAGATCAGCTGATACAAAGTACAATTGTCTCACTTGTACTCTTCATTTCTTCTCCCACACTGCTAGTCCTGCAACTAAGATTTGAAATAAATCAGAGCAAATTGTTCCTTTCTGACAACCGTCTCTTACTTCTGGGCTGGGTAGTGGATGCAGATCAAGAAGGGCTGCTTTCTGGTGTGATGTTTTCTGAGAGCTCTACTGCAGTGCAGGAGCTGCCAGCAGCCCGCAGGTCCAGAACACCTGGTGCCATTAAACTTTCTTCTCCTAGCTAGCTCACAGTTTATTCGTGGCTGAAAGCACTTTTAAGTTCACAAACTTCAGAGCTGTATGGGAGAACTGCATCATTCCTCCTAGAGGCATCAATGCCTGCTGACTTGATTACACCAATTTCATAGCAGGGAGCAAAAAAAAGAGGGTATGTATGTAGGTTGTCTGGAAAAAGGAGAGACTGCCTAGCATTTAGATCAGAAGTTAGAAAACATCAGAGTTACAGCAAACTTAACATGATGGCTTCATGTTTACAGTAGAATTGTCTTAAAACTGTACATTTATTTTATGGTACTATAAACACTGGTACTTTACAAGACAGGACTGGAATAGTTACACATCAGAAGCTTAGGCATAATCAATTCCCAAAGTAAGAAGTGTGGGAAAAAAAGGCAGAGAGTAAAGTACTGGAGGAGTATAGGACAGAAGGGAAAGAAAAGATATAGTAAGAGCGCAAGGGGCACAAAGAGGAAAGCAGGATTTGGGGAGAGGTAATGGCTGGACTGTGTGGACTTAAAAGGCGAGGTTTCACTGTTGAGGAAAGCAGGAAGCATGGAGAGGAGCATTTAGCATGGTGGAGTGGAGAGGAGCCCACCACTAGGACTGTGCCAAGGGTGGAGGTGGGAGGTTGCAAAGGAAAAGTTGGAGATGACTCTTCAAGTAAATCTATGAAGAGCTGGAGCTACTTGCCAAATTGCACCTGATTACCTCTTCTCATTTCCTAATCAGATCCGGAGAAAGGAACAAAAAGGTTGTTTATGGAGTATGCTTATTTTTTTACAGGTGACCTGAGGGTTTGTGAAGTGCTTATATATTTTAAAAATGAAGAAATTCTGTTTTTCCTTCTGGAAGGAGTTTCACAAAGGAGACTATGACTGTTTTTCACAGTACCAGACTGCAGCGTCTAATTTCCATGAATGATGCAATAAATGCCTACTCTCAGCACAAGCTATTCAGCCATGATTCAGGCAGTAATTAAAGCTCTTTGAAGGATAGCTATGTTTAACAACTGGAGAAATGGGATCAGACTGTCCAATTACTGTGACTTTACAACTTTTAAAATAAAATCTTATCTCTGTAAGTATGTGACATTTCCAAAAACAGCTTTATTTTCTTTCAGAGAGACCTGCTTTAGAGAGCATAGCTGTCAAGTGGAACAGGAAAAGAGCTGTGCCAAAAGCTTGAGGTTTGAAAGAAGGAGAAGTGCCAGAGGGTCCTCCACATGCAAGAGAGCAAAAAGGCTGCACGTGGTATGGCCTGTGGTCATTCCTGAAGAGATCACCCCCTCACTACTTCCAGAGGTGAAGTCAGGGAACAGGCAAAGATCCCTCACAGTCCCAGCCAGGGCTTGCAAGATTCCAAAGCCTCATGACACAACTGGCCTACCACCCGCACAGTAGCTTTGCTCCTATTTCTACAAGTTCTCCATAAAGCAGCAGAGTTGGTATAAGAAGCTGATGCCACTGGTTGCTAGATTTAAAGCCAAGAATGACTGTCCCCAGGTTCAGGGCTTTAGGTTCCTTGGGATGACATCCTGTTTTCCTGTTCTGGCAAACTAAAGTTTCCACGTTTCCCTGAACTCTGAGTGATCCCTTTAAAAGTTCAGAGAAATGACAAGGAGTTTTCAGCCTGGAGAAGAGAAGGTTGTGGCGTGACCTCATTGCAGCCTTTCAATACCTGAAGGGAACTTACTCCCAGGAGGGGAGTAAACTCTTCGAAAGGGCTGATAATAGCAGGACTAGGGGAAATGGTTTTAAGTTAAGAGAGGGAAGATTTAGGTTGGATGTTAGGGGGAAGTTCTTTACTAGGAGAGTGGTTGGGTCCTGGAATAGGCTGCCCAGGGAGGTTGTGGATGCCCCGTCCTTGGAGGTGTTCAAGGCCAGGTTGGACAGGGCTCTGGGCAACCTGATCTAGTAAAGGTGTATGTTTGGTGGCCCTGCTAGGCAGGGGGGTTGGAACTACATGATCCTTGAGGTCCCTTCCAACCCGGGTCATTCTGTGATTCTGTGATTCTGTGATCCTGAGAGCATCCTCTGGACATAAGGATAGCAATTAAAGAACAAGGATTGCACTGAACTCTTGTACAGCACAAATCCCCTCCCCTTGAGAAAGTGTGCGTTGCTTCTACTTGACAGAGCCCTTGTCTGCTGACAGAGCATTTTAGTCCAACACCCAACAAGCAGTCAGTAACCTTTCCTGGTTAAGAGCTGAGTGAGCAGCACAGAAAAGACAAAGGGAGATCCCACATCACTGAACAGTCAGAATAAATTCAATTAACTGTCAGGTACATGCTTAAGGCTCATCATTAATAAATCAAACACAGAAAAAAACCTGCATCATCCCATCTTGTCTGTGGATGCTGTGGATATGCTTGCTTTCCTTGACTACTACACAGAAACTTATCTACCTCTGCAGACATTAGAAGGAACAGTCACAAATGGGGAAGCATTCCTCACAGTGGGCCAGAGTAGCAAGTGGAAACCTATACTTGAGGACACAGGGCTTTGCAAGCCAGAAAACAAACTATCATCCCACTGTTGCTTTTGGCAAAGGTGCCAGCACTTTTGACAAGGTAGCCTTGTCAGCTCAGCTGACATCAGGAAAAAAATGCAAATCACTTTTAAAGTCAGGTCTTCATTTGCTTCATAAAAAGATGAAATAAGAGCAATATGTACTGTGAAATGAGACCTCTGAACAGACCAGGGTCTTATTATTGCTGTGGTGCTGCCTGTTGTAGGTAGGTTTTGCCAGACAGGGTAGTTTTTATTCTAATAATTTCTTCAATTACTGTGTCTTTCTCTCCTTCTATCAGAGACTTTCTGTAATTTGCTTAATTAGTTTATCTCACAAGCTACTGCTAGTGAAATAAGCAGGACATGATGTGAACTGCCTCTTAATATTTGTGACACATTACAGTGGGTCAGGGCAGTCCAAAAAAGAGAACCTGCAGTTTGCAGTTCTGGCTTCTGCTTCAAGCACAAAATCCCCATCCAGAGACTTTGGCAAATTTTGATTGCAAAGTGAAATAACTGCATAGAAGTACTTCTTCAGGTTTAGCTTACCAAATCTCTGTAGGTACCATAAAAATTCAGAGGCCAAAGTGTTCACAGAAATTATTACCCATCAAAATAATTCACAGACTCCTCCTTTTTGATTTTTTATCTGAAGACACGTTAGTTGAGACCGCTGTGCGCAACACAAGATGTGGGTGGGTGCATGTCTATGAGCTCATGAGGCACACGGTACCCAGGGATTTGTCACAGGAGAGGCACGTGTATGATGGCAGAGGGCTGGGAAGGCCAGTAAAGCCATGGTGGGCTGGCAGAGCAAACTGAGCAGACTGCAGTGACAGAAAGACCAGGACTGGTCTTTTAAGTGGTTTTACACTGGTTAAGTGTAAATAATACCATGTCATGCACATATTTATTTGTCCATGCCATGCTCCTTGGCTTTGCTGACTGGTACCTTCCCTACCTTCATCTCACCCACCTGCAGGCACCTTCCTGCCCAGAGATCACCACTGAATCCCACTGAGTTTCTCTTATCCAATTTCTTGTAATTGATTTACTAATTACTGGAGCTGGTGTCAGCTACAGCATCTCATGCACCCCGTCAATCTTGCCCCTCTATTTCTCCTCTAACTAATCTGCAATAACATGCCTGTCACAACTATTTTCCTGCCCTCATATTTGCTGCTCTGTCTGCAGACAGCCTTACTACCCTTAATGTGATGCAGCTGTTCACCTTCTCATCCCTTCTGAAAAAGCCTTGAGATATCCTCCAGGAAGGATGTTGCAATAAATCTGCATATGCAATTTCTCTTACAAATGGAAAGAGTAATATAACACAAAATAATGTTTAAATAAATTCCCCTCCATCCCAGGAGACCTCCAAGTGCTACGCTACACTTCTGTCTTCATGAAGAAAATCAATAGCACTGCTATACTGTCACTGCTCTCTGGCTTCCACATTATTCATCCCCCTCCCTACAAAGTACAGACTGTGTTCAAGGAAATAGGTGCTCCCAAGGAAGGAAGATGATTTTGTGCACTTAAAGTAATGGTGTCACTTCAGGTCACTATGCAAACAGTTACGTACATGTAAATCTGCAGTTTTGTCAATACAGCCAGAACCTCGGGACCTAGCTAAAGAGTTACAGCCTTTTTGTAATGTTTCCCCAATTTACCTACAGAGCTTCTTCCCAGAAACAACAGCTGCTGTACCTAATTAACATTAATCACCTTGTTACAGAAGAGCAACTGGGAATAGTACAGTACTTGAGGTACTGACAAAAGGGTACACTAATGGCATTGATTTGTCCAGTCTACTACGAACTTTTTTTTTTTAATTATTATTCTGCTTTCTTCATGAAACATTTAGAAGTCACAAGCTGTGAAGCAGACTGGGAAGAGATAATGCAGAAAAGGAGCCAAGGTTTCATGCAGATACTGAGCCATTCAGACTGCAGAAGCAGGTTCATACCCAATCCATTTGGGACAACATCTCCCACTGCCACTTTTTCATCTTGAGCTGTGGCAAATGCAGCTCGCGAAGAAGGTCTCTGAGGGAGGCATCCTTTTAAACAGCACTGGGACAAATTACTCCACTGTGGGCCTCGTGGCTCTTCAACAGAGCTGCTTTAAAACAAGCTCTGAATTTCCACACAACTCTAAGAAAGTGGTTAAATAACTACACAAATTGAAAGATTGGTTTCAGGAGCAACATGGAGAGTTCAAGGTAGCCTGTCCTTTACAGGGATGAGAGATCATCCATAAAGTTTCAACCAGAAATGCACCAATTTTGTTATGTTGAACCCTGAGGGCTTTGCAGTTCTCAACTCATTAACTGATATTCCCAGTACTCCTCCTCCCTGACAGTACAGTAATTTACTATCTGCCACGAATGTGCAGCAGCAAGCTGGAAGGCAGGAGACAATGCCACAGCTTGTGCTGTCATCCTCTGGCCCCCAAAGGATTATTTCCTCAGTTCACCCTAGACTCTACAAAGATGGGGCGAGCCATAAATTAGATTCTCAGTTCTCTACAAGTCAACCACACCAGAGAATAACATGCTATATGTCCCTGGGACAAGTTTTCTGTTTCTGCTTGCCAGGGTTGCTTGCTGTAAGTGAACACACAAGTTACCTGTTTGTGGACTGGGACTTGTTATGAACAGGAATTAATCCAATAATACAAGTGAAGTAATTTGGTGTTTGGAAATGGACACAACTAAGTGGTGTCCCTGTGCAGAATCCTTGTCCCCAGCTACATACTGTGGAAGTCAGATAAATGAAATCTTCTTGCTGCCAATAGGAAAAACCTTAGTATGTTTGTACCCAGAGAAGTCCAGGGATGAAGTGATGAGCAAGTAGGGATGGAGCATGTTTCCTCGGGACATGGTTTTACATTGCTACTGCCCATGTCTTCACACATCATGCTCCAGCTCTGGGTACCAATGAGTCCACTTTTACCAATCCACAGCAAGCCTCTCAGCTTTAGCAAGATCAGCGACAAGGATAATCCCTCTCATCTAACATGGAGAGATGCGATTGATAGAGAAACAGACAAAAGAACATCAGTGATTTAAGTGGGAAACTCATCTCTCTTTGGACAGTGAGCACTATGGTTATACATCAGAGAACAGTTTTTTCTACTACTCTGACTTCATGCTGAGCCATCTGCATGGCTCAGGCTCCACTGTAGCTGCTGAGCTGCTCTCATCTCCCTCTTGTCACACAGAAAACCAAAAGGCCAAACTGGGCTGAGTCAAGAAGCTTTTACACTTGCTGTAGCAACACGTACAGGCTTCAGGCCTGCAAAGCTTCCTTTCCTGCAGTATCTGGATGGAAGCTGACCTGCTCTGAGTATCATCTGTGCAACATCTCTTGGAGAAAAAAGCAACGTCCTACAGTGCTACTGGCTGGAGAAGAGTGTTTGTAGCCTATAAATTCATGAATCAGCTTTCCTCAGTGCTAGGACAGCTTCCTTCCTCTTGAAGAAAGGAAAACTTCTATTCAGGTTGGTAGACTATAATGGATTGAAAGCAGCTTACATGGAAGGCAGCTTTGCGCCACCTGCTTCCCCTTATGGGCTGACTAGTATCAGACACTGTGGTTTTTGGTACTGTGATAAATATCAGTATGTGACCTAAACTGGGATGGGAACAAAACCATAGCTAGGAGAGTGGGAAAATTATCTGCCACATCTGCAATTCTGGTCATTTTTTACGATAACTTTGGTAAAGAAAATCTAAAATAAAACCCGCAAATACTTTCGAACAGGCATTATCAACTGGGTTTCCTCCTGATCATTTGACTGACAACCTCATGTGCAAGTAGTAGTTCACTGAGTCTTAAGGTGAGATCCAGCTTGCCTAGATTAGACTCTCACTTGTCATACATATTAGGCATTGCTCACCACACTGAGCAATCTCCCAAGAGGAATGCCATATTTCTCTACCTAGTTAAAAGAAGGAAGGTTCTTGCAGCTACCAAAGCCCTCCCCAAATACCACCTTTCCCCATTAACTGAACGGGAACTTTCCACTCAAGCAGTAAAGAGACTGATCCAGAACCTGTCTAAAATAAAGATGGCAAGGAAGTGCTGACACTGAGTGCTCTGCATCCCTGATGGGTGTCAAAAAGAAACAGCCTGCAGAGGATAATCTGAAGGTCAAATGGCTGTGGAGAAAGGTACTGATTGAACACACCATTTGAGCCTCATCTGAATCTGGCCTGGAGAGCATGCACTTTTAACAAACAGAGGAGATTTAACCTTTTTCAAGAACCAGCATCCACAGAGAGCCTCTCCAATTTTCCACCAAACAATCCAAACTCCCTAATGGCAGCTTGATTTTCAATACCTGTCATCAGCCCTTGTCATTTTGTTTGCGTGAAGCCTGTTACAGACATCTCCCTCCAGTGCACTAGGGGCACAGCCATGTATCACACCTTGAGCACTGCAGTTTTCCTTCTCTCTGCAATGGCTGAGATCATAAAAAGCCAGCATGGAAGCTTGCCTGCATACAAGTCACAGCCACTAAGTAAGTAAAGGAAACAAGTCTCAGAGGGACAAAGGCTGCTATGAGTAACTCTGTCTGTCTGCCACTCTCTCGTATGTTCAACTGCAGACGGGGATGTGGGGGATTTACTATCTCACTCCCAGGATGCGCTGATGAAGATGCCACTGCTGCAGTCCCTCATCAGTTCTGTAGCTTGTGCTGCAACCAATTACCACACTGCTTATTTTGTTTTAATACAAAGTGAAACACTGACTGCTAGGTAAGTCAGACAGACTGTCTAGACGGGGATTTTAGGGCAAAAAAGTGAAATTAAAAATGCAAAATAGAAAAACAGATGGTATAAGCTTCATTAAAATAGTATGTCATATCTTGATATCCCATGGGGATCTGCTGCTTTCCAGTGGGTATGGAGCCCCCGAAATATACACTTGGGGATTATTCTATTCCTCCCTCTCTCCTTATCACAGCTCTCTTCTGTCTTCAAAAGGCTTGTGGTATGCGCTCCATCTGGACATGCCTCCTAATAAGGATGTGCTGGAGACATCTCCTAAGCACTAATGGGCACCCAGCCCCCCACAGTGCTGTCGAGAGCCTCCCCATCAAGTAATTTGCAAGCAAGAAGCAGGCCAAGTCCTGAAATCTCAAAAGAAAGACAAAGCAGGAGCGCTAGGAAAGTAAGAAGTACATAATTAATACGGATGTAATACATGATTACACAAAACGGATATTATTTCTCCTTGATGTGAAGTTCTGTTTTCAGATATGGTACCAGAAACAACCGAAATGTCTTCCTGCTCCATTTACAAATGAGGTATAATCTTTAAGAAATCAATAAAAACTACCTTTGAAAATTTTCCTATGTCTAACTGACCCCCAAACAAATGTGTGACAATGAAATCTATTTACTAATAAAGCAGAAAAACGACCACAGCAGCAGGAATTTGCGGCAAAGCACACTTTTTTTGTCACACTTTAATCACTGTGGACTCTGGAAGCAAAACTTGCATTCGTGCTGAGTTGGTATTTAATTGAGCTCATTTCAACCATGCTTTCAATAAGCACATATGACAGATTTATATATAAATCTTCATAGAATATAAAATGACATTTATTAACCTTCAATCAGTGCATTTGACATTTGAACAATTGATTCTGATTTAATGCTGAAAAGTGTTAAATCCATATGGAAAACTTGCAATAGGATTAAAACCCTAGTCACTACCATCCCCAACAATAGCTCTGCCAGGTAAGCTACTAGATATTTACTACCTTAACTTTGCCTAGGCTTAGAGGATTAAAAAACAATCAAAATCCTAATGAGTTTAATGTAGAAAAGACTAAAGATTGAGTTAGAAGAAAAAGAGCCGAAGCAGGGAGATGTGAGCCATTAAAGTGCTTGAAAACTGCAAAGGTCGGGCATATTTTAAGAATGACAGCAGTGGGAGCTGATGTGGATTAAAGGCATATTACACTGGATGCAGACAATACCATCAGTCTCGTTTTGCCCCAGGTAACCTTGCACTCATCAGAGTATGGCTAAGGACAGAAAGCCAATCCAAAGACCATTAAATATGTGTTCACCTAATTAAAGAGGTACACTGTATCCACAGGCAGAAAGAGTTTTCTGAGCAGACTTTTCTCAAAAGCCCAGGCAGGAACATGCTCATCATTTCTGCCAGATAATTCCTGCTAAGCAGGTAGATTTCACCCACAGTGTGGTCAGCGCTGAATATTCACTGGCTGGAGTACCAGCAGGTCGTGGAGACAGCAATCCTCTGCAACACTGCAAAGCTCTCACATAATACAAGTTCTGGGAGTTTCCTCTTTCTGTTATTCCAAGAAGAATCCAAGTGAAGCTGTTCTTACTTTCATAGTTAAGCATGCTTTAATTTTCAGATGCAGCACAGCTTCACAACGTAGCACTAACGTTTCCAGTGCTGATACCATTTGCATCAACTATTTATTGTTTTGTTTCTGATATTTACTCCCTGGAAGATAGAAGACAAGCAGTTCTTTCTTTCTGTCCCGGTCTTACTAGGTTCAATATGCCAAATTCTTTTAGCTTTCTCTTATATGACAGCCTTTCCAGATCCCTCATCTTATGTAGTTCTTATCTACACCCAGCTCATCCTGAAGTCTTCTTGCTGGAACTGAGACTGTTTTGCAGCGCTTCATATATCTTACACATGTACACACTGCTACACCTTTATCTACTGGGAAAAACGGATTCATATTCCTCTAATACCTACCCATGCCACTTTGCTAGTGGCTAAGAGCATTAATCAGTGGCCAAATAGAATACAATTTTCTTTATGCAGTAAAGCAAAAAATTCTAGAAGAAGAATTAATTGTTCTGCTGTATTGATTGTCACGGTTTTATGATTTTTGGATATCAGTATTCCACATCATAACATCATGTGGGGCACTGGGAGTTTAACTGTTAATGCTCAAGTTCTGGGTACCTGCCCGGAAGAGAAGAACTACATTCCCCAGGGGGCTTTGTGGTCACAGAGAGGAGATGTAACTCCTGGCAATGTCACCTGATGCTCTTCTTCGGCTGCTCTACTTCGGCAGCTCTTCTCCTGTCTCCCTGCTGCTCAACCGGACTGCACATCTCAACTCAGCACTATGGTGAGGCCTATCCACCTTTCGGACATTCTCTCCCTCATTATATTTAATTTATTGGCTTCAATTCTAATTACATTGTGTTATAGTGTGTTATCTTGCATTCCAATACTATAGTTAGTAAATTAGTGTGTATCTCCTCAAATCGTTGCTGCTTTTTAAAATTATTTTGGGGTCCCCTGTTCCCTTTTCCCATAGGCGTGGATTTTGCAAAATCCTTCCACCCCGCTGGTTGCGGAACTGGGCCGAACCAGCCCGTAAACCATTGACATTCTTGGTGGAGAATGTGTGCAGAAGCTGCCTTTTAGCTTTTTAAAACAAATCTCTCTCTGCTCTCAGAGAGCTTCCTTAGGAAAGCTTATCTCTTTCACAGGCGCTCACTGAAAACTTGACCTTGAAAGCCCAGGCGGACTGCCAATATTTTGGGGTACTTGTAAACTTGGAGCACTGCTATCGGGCTTCAGTAAAGAGATATTAAAAAAAAAAAAAAAGATTCTCTTTTAAACCTGTTTGCAGAGGGAGCTGCTAAAATTCCCTCTGCCCCACTAGTCATGGAACTGGGCTGAACCAGCCCGTAAACCATTGACAATCAATGTTTTGAAAAAAGCTGGTAAATGCTGCAGAAGTGTGACTACTCCATGTATTAGTCCATTGTAATAACTCCTTGTCTTGCAGTGATGCCATACTTTCTTATTCACTTCCAGTTGGTAAATTCCATTGTACAGCAGATTCCATTGTACAGCAGATTGCATTTCTCCTGGCATATTTTTCACATTTCTATTATTTCATGCTTTTTCTCTATGATGATTCTGAGACTTTGTTGCACTGATGTCTCCCAGCTTTCTGAGCCAACTCCTGGTTTATGTGCCCTTCTCATTAGTCACTTAGAAATGAAATGATTGTTGAAGAAGTTCATTAACAATCTTTTTTTCTTCTGATACCTTCTCCTTCGACAGTACCTGATGAATAATGAGTTCCCACAGTTCTCAATTCACTGACTTTGCTCAAGCACTTAGTTTATAAAGCTGAAGTTAGTTACAGATCTATTTTGAATTACCTTTACATTTAATTTGCATGAATAGAACTTGTTATCTCTGAATCCAAATCTATTTCTGATAATCAGATCTTCTATAACATCCCCATATGTTACCAAGTCTAAAACAGCACAATTTTCTGTGACATTAGCAGATCTCTGGAGTATGCTTTTATTGCCTATAGTGCAAGAATATCTTAGACCTACAAATAATAATAGTATTAATTGCTCTCCAACCTGATACCTGATATTAAATTATCCAAAACAAATATCGCAGTAGTAATTATCTCTCAATACAGAATTATCTCAACAGTACAGGATCCTTATAGCAATGAAAAAGGATCCTGGAGGCATATGGCATGCTGGCAGTGATCATCTTTTACCAAACTGTGATCTGAGCTCTCATTAACACATACTGCTGTTTTTTACTTTTTCCTAAAAAGCAGCCGCCATTTTTGGAGTATTCCTGAAGGCTACTGCAGGACAGATATGCTGTCCCAATACACTTTTTCATACTCTCTATGAATACTTCAAGATCTTCCACTTTGCTACATTACCTTGCTGTGTTTGTACATCCAATTTTCTGTCTTCTCCTCTGTAGTCACTCAATCAGCAAGGTCATTATTCAGCTACTTTATTTTTCTTTGCTGTCTGTATACCTACTTATGAAACCCCTTTATGCACTACCACGACCATTTTGTCCAACTATTCAATTTCCCATATACTTCACTGGAGCTCTGAGACTCTGCAAATGCTAACAAGGCTTTTCCTGCTGTTTCTTTAAGGCTTCACTTACCAATGAGGCCAACACCATTGTTTCCAGCAGTAGGTTCTTGGGTAAAACCTATTTACTTGACAAAATCTCTTCATAACCATATAAAAATATGCACCTATGAGGGAATTTTCTAGGCTTAGATTACCATTTCTTTTTTTATATCTGAGCAAAAAGCATACCAATCCTCTCACTTGTCCTTTGTCAGGACCTTGAATCTGTATGGCATAACATTGGTCAAGGCTTTGGAATCAAGATGGCCATGTGTGGACTGCTGTCCTCTTGTAAGAATTAGCCTGGTGAGAAAGCAATGTATTGTGCTAATACATGGTACTACTTCCAGAACTTCAGAAATACTGCACAGAAATAGCAGTGAACTATTACAAATCTGTAATTCCTCCATCTCACAACAGCACAACTCTGTTTTGTCTGAATAATGGTCCAAGTGTCTGATCCTTTCCCTTTTGTTTGTAGTCATATTTTCTTTTTATAGCCTCTCTATATTCATCTTTTTTTTTTCTGTCCAATTTGATAAAATGCAGTATGTCTGAAAAAATACACCTTCTTTTCAAAGAAGATTTCTACCACATCTCAAGACAGAAAGTCCTTGAATGTTTATAGATTGGTTCCCTGAGCAGCAGAATCATACTGATAAACTGCTCTGTGAGTTTTCTGAGCTGATCTGGCATGTTCAGCTGACAATTCTCACTCATGTCTATGAGTGGAGATCTGTAAATGATCTCACTAGTACACCACTGTATTTCAGACTTTGGATTGAGCCTTTTCATCCTCCAGCAACAAAGACTCACCTAATTTCACTTGGAGTGGGGACGGCTTATAGTTCATGGCTACAGTCTCTCCCTCTCTTGTATCACAATCTCTGTCCGAAATAGATGCAGCGGTTGGATCCTGTTGAGACAGAAAATGAAACAAAACAGAATGGTTTAGCTAAAGATTATGCAGTCACTTCAGGACTTCTGACTGTTATACAAGTCCATTCCCACCTGTGTTCAGACAGAGCACAGCATATGCTGATGTTTTAAATGGCTGAAACCTAGGGGAGAATCATGGAGTGCTGGAAGTATGTTTAGGATGTCTGAAATACCCGTGGAAACATTGGGTTTCATGTGCTGGACAATACCAGTAATACAATATGGAAGGTGAATCACTAGTTCAAATTCTGCCTGGCTTGGCAGTAGTCCCAAGTCACTTTTGCTTACACATTTACATTCTCAGAGTTCAAAGTGAGCTGGACAACCTCACGATTAAAACTAAAAAACTCATGGCCAGCTGTATGCTTGTCCAGCTTAGAAGGAACTGAGGTTGAATAAGCAGCTGAATTTAATCTCCAGGCTGTATTAAAGGACCAAAGAAGACTACTCTTACCATGTTGCACCTATTTTTGGCTAACCTGGAAGATTTAATTTCAGTATCTGTTAGCACAGCGCACTTCACCGTCAACAGAATCCTCCCAAAACAAAAGCCCCAAAACCACAAAATCTACTTCATGACGTCTAGTTGCAGACAACCTAGTGCTGTACGCGGTCATACACTGCACCATGAAATTCATGTGAAGCTCCAAATCACACAACTTCAACGCTGGTCAAAGAATCACAGAATACCAAGTTAGGTGGGACCCGGCTGACGAATGCTGATGTTCTTGATGGCAAAGTGGAGCTTCACAGCACAGGCCGGCTTCACCTCTGGCTTTTGTCACACAAATTTTCATCCTACAGTGACGGACAGCATTGCTGCAGTCGCCCTGCATCGCCCAGGTGCCTGCACACTTTTCACAAGCGGCACAAGATGGCCAGCCAGCTAAGCCAGCCTCCTATTTTGTCTTGTTTGACTTTGAATGTTTTGAAACTGCCTGCAGCTGTGCTCTGTAGAGGAGGTCCTATATAGCTTATCACTGGTGAGCCAGGTTTTATCTCTTTCTCCCAATGAACCGTGTGGACCTTTCCTTCTTCACACCTAGGCCATAGGGCTCTCGGCCTCAGCACAGCCATGTTTTGGTCAGCATGACACATTACTAGAATGGCATGACCATAGCTCCCTGCTGTCCTGGATGCCTCTCTGCCTTCTCTTCTGATCACAAGAGGAGGAGGCCGACAGGCATAGCCTAGGCTGCCTAGAAATCCTGCAGCCAGAACCCAGTTGCTGAGCAGTTTGGTCTTCTAAAAGCAGAGAACTCTGAGCAAAGATGAGTTTTTTAGAGAGCAGTCTGCCTGCAAACGTGTGGGAGGAATTGAGGAGTTGCCTCAGTAATAGGTGGGACCTTCCTCTCACTAATATGCTCTGGCTTCTCAGGAGTAGCAGAAACCTGGAACTGATGGACACTGATGTCTGATGGTGACGTGAAGCCCATGGAGGTGGATCCGCTTCTGGATGAAGTCATCTAAGTGGATCTACCATCATCAGGGCTGGACAGGAACCATAGCACTGTGTCTGACATAAGACATAGCTGCGTCCATCAGAGACATGCCAGGGGCTCTCAAGTTCCACCTGGACAGCCAAGCTCACTGAGCAGGTTTTGGTCATATGCACCTTTCCTACTCCTAGGGCACCTCTCAGGCTGTAGGCCTCTCAGCCCCAGCACAGCCATGTTTTGGTCAGCATGAGACACTCTTAGAATCGAGAGGGCAGAGGCCCTGGCTTTCTGCAGTGTCTGCTTAATCTTCCAAGCCCTTGAAAACAGGGGAACCCTACATTTGGGGTTCCTATCACTGATGTGTGTCTACCTTTATAAGAAGAATACTCTAAGGAAAGAGGAATGTTATTAAAGATCTCCTTACCTACCTTTGGGATGCAGGAACTTTCTCAAACACAGGAGGTCACACCCTCCTCTCACTAATATGCTCTGGCTTATGGGGAGCAGCAGTGACCTGGAGCTGATGGATTCTAATGTCTCCGATGGTGATATGGAGCCACAGAGATGGATCCCCTTCTGGAGGAAGAAGTGGTGGAGGATGGCTCCACAATCATCATGGCTGGGCAGGCACCACTATGCTGTGTAGGCAGTCAGACATACCTGTGTCCATTTGTGGTGCAGCAGGGGCTCTGCAGCTCCCCTGAAACATCCAACTCGTTTCCACCAAGAATCCTACAATTTCACTGTCAACTGGGAAGAGTCCCATCTCCATCAGCTCCTATGCCTTTTCTTTCCTATCCCCCACACTTGTTCTTCCCCAAGACTTGAAGTCTCTGTTGCACTGAGCCCTAAGGAAGAGGGCAGGATGGGGACTCCGTAGCAAAGCTATGCAGAGAAACGTTTACATCGCTATTTAGCCTTCTGCCAAAATCACATTGATATTCACTGTGTGCTTTCCCTTCTAGAATTCACTTTGTGATTTTATGTTTTTCTACAAGCTTTCCTTAGATTAGGCGCTCAGCTCAGACTCCATTGTGTGTTGCAGCTATGTAGCATGACTAGTCCCATGCCAGGTGACGTGATTTCCCTGCACACAGCGCTCTCAGGCAAAAGTAAGGTGCAGAGGTGTGGTTGCACAGCTTTCTAAATAGCTTTGGGAATTTAATGTATTTTACGTGGCTACTTTTCTTTAAATCCTGAAATGTCCTTATGCCTTTTCTTCTTAAGGAAAAAATACAGTAAATCAAGCTATTGCAGGCCAGAGTTTAATCAGTGTTTGCTCTCCACATGGTCATAGCTGAATTGGGCATAGGAAGGACAGTATTTGAGCAGTGGGGCAATTCCTTACTAGTTTGTTTTTCTTCTATAGGCTTGACACAGTGGACCTTGAAAACTTTGCCTTCCTGCTAGGTAGAGCTGTGTTCTGCACTATGTACAGTGTGCCATGTGTGAACATCAAAAATTACTTTCAGCAAACCTTTGTGGTGCAGAATTAGTGGGAATCCTCAGTATGCAGAGGCGCAGGGAGAAGTTGAAAACATTTTAAACTTAAATCAGGGGGTTAAGAATATGGTACGTTCAGTAGGGTTTTTATTCTTTCTCCGTTCCACCTCACTCCCCTTTATTTTTGCAGTACTTATTATGAAAGTGCACCTGCACCTGCCATAATGCATGAAGTCAGCAGTTATTTTACTCTCACTGCTTGCCTCTCCTAATAAGCCCACACTGACTAGAGGTTGAAATAACCCCCAAAATCAAGCAAACAACAGCAGTACACTCTGAGCAATGGAGCTGGCACAAACACACCCTTGAAGCAACTTTGGAAATGCAGCTTCTTTTCCTTACGTTGCAGTCAACACCTCTAACGTCTTGCAAGCTTGACAAACCTCTGCCTTCCACTTCATGACTCCTCTGGGACCCCAGTGCACGAGGATGGGAATGGTAGATGCAGTTTCTGTGGCTATCAGCTGTCTTAATGAACAGAGATGGCTGCTGAGATGTCTCCATGTACCCACCCTTCCCAACCCTTGATGCAGTTCTACATTCTGTTCTCTGTTGGAAACTGTCGGCAGGTGAAACATTATGATCTGGCTGCTCAGGGATGCCATCCATTAGCTTTGTGTCTCTTCAATATTATAAGCCTGCTGTCTTCTACTCAACTTGAAGATACTGGAAGTCTTGGTAGCAATGCATGTGTAACAGCCTATGAATGGATGCTTGAAGCCTAGCAGATTCCTGCTATCTGATGCTGCCCATGTACAATACATAGGCAAACAAGGCAAACAAATGCTAACAAGAATGGACAGCCCCAAGTAATCTGAATCTTTTCAACATCAGGCATTGAATTCAAAAATTTGATTGATGTTCCATGTATGGGAGATTGACTTAACGAGTACAATATCAAGTGAGAACCACATGTACTCAAAATAAAAAGCCTACATTCAGGTCACTGAGAAGTATCTATCACTCCCATCCCAGACTCCACAGAGGGGATGTATGGCAGGAATTTAACTTGAAAACCTCACTAAAGAGTCTTTCATGCCCTCCTCTGTGTCCTGTATGCTTTAACTTAAACATTCAGTACTGAAGCCCCTTATTTCAAAAAAGATGTAATCCCTTCAGCTCTCCTACGGATGAAAACTTGAAGGTACAACCATCTGGAAACACTAGAACAATGGTTTTGTTTAGGAAAGAAAGGGGAAGACTAAGGAGTCAAATAGTAGCACTCTTCAGATAAAAGAAAGGGCTGCTGCAGAGAAAAAAAATGGAGTTGTTTCTCATGTTTCTGGTCAACAGAACAAGAAACAGCTGCTTTACGCTGCAGCAAAATTGCAAGGAAATAGGGAAAAGTGCAGAGGTAAGGCTAAGGATGCACATTTGCCTTACAAAGCTGTGGATTTCCCATTACTGGAGAATTTTAAGCACAGGTTTGATGTAGATCTGTCAAATAGGAAGTCAGCAGAACTGATGTGGTTTGAGAACCACTTAATCTGGATTTGGAGTAAGGCACTAAGATCTCTGAACTTCTTAGGTTCCTTTCAGCACTCCTTCCTAGGCACCTCAATTTGTTAGTCTTGCTCAACTTCTCGAACCTCTTCCTTCTTTATGAGTCCAAATTCTGAAGAAGGGTTTGGAAAAATTGTCTAGAGGATTCTCACATGTATGAAACATGGAACAGAAAAACACAGGAACTGTCTTCTTAAGTCAGACCAGAGGTCCAGGAATGTCAATATTAAATTATAAAAAAACCTAATCAAGCAAATGTTTGAAAGAGCAAAACACAACGTGGTAGGAGTGGGTTACTATCATAGAATCACAGAGTTGTAGGGGTTGGAAGGGACTTCTAGAGATCATTGAGACCAGCCCCCCTGCAAAGCAGGTCCCCTGCAGCAGGCTGCATAGATAGGTATCACATATATGTCCAGAGAAGGAGAATCTACAACCTCACTGGTCAACCTGTTTCAGTTTTATAACTCTTATGTCTGTAAATGTCAGCATAAGCAACAGCAGACCTTGTATTTATGCAGGAGGGAATATAGGAGGAGGATCAACTTAGGGAAAATTAAGTTGTGATTATGGCTCTGAGGCTTTGTGGTTTATCTGGCTTACAGTAGTCAGCATTCGGGTGACAAAGCAACAGATGTTCCCCTGATTCAGCAGTCAATAGTGCAATGAAGCTGAACAAAGCCAAAATCTCCACACTCCAGTGTTACTGCTCAGGGCATCGGGGTGTGCTACTGGGTCAAGGAACAAGGTGTGCAAATGCACACCCTGCGTTTGTTCTGTGCACAAGAAAAAAAAAAAGGTGGTGCTCTATGCCTGGAGTTTACATGCGTAAACTCCTTCAGACAGTGAAGTGTGATGCCAGTGCCAGGACACAGAGCTGAGCCTGGAGACCCCTAGCAGTCATCCATCCAGGCTGGGGAATGCAATGCTTCAATGCACTCTGGCTGTTGCTCTTCAGCTTTTCTGGCACACGTCCCAGATGGGATGACAGGAGCTGTACGTCCTCAGGCTCTGACCTCTTTCCAGCTGCCGTTAGGATGCTTGGCGCTGCTTCTAGCCACTCATTCCCACATCCTTCTAAAGAGGAAAAGAGTCTGCTTCTAACCCAGATGCATTTAGGCAGAAAATCATTTTATCCTGGGAAGGAGAAGTTATCCAGACTTCCTTAACTGCTTCCGAGGGCCACTTCTCTCTGGGTGAGCCAAAGGAAAACATGATTTTTTTAAGCCTGACATGTTGAAGGAATTCATTCCGTGCTCACACAGTGACCAGAGCAGAAGACTCTTAAGACATCATGGTCACCACCTTTCATCTGTGTGGGCAACTGCTAAACCCGAGGTAGTAAGCAGTCTTCTTACCAATAGTCACTCTCTGCACCTAGTGAAAACGAGTGGCATTTTGGTGACACAGCAACTGATGCACTGAAATAAACTCGGAAAGTTACTGACTCACTTTCAAAAAAGCAATAAACAACAACTGTTTATTGACATTCTGCTAGCTCTGCCAATGCACCAGTCACAGCACTGCTGTTCTCTGAGCGACCGCTGAATAAATCTTAGTTAAGAGTAACAAATAGGCCTGCAATATCCACTACAGAATCCAGGTTTCAAACACAGTTAGTTTACAGTTATATACAGTACAAACCAGTATTTGATGCAATTTTTTTTCAGCAACTTGAAAAGCCTGCAGTGTTAATGTTGCTGCGTGATTAAAACCTCAAGTCTTATTAATTAAACTGAGCCAGAACTACACTGAATTTACATTCTTCTCTGCATACCTGCAATAAATGAAGCTCAATTCACCAAAAGGTAACAAGGAGCTCAGGTCTTTGCTTTGTTTAAAATGGGTCCAGAGTGTCAGTCTGTGTGCCTTCCCTTAGCATGGTGATGAAAAGCTCCCTGGAAACCCTGGCCACAAAAGCACTGCCTGACTTCCACGTTGAATCTGAACAAAATGCAACAAGCGGAACATGTAAGCAGTGGAAAGTGAACAAGAAGATTCAAATGTCTGTTTTCCTAATCAGAAATGACATTTGCAGTACGGGGAGAAACTTCCCATTTTTTAGATGATGGTGTATGACTAACCATAGAATCATAGAATCACTCAGGTTGGAAGGACCTCAAAGATCATCAAGCCCAACCGCAGCCTAACCATAGTATCCTAACTCTAACAACCCTCCGTTAAATCATATCTTTGAGCACCACATCCAAACGGTTCTTAAACACATCCAGGGATGGTGACTCAACCACCTCCCTAGGGAGCCTATTCCAATGTTTAACCACCTAACCACCCTTTCTGTAAAGAAGTGCTTCCTAACATCCAACCTAAACTTGCCTTGGCGCAACTTGAAGCCATTTCCCCTCGTCTTGTCACCTGTCACCACTGAGAAGAGACCTACCCCGCTCTCACTGTAAACACCTTTCAGGTACTGGAAGAGAGCAATAAGGTCTCCCTTCAGCCTCCTCTTCCCCAGACTAAACAGCCCCAGCTACCTCAGCCTCTCCTCATAGGGCTGATTTTCCAAGCCCTTCAGCAGCCTTGTTGCCCTTCTCTGGACCTACTCCAGCATCTCAATGTCCTTCTTGAAGTGGGGCACACAAAACTGAACACAGCACTCGAGGTGAGGCCTCACCAATGCTGAGTACAGGGGCAGGATGACTTCCCTAGTCCTGCTCACCACACCGTTCCTGATACAAGCCAGGATGCCATTGGCCTTCTTGGCCACCTGGGCACACTGCTGGCTCATATTCAGCTGACTGTCCATCAGTACACCAAGGTCCCTTTCCATCAGGCAGCTTTCTAGCCACTCCTCCCCAAGCCTTGCAGGGTTGCTTGGGGTTGTTGTGACCAAAATACAGGACCTGACACTTGGCCCTATTGAAACTCATACAGTTAACCTTGGCACATCGATCCAGTCTATCCAGGTCCCTCTGTAGTGCCTTTCTCCTCTCAGGCAGATCAACTCTCCCTCCCAGCTTGGTGTCGTCTGCAAACTTACTGAGGGTGCACTCAATCCCCTCATCAAGATCGTCAATGAAGATGTTAAATAGAAGCGGCCCCAGCACTGAGCCTTGGGGGACACTGCTCGTGACCGGCCGCCAACTGGATTCAACTCCATTGACCACAACTCTTTGGGCCCGGCCATCCAGCCAGTGCTTCACCCAGCAGAGCGCACACCCATCCAGACCATGGGCAGCCAGTTTCTCCACGAGGATGTTGTGGGGGACAGTGTCAAAGGCCTTAGTGAAGTCCAGGTAGACCACATCGACAGCCTGACCCTCATCCACTAAGGGGGTCACCTTGTCATAGAATGAGATCAGGTTTGTCAGACAGGATCTACCATTAATAAACCCATGCTGACTGGGCCCAATCCCCTGGCTGACCTTTAGTTGGTCCATGATGGTTCCCAAGATTATCCATTCCATGACCTTCCTGTCACCGAGGTGAGACTGATAGGCCTGTAGCTACCAGGATCATCTTTTTGGCCCTTTTTGAAGATGGCGTCACATTTGCCAGTTTCCAATCCACCGGGACAACCCCGGTTAGCCAGGACTGCCAAAAGATGATGGGGAGTGGCTTGGCTACCACATCCGCCAACTCTCTCAGCACTCTAGGGTGCAGTCCATCCAGCCCCATGGACTTGTAAGCATCCAGCTTGCGCAGCAGGTCCCAAACTATCTCATCTTGGATCATGAAGGGCTTATTCTGTTCCCCATCCCTATCTACCAGCACAGGGGGCTGTGTTCCCTGGGCAAAGAAGGCATTGCCCATGGAATGCTTCCATGGAAGCTTCCCTTTGGGAAAGCAACTGGGGGACAAGGAAGAAAAATGGGAGTAATTACATGATCTCTGTTAGATTTCCCTCAGAGAAACCAGCAGCACAAGCAGCCTCCAGTCTTTTCCTTTCCATCACGACAGAGTATATTTAACACCGTATTTCCCTCCAGGCTCTTCTTACACACAAGCACCGGCCATCCCTATTATCACATGCATTTATAGCTTTGATATCTTGTGCTAACTTTACATGACTTAAATTGGATCATTAACACTGCAAATCAGAGAAATGCCACATTGCACTCCTCACAGCCTGCAGGATTTGACAAGTGGATGGTGTACAACAACTATTTTAAACCAGCCATTAACTTAGGTATGTTGTCAGGATGCTTCAGTACTAAAACATTTTGTCCATATAAACGCTATATATATGAGAGCATTATAACTTTCATTTTGTACCTTTGACTATACATCCACAGCTCTGAGAACCAACAAGGCACATGATTAAGGCAGTAAAGCACCACAAATACTTTGGTAGCTGTTGCAAGAGTGAGTTTAGCAACTGGCATGTGGCCAGGAACTCAACCCCCCACAAGTATCTTTACAATTGCTTTTAAAAACTCAACTCATGAGGGAGGATATCCTCAAAATGATCCAAAATTGAGATGTGTGTCAGAGCCAAAGTTACAGTGCATTTGAAGTCTGGGGGCAATAGGAGCCTGGGCTCCTACAGGCGCATCCTATTGAAAACTGCATTAGTCAGCTACAGTGCTGCCCCTAAAGTACCACTGCAGGAACTTGCAGTGACTGAATTCATGCTTGTTGGTGAGAGCTTCTTTCAAAGGTATACCCCATCTCTTCAAGGCTTTAATGAAACATCATCAACAGCAAAACTCTCTTTAAAAAGAGAAAAAGAGCATTTCACCACAGATGATCTGTGCTTCCTCTCCAAGGACGGCTCTAACACTTTTGGCTGAGAACGTGCAAAACAAGTGGTGCCATCACTGCTAAAATGCCATGGTCATAGGTATATACAGAACAGCTTACAGTTCCTTTCTTGTCCATGGCCTGCCTACAGATAGCTAGGCTAGCTGTATGTGAAGGATGAAACCAAAGCTTGCCTGTAGAAAACACTAAAAATGTTGGCTGGTTCTGGCAGGTATTGCAGTGATATTAAATTCTGACAAAAATGTCCCAGCATAATACAAATGACAGTAGTAGAGCCCTGTTCAAATGATGTAAGATCCCTCCAACGCCCTGGAGATTGAAAAATCACCTCCATAAGCCATGAACTGGATTCAGCATGGCAAATCCTGCGTCACTAGGCTTCTAGAGCCTCTGGCAGTAAGAACAACAATATGAGGAAAAGGCTGGGTCAACTCAACATCCGTACCTTTTACAGACCAAGGGCTCCAATCCACTGTTCAATGTCACAGTTACTACTAACATACTTCTGGGGCCACCTGTTCTCCGGTTAGCAGTCAGGACATTTTTTCATAGAAAGGCAGCTGATTTTCACATGTTCAATTCCTATAGATGTAAGATGAATGAGGTCTTGCTTTTTGTTCTGGAACACCACTGGCGCTTTTAATCCACTTCCTTACTTTTTTTTTTTTTCTGAGCTGCTTAATTGCTTCTCCTGTTCACTTCCCTAGCAATTGTTCTTTGTCCTGCCATACTCTTGCCGCTAGTAAATCTCCTCTCCTGGAGGGCTGTGCATACTCCTTGCAGGATGTCTTCACTGCACACCTACCCTGTGTTTGCCAGATCCAGTCTGATCTTTAGATACCTCATGCAGGCTTCCTGCTGTCTCAGAAGCTAAATTTGCACACCTCCACTATTCAGCCATTTAAGAAATCTAAAAACCCAGGCTATTCCAGTGTGACCCAAACAGTGAATAGCTGTCCCTAAAAAAAAAAGCTCACCCTCCAACACAGTTCTCAGGCTGCGGACAGGAGAAGATCTCAACAGTGACCGCAAATCTGTCCAGAGCAGGGGACTCTGCCATCCCTTACCCACAGCTTGTACCTAGAATCAAAATGGTTTAGATTGGAAAGGGCACCTTTGAGATCACTTAGTTCCAACCCCACAGCTGTAGTGGACACCACCCACTAGACCAGGTTGCTGAAAGCCCCATCCTGCCGGCGGGGTTGGGGGCATCCACAGCCTCTCTGGGCAGCATGTTCAAGTGTCTCACAGCTCTCATAGTAAAGAATTTCTTCCTAATATCTTGTCTAAATCTACTTTCATTCTCTTTGAAACCATTTCCCCACATTCCTTATAAAAAGTCCTTACCCAGCTTTCCTGTAGGCCCTCTTCATGTACTAGAAGGCTGCTATAAAGTACCCCCATAGCCTTCTCTTCTCCAGCCCTAGCTCTCTCAGCCTGTCCCCATAGAGGAGGTGCTCCAGCCCTCTGATCATTGTTATGGTCCTCCTCTGGACCTCCTCTGCTTCCAGGGAGGAGGCAGCCACAGCCTCACTGCACAACCTGTCCCAGTGTCTCACCACTCTCACAGTATGGAATCTCTTCCCAATATCTGGTGTTCCCAGAGCCTTCTGTGCTTAAGAATCCCAACTCTTTCAGCCTGTCCCTGTATGGGAGGTGCTCCAGCCCTCTGATTATCTTTGTGGCCCTCCTCTGGACCCACTCCAACAGCTTCATGTCCTTCTTGTGTTGGGGGCTGCAGAACTGGATGCAGTACTCCAGGTGGGGTCTCATGAGAGCAGAGCAGAGGGGCAGAATCACCTCCCTTGATCTGCTGGTCACGCTTCTCTTGATGCAACCCAGGATGTGGTTGACCTTCAGGGCTGCAGGCGCACACTGCTGGCTCATGTTGAGTCTTTTATCAACTGATGGTCCCAAATCCATCACTTTAGGGATGCTTTCAAGCCATTCTCTGCCCAGCCTGTATTGGTGCTCAGGATTGCCCTGACCCAGGTGCAGGATGTTACGCTTGCCCTTGTTGAACTTCATAAGGTTGGTAAAGACCTACCCCTCCAGCCTGTCCAGGTCC
The DNA here is from genome assembly GCA_035772895.1 of Perdix hodgsoniae. NCBI lineage: Eukaryota > Metazoa > Chordata > Aves > Galliformes > Phasianidae > Perdix > Perdix hodgsoniae. The sequence goes on from JAPSGF010000090.1 coordinate 1,952,090, forward strand.
CTCTGGATGGCCTCCCTTCCCTCCAGCGTGTCAACTGCACCATGCAGCTTGGTGTTGACTACAAACTTGCTGACAGTGCACTTGATCCCACGGTCCACGTTGCCTACAAAGATGTTGGTACTATCAATCATTTCATTTTTATTTTCCATGTCCCTCACTAGAGCCTTCAGGGGGATGTGCTCCATGGTCTTGCCAGGAGCAGAGGTGAGAATGGCCTGCAGTTTCCTCTCCCAGTGCTGTGCCTTGCCCCATTGCCTGGACTGAAGTCTCAGCTACGAGTCTGGTTGGCAACAGCAGTTAGTTTTGAAGGGCAGCACATAGTAGTCACTCTTGTTTTCACCTCACCATGCTTTTTTTTCAAAGCCTTCACTACACTGTCCTGAGAACAGACCAAGAGGTCACTTGCCTTACCTGAAAAGGTAGATCCTAGCATGAAGAACTTGCTGTTTTCTTTCCACTAGCACAGAAAACAAAGCTGCCAAGCAGAGTGCTTAGCAGCCTTTTTCTCTTCAGCACAGCGCTTTGAACTTGTCCCAAGAAATGGAGAGCTCAACCATCAGATTTCCATATTTATAAGGAGAGAGTTTCTGTTTAGCCAAGCCTGTGACAGAAATAACCCTACAGACAGAAGCACAAGCAGCAGCACAGCAAACACGTCTGAGGGGCGGGGATGTGAAAGCCAAGGCAGATCTCCAGCAGCTCTACCTCGGCACACAAGAAATTCCAAAGGCACAAAACAATTTGGTGTCTAAAATAAGAGCCCACCTCACCCTCACACCTGTGTCTCTGTTACTGAGTAGCAGCTAGGGAATACAGATTCTCCTCTGATCGAGTGCTGTTTGGCTCAGCTCTCCCCTATCACTCTTGCATTAGAAGCATACTCCTTATGTGACTAACCGGGGAAAAAGACATGAAGGCATAGCTGACTTAAAGAGAAACTGCTGATTTTTATGAACAAGCTTATAAATTATTCTGTCTCCAAAAGACATAGATACTTCCTCCCCTCCCATTTGTGGAAAAATGAAAAATTAAGATCTCTTAAGAAAAAAAGATTTTTATTCCCCAGAAGTGGCAGCTCTCATCTCCCCCCTTACTGAAACCAGTGGCACTAAGCTGGCTTTATGTTCCCCTTGCTTACTGCAGGACTGCAGTTTATTAGCCGTACGGGGCCAGGACAGCATGCCAGTCTATTGCTGCAGCCGGAGCTGGGCTCAGTGAGGTGCTCAATAGCAGCAGTGCTGCCAGAGGCTGCAGATGGAAAGCAACAAGGGTGGATGGGGTTTTAGCATGCTGAGCTTTCAGCCGGTGGCATGCAAAATGCCAGCCACATTCATGACTGTCCCTCAAGAGCATCTGAAGATAGTTATTTTTCACATAGTGCAGCAGACTGAACAAGGACTAGAGTACGTCTTAAATACTGAGTTAAATCCAGTTTGGCAGGAGCTGTTTGAAATAAAGGCAAACAGACACCATTTAACATTTTTAAAGAGATGTTTATTTCTCTCCAAGCTCTCTGTAATGGAACTGGTCTCCATCCGGTGCTTGTCTCCTCACCTTCCGTGGACTGTGCCAGAAAGAGATATCACACCAGACAGTTTCCGCCTCACTTCTCCATTGAAGGCAGCTCCTTTATCAGCCTAAATCAAGCCATCTGTCCCCGGCCCCCCTTCCAAGCAATGCAGCAGATTGGAGAGGAAACATCACACAAGATGGGACTAAAAGGTCAAGGAAGATCCTTCCCAGCACAAAAAAACAAATGAGATCCCCTTCCCTCAGCAACGGGGAGAAGCTGTTTAGCTGGAAAGAGAATGGGAAGGGTGAGCACAGCCATCTGTACTCCTGGATAAGCTCACTGGCTCCTGCTGCTTACTTACCTCCCTGTGGGTGGCTGCTCCTGCCCTAAAGCCCTGCACAGGGCTCCAGAAAGCCCTGTTGGAAGCAGGCTGCTGCAAGACACCGAGGGTTTTCACTGTTTTGCTCAGTAAGCATAACAGCCCACATCTTTTCATTCAGAGTTTTCTTCACCTGCCAAACATCTACTAATTGGGCCAAAATTTTACATTTTGGACAGCACCTGATTTTATTTTTAAAATATATTTACATGTAATGAAATACTTTGTTGTTGTTGTTGTTGCAGTAATGTGCTGGGAATATATTTTGTCACCTTCCCTGCTGAGTGACATCCCTCTCAGTAAGTGCAGCATGAGGGTGATGAGGGCAGGGACCTGGCAGGGGAATGTCTTGAAGGAAGGGAGGCAGTGTCTGCTGGGAGGACATGAACTGCAGTGTCTGCAGTGTTGTTCTTGCGAGCAAGAAATCAGGAAAGAGTGATAGGAGACCTGTGTGGATGAGCAAGGAGCTCATGCACAAACTCAAAGGGAAGAAAAAGTCCATGAAATGTAGAAAAAGGGTGTGACCAGTTGGGAAGAATATAGAAATGTTGTCAGAGCCTGCAGGGATGCGACGAGGAAGGCTAAAGGCTGCCTGGAATTGAATCTGGCAAAAGTGATAAAGGATAATAAAAAAGGCTTTTGTAATTATGTTAACAGTAGAAGGAAGACTAGGGAGAATGTGGCTCCCCTACTAATTGAGGGGGGTGTTCTGTTAACAGAGGATGCTGAGGAGGTGGAGATACTGAGTGCCTTCTTTGCTTCTGTCTTCAGTGAAAAAGGTCTCCCTCAGGAATCCCAGACCTTGGAGGTTAGTGAAGGATCTGGGGAATGGAAGACTTCTCTTGAGACAGGGAAGAGGCGATCCAAGAGCGCCTAGGCAACATCAATGTTCAGAAATCCATAGGACCCGATGGGGTGCATCCACGGGTGCTGAGGGAGCTGGCAGAGGTGATTGCTGAACCGCTCTCTCTGTCATCTTTGAGAGGTCTTGGAGAACGGGGGAGGTGCCTGAAGACTGGAGGATGGCCAATGTCACTCCGGTCTTCAAAAAGGGCAAGGAAGATCCAGGTAATTACAGGCCAGTCAGCCCTCACCTCTGTCCTGGAAAGGTGATGGAACAGCTTGTACTGGATGCAATCTCCAGACAACTGTAAGAGAAGGAGATTATTAGGAGTAGTCAGCATGGGTTCACCAGGGGGAGCTCATGCTTGACCAACTTGGTAGCCTTCTACGATGTTGTCTCTGGCTGGGTGGATGGGGGAAGAGCAGTGCATGTAGTCTACCTTGATTTCAGCAAGGCAATTGATACTGTCTCCCACAACATCCTTACAACAAAGCTGAGGAAGTGTGGGATAGATGAGTGGACAGTGAGGTGGGTTGAGAACTGGCTGACTGGCAGAGCGCAGAGGGTCATCAATGGCAGTGCAGAGTCCGGAAAAAAAAAACCAAACAGATGAGGTTTAACAAAAGCAGGTGTACAGTCTTCCATCTAGGGAGGAATAATTTCATGCACCAGTAGAGACTGGGGGATGACCTGCTGGCAAGAAGCTCTGTGGGGAGGGACCTGGGTGTCCTGGTGGATGACAGGTTGGCCATGAGCCAGCAGTGTGCCCTTGTGGCCAAGAGGGCCAATGGCATTCTGGGGTGCATTAAAAAGAGCATGGCCAGCAGGTCGAGGGAGGTGATCCTCCCCCTCTACTCTGCCCTGGTAAGGCCTCATCTGGAGTACTGCGTCCAGTTCTGGGCTCCTCAACACAAAAAAGACAGGGATCTCTAGAAAGAGTCCAGCAGAGGGTCACAAAGATGGTGAAGGGCCTGCAGCGTCTCTCCTATGAGGAAAGGCTGAGTGAACTGGGTCTGTTTAGCCTTGAGAAGAGAAGACTGAGAGGGGACCTGATCCAGGTCTATAAATATCTAAGGTGTGGGGGGCAGAGTGGCAAGGCCGGACTCTCTTCAGCAGTGTGCGAAGACAGGACGAGGGGAAATGGCCAAAAGCTGCAGCATAGGAAGTTCCGCACAAATGTGCAGAAGAACTTCTTTACGGTGAGGGTGACGGAGCGCTGGAACAGGCTGCCCAGGGAAGCTGTGGAGTCTCCTTCTCTGGGGATATTCAAGACCCGCCTGGATGCCTACCTGTGCGACCTGGTGTAGGGAACCTAATTTGGCAGGGGGAGTTGGACTCGATGATCTCTGGTGGTCCCTTCCAACCCCTGTGATTCTGTGAACTGGACTGGGAAGGGTGGGAGAAAAGGAGGGGATGGGTGGCCATGAGGGGCTGAAGGATATTCCTGGACAAGCAGATGCAAGAAAATAAAGAAGAGACAGTATGGGAGCAGCAAATATACCTCTGCTATTATTTCCCTAGTGGGAACCTGACTATCTTTGTGATAAGCTTCAAAAGCCTTCAAAAGCCTTCCTGACATGATGAGAAATCAACAGGATTTAGCAAGCTAGCTGCCCCTGCAGCCTGACCTTAGCTAAGGCTGGTGGTGCCGAGCTGAGCGCTCCAATAGCCCTGAGCCATGCTGGTGTTACTGTGTCAAGCCATGCTGGACTTTCTTTACAGCTCATTTCCCTCTGTTAAAACTGCAGGGAACTGACATTATATAAAAACAGCAGGGCTGGTTAGCCAAGCTCAAAAATACAGCTGCTGCAGTTCTTGCAACCTATGTGCTTTAATGACGCACTCATGTAACCTGCTGTCCTTGGTAATTCAGGGGCACACTGTAGATGAAGGTTAAGGCAACTAGGGAAGAGAAGTCTGAGTATTGTGACTTCTTGCAGAAGCTGCAAATCTCATAGGGAATGGGGGAGCAGAACACATTGGAGGAAAGATGATCTTGCCCTTCTACAAACCTAGGCTGTCCTAGGGAACAGGGATCTTTACTTACAAGATCTTACATGTAATGTGCCAGGTCTCCTAAACCATACTTCCAACATAAGGTTCACTAAATAAGGTCTCCATTATTTGCTGGGCTCCTGGCTCATAGCTCTGGAGTATGATTTTCTGACTGCTTGCAACTGCTTCTGGAGTGATATCCTACTAGATATGCTGTGAACACGTGAAAAGTTATGGATCAGGGTTAAAAATAATCATCAGACAATAGGTGCATTGTCTGACTTAATGACTATATGTTTCAAGCCCTTACTATAGAATGGTAGAATCACCAAGGTTGGAGAAGACATCCAAGATCACATTTAATCCAATTGTACACCTACCACCAATATTTGCCCACTAAACCATGTTCCTTAGTACCACAGCCACCTATCCATCCAGCTTCAAAATCACGAGAGAGAGGGAAGGGATTCTGAAAGGACCAGGGGATCTTGTGTGCTGAATAATCCATCCTAATCTTACCTAGCAGGAGTGCTCAGGCACTGTGTGTCCTGCTAAATCACACAACAGCTCACTGTATGACTAACTTGGCTTGCTGGAGGAATTTTGCTGTAAATAACACCTAGATACCTAACAGGTGCAATGAGACTACAGCAAAATACAAAATACATTGCTTGTGAGCTAAATGAACTCTGTCCATCTGAACAGAGAAATGGTCTTCAATCATAGGACCATGCAGCACTTATAGTGCCTAAGGTTCAAATCAGGGCTGTTGAATTTTTGTGAGGAAGCTTAACTTGGCAGTTTGTATGTAGCTCTCCTTATCCATCAACCATCAAGGGTACTTTCCTTATCCATCAAATCTCCCCTTCTGACAGGTGGAACCTTTTGCCAGTGGGTCCACAAGCCATAGGAATGAATTTGCATCACAGCTTCTCATTCCACCACGGGATGTGTTCAGCCTCACTAAATTTTGTTTTGGAGGAAGAGTCCAAGCACCAGCTAGTTCCTTAGGTCCCTTTTCTATCTCTTGGATTATTTTCTTCCTCTTAGAATGCCTTCTAATATTTTCTTCCTCAAGAAGAACCAATCCCACTATTTTCACCGTATCTTTCTTCTAACCAACTTCTGGCTCTACAACATCCCTTTCAAAGTAGATGATCAGAAACACATGCAGTGTCACAGGCACCAAACTACTGATTTAGATCAGCCCCCCTGCATTTTATCTACTCTCTGTGGCATTTTCATCTTCCTGAACTTTTGTTTGCCTTTTTGTCTGTTAGCACATCACCCAGATAGCTTTCTTTGTGTTCCCCGTCGTGACACTAAGCTCTTTTTCCTATGTCTCAGCTTTTCTGTTCTCCTTTTTATTTTTCAAAGTGTTCTTGAAAGAGGTGTCTGAATCATCACCATTTTATGTGTGGGTACACTGGGATCCAGAGAGGTGAAGTTGTTCAATACGAAAGCAGGAAAGCTGGGTCTTCCTCCATGGTTCTGTCCTGTGAGATAAGAGCATTTTCATAAATGCATTTCTTCTGAATGCACTTGAGAGCACGCACCAGAAATAAGTACCTATATAACACTTCTAAGTATGCCACAGGGGAAAGAAAGTGGACAGGAGACCATATCATAGTCCTGAAAAGTGGTTCCTTCCTGCAAGTTTTTGATATTAAGCAGAAAATTACATAAACAAATCAAAAGCCTTACAGTCCAAATTGTTCCCCAGACATTTTAAAGGTTGGGTGCAGTATGCAGTTTGTTTCTTTTACTTCTCATCTTCTTTTTCTAGAACTGCCTTGTGAATGGCTTCATGCTCTTTGTTGAGTTAATTTTCCCAGGAACTTACTCCCTTCTCATTTTCATCCAAACACTGTCATTCACATAGAGCTCCCCAGTGTTTCAGTTATGTCACAGATCTCGGATCAATGAAGTCACTTCTTCACTGATCTGTCACATCTGACCACTTCCTCTCCCTGTGAGTTTAATTTACCTAAGGAGATCACAATTAAAAAGGTAAGAGCAACACACAAGCTCAAAAAAGAAATTAAAAACGCACAACTTCCCCCAGCGTCTTCCCCTAAGGTACCTTCTCAGTTCTGTGTTAGGTTCACATTTGCATCTGTCTTCTGTTGTGTAGAAACAAATCAACAAAACGCAAGAATGGGATTTCTCTGAAAGGTTTCAGCCTGGTTTCTAAGTTGCCTATATTATTAATATGCGGGGAACTTTAAGGAGACCTCTCAATACCAATGAAATTTTTTAGCTTAATAAGGATGTCTTAAAAATACATCTGGATACAGGAAGGATGGTTCAGAAAAAGTTTTTGTGAGAAAGGTCCCTTGTGACTGTTTCTATCTCCTTATCCTCACAGCTTTCAATTAACACTGTGGGTGGGCACAGAAACACTTCCAGCTTGTTATTCTCTTTCCAAATGCTGGTGGACATGAGATATTTAGTTGAAACAGCTTTTAGTAGATATCTTAAATTCCATTATCATCAAAGGGACAGACAGACATGGGAAAGAAATACTGTTTTCCTTATCTATTAGTTCCATCTTTTGCAACGTTGAAGCAGTTTTGTGGATTAATTTAAGGTTTGCAACATCTGCACTGCTGGAAAAAGCTATCTGAAATGTACATCTTAAAAGCAATGATAGATTTAAGCTAAACTCAGACACTTCATTTATGGAAAAACACAAATCAGGAATGTTACTTGCTCAAATATCCGCAAGCCTTACAATGAAATAGAAAATGGTAAATAAATTGGACTCTCTCTGGATGATTGTTCTCATTATCTGGCTATTCAAGATAACGAGAAGCAAGTAAGAAAAGTTGTCATTAGTTGTTAATTGAAGCACTTTCAGAAAGCCTTGTTTAAACTTGGAAAAGATAGGATGTCTTTTCAACTGCTACCTAATATGAATGTTAGAGCTGTACTAAAGCAATCTCATTAGGTGCTTGCTCCAAGCACCACAGCTGAAAGAGAGGTTCTAATGCTTCAGGTGGGACTTTTGTTTTAAAAATCTCATCTACACAGAGCCTAACCCCTGGTTAAGATCTTCAGGATACTTCACCGTATACAGACCTACCCAAGCTGATGCTCGTATTGTACAAAGATACCTAAGTGCATCGTAATGACCTTCAGAAGCAGCAGCAGAGTCCTGGCCCATTATGATGCCGAATCACATAATGTACTGATGACACAAATCATAATGATTAGCCTGTAAGGTAAGTGCAACCATCTCAGGACGCAATTTTAGGTTTGCTGTTTCTTTACAGCTCTTTTGCACAACCTCTTTGGCTCTTACCATCTCCCTCTCCTTATTCCTAGACCTTTTATTTTCAACTTTGAGTAGCTCATGCCCCATAGCCGAAAACCATTAGTCTCAAAGAGGGTCTCATGTGGAGACAACCACTGAGGGGTGAGAAACCTCAGCTCCTCCTAACAGCCTACCTACCTGTAACCCATGCTCGAGCCTGACAGAATTGGAATACTCTCAATTGAAACTGATTACACTGCCATTTAAACACTTCTCTGTCTCTGCAATGACTGAAGTAATAAAGAAATAAATAAATAAAAATAACTTTTATCTCCAAAACAACACTTTGTTTAAATTACAGGATCAGTGCCTGGAAACTCAACATCACAACAAAAGCTTGCATGCTGTTACTGCAGAACTTTGGGGTGATCCAAGCACAGCGCTGTGAGGCTGTTCTGAGCCCAAGAGAACAAGATGACAGAGACAGAAATATGGTCATGGATGGAAAACACCCAGAACAACTCATAGGGAGGTAGTGGAGTCACTGTCCCTGGCAGTGCTCAAGAGGCATCTGGATGAGCAGCTATGAGATATGGTTTAGCAGCTTGTGGTAGTAATGGTAATGGGAGGATGGTTGGACTAGATGATCTTGCAGGTCATTTCCAACCTTGCGATTCTGTGATTCTATGGAGGATCTGTACCAGACAGGCCAACAACTTAATTGCAATCTGAGTGCCAATAGGATAAATTCTATATGCTAAGAATGACATCAAGATGACATTATGTTTAGTTGTAGGGCAGCTGTTGTACATCTACACTACCCCTATCTGTTTCTTACGCTTCCACCTCCGCACTGTTTCCAAACATCTGAAGCAGAACAGTAGTCAACACTGAGTACATAACAGTGCTTAAACAGGGAAATGTAATTCACTTGAATTTCCCACCTCAGTCATTTTGAAGTTATTAAAAAGCTGAAAACTATTTCCTGTTTGCAGGAGGTAATAGACTTTAACATAGTAAAATTAAATTATTCTGCTTTTACACTACGCATAATCCCTGTAGAATTGCTTTGAGCAGAAATGGGTATTAAATTGCAAAAACAGTATAGTTTAGGGTCATTTACTCCGACTGCTCCAAGAGCCTTTCAGATATAACTACCTCTCCAGCTATAAAAGGGCAGGATTCAGGAAATTTGCGCCTGCTTTTTAAGTTTCTAAATACATCTGTATGGCTGCATTCCAGTTTGAGCTACCAGTTCTTGGATCCAGCTTTAGCATCAGGCAAATTGCAGAGGTAGTTGTCTCCTGCTGTCATGTGCATGATAATCCTGAGGTGCTGACAATGACACATGCACCCATGCAAAGAGACAAAAGTGTGGCATCTTAATTATATGGGTTACCACGTCAAACACATCTTCAGTTACAACTATGCCCAGTACCTTGAACTCAGACATTCCTGCTCATCCTGCATAAACATTTTAGTAATCGTTCTCTATTTCCATCACACCAGTAGGTATCCAATTGCATTAATATGCCACATTTAAAATTCAGAATAAAAAAAAATGACACCCAGTAGAACAGGAGCTAGCATGATAGCTTTGACAGAGCCAATACATCTCACATAAGCGTGAGCGCACAATATCACACATGCTATGAAAATGCATTCTCCATGTGCATCAGTTTGATTGCTCACTGTTTCCATACCCTTCCCCAGCTAGCAACCACTGTACTTTATGGCTTCTCCTGAAGAACAGTTTCACAGGGGCCGCCAGAAACAGCCTACATCTTACACGAGGCAATTACAACTGTGAAGGCATTTATTCATGGGAGAAGATTCCATCCCACTAACAATCAGCTAATAGGGTTTCTTACAAAGCCACATCAGAAGGACATTCTGCTGCTTCATAGTGTGGCTCCTTGAAACTTCTGCATGGAAATGACTGTTAAAATCACTTTCTAACCACATCTGCACAGAGATCACAAACTGACGGAGGGAGGTGAGCAGAAAGGAGTCTATAACAATGACCTGAATCAAGATTTCAGCTACTCAAATGAGCCTCACACTACATATGCAATGCATTTGTCCTTCATCCACAACCAGCTGCAAGACTAACAAGTTATTCACCCCCAAATCCATGACATTTGCTTGCAGTGTGTTTTGTATCTCTTCCACCACTTACAACAGCACAGTTCATCTGGCAGCCCAGGCTGGAATGCTGCTTTTTTTCTTGAAAGAGGGGAGGAATTAATTTTCTGTCAGCACAGGCTACCTTAACATCTGATCATCTCCTCCAATTTGGGTACTCATAAACCCGGACTGCTACTGCACTCCCAGCAGGGACGTAGCAAGGTTGGTAAATTGAAAAACCACTCCTGTCATACATGCACGCAGCCTGGAGCTTATTACTGGAGCCACTGCCACATCAGCTGGCCCTTAAAGGCAGGATGCTTCTCCTTGAAGCCAGTGCAGCTGGGCTGTGCTGATTCACAGCTTCTGCTGTCGCTGCAAAGGGAGGGTGTTGGCATGTTGGGTGTCATAGGTGAAAAAAAATAATCTGTCCAAGCATAAGACTCCTACAGCTGTTAAAGTCTGTGAGGTAAGAGTTAAGACATCAATGCAGTGTGAAGACTCATCCCTTCTTCAGAAACAGGAGATTAAATGTTACTTGAGTAAGCCTGGTGTTCTATATGCAAACAATTACATGGTTCAAAACTCCTTTTTTTCTTTTCTTTATTTTTAATCTGCTTTCCTCACTGGATGCAGTAGAAGGAAGACAGTCTCAAGGTCCAAAGAGAGCATCTTTGATGGAACCACACTCAAGTGCTCCCTCATAAAACTATTTCCAGCAGAAGGAACTTCACATTTTCATTGCAATTTCTCTAGCTGAACCTGTTGCACCAAAGCTGAGGTTTAATTTAGTAGTTTTGTTCCTTTACTGTAGAATAAAAATTAAAGGGCAAGTGGGACTTCAGTGCAGAAATGCTAGAGAAAGACTATTCTTACAGTGCAAAGAGAACAGCAAAGACTTAATTTAAGCCCTGTTGAGATAACTGGATTTAAGAACAAACATTCCACCTCAGGATGTAAGAAGCTGCTTTTGTCCCAGCCAATGCGAGAACCATCTGTTAAGAGATCCACTTGCATTGTTGGAGGAACAATTCCACAGCTGTTCTCCATAAATTAAAAGAAAGTACAAATCTAAAGGAATAGTGAGTGTTTCGGGAGATGTTCAAACAATCTATTTCTTTTTGTAGAGTTGAAAAAAAAAATACAAGAGAGATGCCATGAGCAAACTCCTCTTGCAGATGAAAAGAAGAAAGCAAACTGCTTTAAATCCAAACACACCAGCAATATTCTACACCTTACAACTGATGCATTTTATTTAACACCCTGTATCCCATAAAAAAACATTTGATAATTTTATTAAGGTGTTCACCCCTGTCTGTTAAGTAAACTTCCCCAGAAAAGTGCATCCACAAATGAAGGACATCAAATATTAACTGTTACCTGAAATCAGAAGTGGAATTAAGAGGAACAAAGCAGGAGGATATCTTACTGCTTCCCTAGGAAGAGGTCTTCTATATAAGCCAAGTGAAAGCTCCTCTCTTGTTTCTTTTTATTATAATAACTACGACAAGTTTCATCTGAACTGGCACCTAATCAAATCCTAAACTGCAAGGAAACAAGATGTCAGTTTTAATGTCCTGTGCTCAAGCCAGCTAACATAATTACTGAAAACACTACTCAAACCATCTCCAACAGTATCTGAAATGCCCTTGGCTCCCACTGCAGCAAGCAGATGAAGGAGGGGCTGTATTCAGACTTCTCGCTCCAGATGTCAAACTTATCCAGTGTGACAACTTCTCTTCAGGAGCCAGGACAGGACAGCTTCAGACAGCTCTGAACTGTGCTCTGCTCTCTCAAACCCAGATGCACATGGCCCCAGTTCCTGCCTGTTCCTGTGTAGCTTTAGCTCATTATTTCCTGTGCCAGATGTGACATTGCCACTTTTGTTTCTCTGTGAACACTGCAACAAATTGAGATGGCTGAAGGTGTGTATCACAGCCTTTAATCAGTGTAGTCAGTAAAATATATTGGTAAAGCAGCAAATTTGCACCATCAAGTTGGACCATTCCTCATACAACTCTACAGGGAAAGAGGAAGGAGACTAAAGGAAAGAGACTAAAATCCAAGCACCACTGTGGGACACAAAGATTTTAAATTACAATTATTATTACCCTGAACCATACAGAAATCCATATATAAATGCTTGTTTTTTTGTTTGTTTGTTTTTACCCTGAAGGTACCGAAACATGACGGAAACTAATTAAATGTAGTCCTTTCAGAAACATTGCTTAACATATCCTGGTAAGGCAGATAAAAAATTATTTTCCATTTAAGCCAGACTGAAGTGGAAAAGCCTGGAAAAATTCAAAAATAATAAAGAAACATAAAAGAATGTAATAATGACTTAATTTTTAAAAAACTAAACTGTTATGCTTTTAAGAGACTATCCTTTCAACTTTATGTACTCACATGACATTACTGGATGTGTAGGCTGTGCAGCACCATAAACTGTAAAGATTAGGGCTACTGCTCCAGGCTAATAGTGTAATTTTCCACTGGATGGCTTTCATTTACAATTCACCTATTGTATCTTGAAGTCTAATTGTAGCCAAGCACATTTTCAGGCTGTTCAAGGTGCAATAAAGAAGCAAATAACTTAGCAAGGCAGCTTTAACTTCACAATTAGAAACATTCGCTGTTTCAGGTGGCTTCCCCCCAGCATGCTTATAGGTTTGCGATTATAACTTTCAGTGTGCTGTAAAAATATGCCATGACAGGACACAGAGTGATTCACAGATACAGAAAGAAAAACGAATGAGAGAAACAAAGCAGGAAGAGTCTGGATAAGAGTTATCCTGCAGGAGTAACAATGAGAGTTGTTTGTATTCCATTCCCAGGCATTTAACATAATGTGACAATGGAAATCAGTGCCTGTTTCCCATGTATGAGGTGTGAATGAGTTTATCAGCAGATATGAAGTGGAGGGGGAGATGGGAGTAAACAAAGGAGAGGGGATGGTATGGGCACTCCAAAATGCTGGGCATTGGCAGTCACCATCTCACTGAACCTGGCAGTTACTGCTTGCTGAAGTAGATCAAGGTACACCTCCGGCCTCGTGGCCCCAGCTAATCCTAATTCTCCAGAGCTGCCATCAGCAACTCAGTTTGTCCTGAAAGTGACTGATAGCAGCCTGCCATGCCTAGGGTAAAGCAGGAACTCCTACAGAACAGAGCCATGCAGTGCCTCCAGAACAAATGATAACCTGCATAAACAGATCTTTTGCCAGTGAGGAACAGCAACCTGGAGGACGGCCAAAACTGCTTTCCTCTGCAGCTAGCGGTATTGCAGAATTTGGTCTTCCTGAAAATGTGTTGCTTTCTGTCCAAATATAAACTGCATTGTAATTATTCTTGGTTATTGTCTTTGCTGGACTGGAATTGGTGGTTCTGATGCAAGATGTTTCCCACCATCTCATCAACCCTATGATTTCATCTCTTGCTCCTGGAGGGTTATGAGACTATGCAAGGGAAGACAGAGAAACTAGGAACTTGAATTTTAAGAAGTGAAGAGTCAGTCTATTCCAAGTGGTGGAATACATAAATGGTGGTTTAATGAAAATGTAAGTTCTTTAATTTTACAGATTTTAAGACTCTTTTCCACTGCTGTCCCAAACTGAATATTATGGAACAGTGCTGACTAGCAATCATTTCAAACAGCTGTATTTTCTGCTCTGTATCAATACAAAATATTTTTGCTTTAAAATATCCAAGGTTATGACTGCCTTTCCAGAATATTCAAGTAAGCACCATACATCACTTTTCTAAAGATTCTTTTCTTCTCCTGCTAGCATAGTCTGCGAGGATTCTGAAAGACACAGATAAATCCTTCTCAAGACAATGCTTTACAAATATCTCTGACATCTACCAAAAAAGAAAGAACTGAATATAAATAGGAAAGTGGACATAATCTCTTCTGAGGAGTTCCACATGGCTGCAGAATTCTCTCACTGCATTATTATGGGGTACGCCAATAGCCAGAGTCCTCCTGTCCATCCTGTGCACACACAGCCATCAGCCAGCCACTTGCCAACAGCAAGATGTGGGTCACACTGGTCAGGCTACATAAAAGTTCAGTGAGCATAAGGATGTGGCTTGGAGGGCTTTCCTTTCCTGTTGCTTTTATTTTTTGGATGTTTTCTAAAAGCAAGCACGCTGCTGATGCTGGCTCTTTGGTTTTGTAGCACTCATCAATATAGAGATTTCCACACCTGACCACATTGTATTCACAGTCCACCATTAAAACATGAAGAAAAACCCTTTCCTTCAGTAGCATCAGTTGAGATTTACAATAGCATTTCTGCAGAGTGTTTTACAGACTGTTTCTGCAGCCTCTGCTGTCTTGCTAAGTACACTTACCAATGTCAAAACAGAATTATGAGAAAAGAAAATGTAACATCTAAACTGATCTTCTTTCGGTATATCAGAATATAAAGAGCTCTACACAATGAGAAAACTGGAGAAGAAGAGAAGATGTGGGGGCTTTTGACAGCATAGCGTGTAAGCTCTCCCTGCCAGGGAGCAAATGTCCACAGCACTCCCAGGATGCAGGGCATTCCAGATCACATTTCTCTCAACCACAGAGACTTCCAGAAAATAATTTTATTTTATAAAATACTCTATTGTTATGATATGGCTAACTCTGTAGTGAAAACAAAGTCCCACAGGCCTTGCTGTTTTCATATCTGCTTTAAGACAGCTTTGCCTGCAGTGGGCACTGGTAGCACATGCAGAGTAGTCTGATCCACCTACAGACCAGAGGTGCCTACATCCTACATCAGGCTCTGACACACAGCACACACTCAGAACAGCATCTGACTGGACATCCATGATCTGTGATGTGTACTGAACTGACCAGCATCTGCCCTGCGATATTCTGCAGAGAAAAGGATTTGGTTTATTGTACCTGCACAGCACAGTTCACTCACTGAAATTCCTCCTGTGCTTTCAGCTGGCTGTGTTCCTACTAGCCATCACCTCCTCTCTGCCATACAAATGACATCTGCAGACAAAGGATCAGCTAGGTGTCTCAAGAGAGGTGTGTCTGCTCTGAAGTAATATAGTTTATGCAGCTGTCAGGTTAACACCTTTCTGCAAGATCTTCAACAGGAGGAGGCAGGTGTCCTCCAGAGACTTGCATGTCAGCTCACACAGGGGTAGTTTTATGTCTGCCATGCTATTGTCCTTTCCATCCAAGGAATGCTCTGGCAATTTTCCCACTGCCAGGTTGGCTTTGCTACTATGTCACCACACCAGCAGATTATCAGTTCATCAGCAGAAAAAACTTGAAGCTTTCCTGAGACTATTACTCAGTGATAAGAAAGAAAACTTATGGATAAATAAATAATAGTAAAAATTAAAAAAAAATCAATGTAAAATGGTTGCAGACAACATTATTGTGCCAGCAGACTGGAGCTGACTGGGAGAAAAGGGTAACTAGGTCATTTGAGAGTTAAAATCAAGCCACTGAGCCTGTATAAAGAGTTTTGGGCTCATAATACCCTGGCCATATGGTGAGCAACAGACACCTAGCTATCTCAATTGCAGTTGTTTACAAAAGCTTACAGACAAGGGGCAAAAAAAGTGAATTTTCTTATGATCTTGCACTATCTTTAATAGGATTCCCAAGCCCAATGTAAAGAACCAGAAATGCAGGCAAAAGCAACAGCAGTGCTAGAGATTAACTAATTTTAGAATCAACCACACGCTGGTTTGCTTGCAGCTGGTAAGTGACCTTTGCATTATTCACAGCTAGCAGGAAATTCCAATCTACATTAATAAGCAGAATATTGCTTGCTCTTCCAACAAAGCTTGCTTTAAAGGTTTCCTTGCACATATAGTCCTCAGCCATTTTCACCCTCTTGCTCACACTTCTAACATCAATGCATCCGAATCGATGCTGTGGTAACTGCCATATGGATGCTCTCTTACATGAAATGTTGGAGTTTGGAGTGCTACACAGGAATGGAGTTCTTCATCCTTCATATCTGTGCTACCACAGGCATTTCCAGATGCCACTGCACAAGACTGTTGCTTTCTGCCAGGGATTCACCCTGAGTTTGCCGAGAATATCAGAAAAGTGATAGGAAAAAATTCTGCTGCAGTGCTAAGCACAGGAGTCCCGGCTTACGCTAAGTCTGAGGCATTCAAATCCCATAAGCATATATTCCTCTTCTTTTCTTGTAAGACAACATTTAACCAGCTAGGGAAAACAGCCAATTAAACATTTCCCTGCAGGTCATAACCACAGCTAGAAATTCTTAATTAACAAGTTAGAACTCATTTACAAAAGACTTATTAATATTTTTAGGACTAGTATTTGCTGCTTTCCACACAGAAAGAAGCCTGAAAAACTATACTGAAGTCACCTGAACAGAAGACTCCAGCAGATTTTACCTCTTTTATATTTAACTCCTTTTCCTTTTGCATTTGTCTCAACTTACATAAAGCAAAGTTCAGAAGGAAGCACATAACTCTCTGAAGGTGAACTCAGCTGTGGTGGCTTTTTGAAAATAATAACTGAAAGAGTTTTTAAAACTATAGTCTATCATTGTATTTGGAAACCACTCAACATGTTTACTATCAAAGACAATGATTTGAAGGCTTTGACTGATTTAAGGATCAGTGGCTCCAACTGATTATCAAAATGCGAGGGCAACTGGATTTAAAAAAAAAAAAAGAAGCCTTAACAGTTTTCCAGTTCCTTTCATATGATTAACCCTAGTGACTCGATGTTGTAAGGCATTGATGAAGGATACACAGCTTTTCACCTAGGTGCCCTGCTTTAAATTGTAGATTTTACTAGCAGTCATTTATTAAGGCTGATACAGAAAGATTCATCAGCCCAGGATCCAGCTCTTAACAGATGCTGGGAAAGCCAACATTCCACACATCTGCTTGTTTCCTGCCCACCAGCAGCACAGCAAAAACTGGCATTCTGAGTATTTCTGTCAGAGGGGGAGAAAAGAATAGTTAGAGGTAAAATATAACAAAACTGCTCTGTTCTACTTGGTTGATCTTGGAACAATCTGATTAGCAGCTACCAGCTATTGAAAAAGATCAAAAAAGGATGGGAACAACAGAAAATCTCTCATCCGTGATGCCAGCAACAAAGAGAGATAATGCTCCTGTTGAGTGATGAAACCAACTGAAAGGTCCAATTCAGATGCCATTCTCTTCTTTGCGGATGCAGCCCAAGATTCTGTTGGCTTTCTGGGCCATGAGGGCACACTTCTGGCTCATGCCCAGCTGTCCATCCACCAGTATTCCCAGGTCCTTTATGGCAGAGATCTGGGAATACAGTATTTTGTATTGGCTAAACAAGAAACCAACAATGCCAAAAAGCAGGCTCACTTTCGCAGTTGTCCTGGTGCTTTTTTATTCCAGCAGCAGTCATGGCAGAGTATGCACTGCCTGTCCAAGCGCTAGGATATCATGGGTGTAAGTACTTCTGAGCCTTATATGGGTTTCACTACTACTCCACTGCTCCACCTTATTCCAGCACTCTGTGTCATGGGAAACAAGCTTTTAGAAGCTTGCTTTTTCTTTAAGTTTAGAGAGCTGTGTGGTCTTGAAAGGGTGAGCAGGTTTCTGGGAGAACTGTGGTACTCTAGAACAGTATCCCTTCTGCTCTTCATTCCCCACAGCTTGCCCTGCATCAATAAGAGGGACTGCAGGGCATTCACAGAGCACAGCAACTTAGGTTTTGTAGCTCCATCTGAACAGAAAGATGCTAAGCCTACCCTGCACTGCAGCGTTACAGGGAGCAGCTCTGAAATCTAAGATAATGGTAAAAAACTACATCAAAATTCCTCCTTCCCCTTTTGAATGAAAAAGGGAATAGTGGTGAGGAGAACAGTCCTGAGAGGTCTGCAGTGGCAGCGACAGTCTGTCTGCACAGGGACACAGCGCAGTGAACTGCCTTCTCTGCAGAAAGGGCTGAGCAAGCCACGACTGGAGCAGCAAAGCTCAATCCATCAGCACTGCAGTGATTGCTTTTCATCCATGGTCCATCAACACTGACCACCTGCATGTGACCCACACTGCTTCCTCGGTCATTTTATAGGGTAAGAACATTTAGGACTTCTTTGTTACTCACCACAAGAAAATGTGTTTGCACAAAGTTCCTGGGGCGTGAAGCACTCTGAGATCACTGCCCAGCAGTGCTGTGCAGAAGCAGATGGCCCATGCTGATTCTGGCTGGCAAATGCCTTCCTGCACCAGGCAAGGGGCTGCGCTCATTTGGGGTATGGGGCATGGCTCCTCTGAGGAACACTGGCAGCAGCAAAGTCAGCTACAGGAGAGCAGGTGCAAGGGCATTTTACAATCACAGAATCACCAGAGTTGGAAAAGACCTCCAAGGTCATCCAGCCCAACAGTGCACCTACCACCAATATTTTCCCACTAAACCATGTCCCTTAATACAACTTCTGTTTCTTGAACATCTCCAGGGATGGTGACTACTCTAGCACATGACTTTTCTAAATTTACATCTAAATTAAAAAAAAAAAATCTAAGACTTTCTGAGATTTAAAGTTTAAGATAATTCTTACCTCAGTCACTACCTATATTAAAGATGTCAGACTGGTAACAGAAGCAAACTATGACTCATCTTTCCTCCCAGGTGCTGGTGTCTGGTGGACCTTTGCCCCAGAGCACAGGAGCTTTAAATAGGAATTAATTTTTATTTTGATCCAGATTTTGACACAGGTCCATAGAAGCAAAAAACAGAACTCTGCTAATGAAAACAGCACAGCAGGAGCTGAGCTGCTATACTATATAATCCAGTCATTATGTGATGGACAGCTAATTTATTTAGAGGGTCTGAGACACCAGTGCAGGTTTCTCCCAAACCACATTTTCATTCAGTCTAAATTTGTGTGGGAGTGGGAAAAGCCAGCATTATTGTAACTGAGGCTTTCACAGAGCAACTTAATCTGTTGCTTAGATATTCTTTTTCATCTTCTGCCTGAAGGAAATCGCAATTCATCTTTTAAAGTAAAAAAACTCACAGCCAATATACAGAGGAACATTGGGCTATTGGGGACAATAGGAGATGCATCAGAGACACAGGAACAGAGAAGCTGAAACAGAGGGTAGAAGGAAGAAGCTTGCAGCCTCAAAACATGAAAGTTAAAACACGATATTCAAAAGGGCTTTTCTGAATCATCTCATACAGTCTTAGCCCAAAACGCTGCATTTTCATGTGGTTTAAGTTCACCTTATTGCTCTCTTTAACTACCTGAAGGGAGGTTGTAGTGAGCTGGGGGTCAGCCTCTTCTCTCGTGTAACTCTGGTCTCATCGACCAGAGAATGGCTTCAAGCTGCGCCAGGGGAGATTTAGGCTGGATGTTAGGAAATACTACTTGTCTGAAAGAGCGGTCAGGCGCTGGAATGGGCTGCCCAGGGAGGTGGTGGAATCACCAACCCTGGAGGTGTTCAAGGAATGTTTAGACATTGTGCTGGGGGATAGGGTTTAGTGAGAACTATTGGTGATACATGGATGGTTGGACGGGATGATCTTGCTGGTCTTTTCCAACCCTGGTGATTCTGTGATTCATCCCTCATTAACATGCTCAAGTTGTTACTCTGCAGATTGTTAGCTTCCACTGAGCTGCTGACAGATTTTTCTGTAAAAATCAACCCTTCTGATTTCCTTCTAAAGAATCATAAAATGGTTTGGGTTGGAAGGGACCCCAAGAACTAAGAAGCTGTAGAAAATCAGAGGCGCTATCAAATCCTGCTTCCTAAAAGATGTGTTTCTTTTGCCCACTGATGTACTTCTCATCATAACCATGCCAGCTTGCTCCAGGGAAAGCAGAGAGTGAAACCACGGCCAACTAAAGAACTGAGAGCATGCTGCATAGCTTGCAGGCAGCTGCCATGCAAACCTCAGATCGGATCCTGTTTATCCTTCCCACAGTGGGGCACATTTGGACCTCTCTTCTGCCTTGCTGCTGATTTTCACTGAGACTAAAATGTGACATGCTAATTATCTCTGGAAAGGAGTATTAAAACTGGCCCATATCAGCTTAGAAAAACTTATTTGAGGGGAAATGGAGAGACATTACTACAGTGTAAGCTTCCTGTCCTGCAATCCAGCCATAGTACAGATGCAGGATGCACTTCAGGAACAACTTTCCAACACATCTTCATGGTTTCACAAGCTTGTGAAAACATGTTGACATTTTCCTGTATGCCACAGAGGTGCTTGAAAGCAACACTTGGCACAGCTGAGAAAATGGAATAAAACAACAGCATTCCAGGCCTTAACCTGCATTTTAACCACAACAAAGTGCATTTCAGCATTTACCTCTAAATCTGAACACTACAGACCGCAGGCTTTTGTTCTCAAAAAAATCAGGAGAAATTGGAGAGGTTTTCCAGGGTCAGCTTTCTTCTCCTTCCCCATATGCACATAATAATGCTTACGTCAAGACACAGACTGCATTAAATCCTTTTCTCCACACTCCAAGCTGTAGAAATGCAAGTTTCTAATTTCTAATTAGATTCATTAGACATAGATGTGCTTCTTCCAGACACACTCATGCATTTATAAGGGTCAGCCATCATAGCATTCTGGTCCCGCATAGAGATTAAAACATAGCTCCACTTTTGGAAACCAATTCTAAAAATATTATTGCTGTATTTAAAGTTAGCACGTCTCAATGGCCCAGATCAAACACGCTCCACTTCAGTTCTCTAGGAACATTGCCTTGGTAAGCAGTACACAACGTAACTTTGTGGCACGATCCTTTCCCTCACCTATAATTAAAGGGTTGAATGCTTTTGAAGATTCACAGCCATATCCCACTAAGGGCAGGATGGTTAGTGTCACACTTGGCCTCAGTTTCCCTTAGGAGTGATGCTACATGAAGCAGAAATTCTTATATGACCATCAAGCTCATGACTGAGTAGCTCTTAAAAGAACATTTCTCCACCCACACAGGGAGTGTTAACCCAGCCAGTAAATGTGGAAGAGCAGCAGCATTACCAGTCTGGGTCACTCTTCAGTTGAAGCTTTGAGAAGCCACTTCCATACTTGTGTTATGGCTCTTTATGTGCAGTCCTTTTCCCCACTTGCCCCGAACCCTACTGATTTCATCCAAGCCTGTCAGAGAACAAAACTCAGACAGAACTTATTTACTCAAGAAAATCAGCCTTCAAATCATAGAAGTTTCTTGGTAAAAATGTATTGGTCAAGAGCTTTGTAGGCTTCTTGGAAGAATCAGCCTGCCCTTCGTATAACCATTTTAACAGCATCTGAGAGAACAAGCATAGGTGAGCAATTGCAGAACCAGGGCTTTGGGGAAAGGACAGAGAAAAGAGAAATAGGACGCTTTATATTACAGTCATTTTCCCACACATCCACATAGCACATAGAATTGTGCCTTGGCAATGCTAACAAAAGAATTTTCAGGCCCAAGACTGCACAAATTCCCCTGTTCTCTGAGAACTGCAGCAAGCCAGGACTGACACACTTTATGCCTTGACAATGGGACTGAAGATAATGAATGAAGATTGACTGTATTACAAAGATTGTTAGTCTGTAGACAGCTATTTCGAGGATGAAAATTTCTCCTTTTTGCAGTGATTTCACAAGCAGACATTCCCCTATGGTGAGAGAGCATTATTAAAACAACTGAATTTCTAGCATTAAGCTTTACAAAGCATTTGGTAGCACAAACAAGCATTTAATAATTAGTTCCTCAGAAAGAAAGCCAAAAGAGCATATTGAAGCACTGTTCTATAAAACACAATAGTGGAATAGGTTGTACTATACCCATCACAGGTGCATTAAGGCACAGGGCTTCACCAGGTTAGAACGACCTGAGGCACTGAACTGAAAATGTAAAAAATTCATTTTTGCTCCTACCAGGAAATCTTTTGTAAGTCTGGTTGTTTTCAGTGCCTTAAAGTGCAAGGTAAAGATTTGTGAAAAACTGGTATACTTAAGTGAATTATATTCTTACAGATATCAGTGACTATGAAAAAAATAAAAATCAGTGAGCATGAACATAACTAACTCACTTGCTGACTGTGGATTTATGCATTTGTTTTTACTCTGATGACTGGTCTGTATTTTTTAAACAAAGTCAACTTTCAATCTGCAGCTAAATCTAGTCTTACTTTGTAGTTGCTCTTTCTGCTCCCGGTAACAGTCTCCATTCATACACCCCTCTTCATGTTCATCCACTTTCTGGTATAATAACAAATTAACCTTATTTCCTTCCTCCTAATAAACTTCTACTGCTAAAACTACATTTGAATAGCAATTAAAGCCCAAGTACACAAATACAACTTTTAACAAGCAGTGAATATCTTAAACTTTACATCTGAGATTATAAACGCACACAGAGTCAAGGTGTTGCAAACTTGATGAAGTTTCTGCCCAACAAGATTTCAGAACTGATCTCTGCCTCAGACCTCCTGCACGGTTGAATAGAAATAGCTTTCTTCACATTTTCCCACTCCCAACTGATTTCTCAATGGGGAAATTATTATTCAACTACTTCAGCTTAATAACTTGAAAATCCTCCCCATACCTCTGAAGAGACGATTACCAAGGAAGCTAGCATTTGTACATTAAACCTGAGTAACAAGCTTCCAGACAGTGACTTTTCCAGTGCACTATTTGATTGTGAAGTCACATTCTTCTGAATGTTTTATTTACACAGCAGCAAGTTTCTCTCACACAGATTATTTCTGAAATATTTGTCCTGAATCTTTAAAGTTTGTGATTGCATATTCAAAATTAAATTCAATTGCTTTAGTCAGTGAAATGGCTGGCAAGTTCCATGTGATTATTTTAACACTTGACAGGCATCACTTTGTTAAGACTGCAAAAATGAGCATTAATATCATCATCCAGAATTCTCCAGGAAAGTAGTGTTTTGCATATCTCAGTAATTTCCCTTTTCCTACATTCCTAAACATCTCTACTCCCTTCTCCTTACCTTTTCATTGAGCACAGTTAAGACCCCAAACACTTCATCTCCTGCCATTCAGTCCTTGCCACAGATACTTTTGTAGCTGCTCTTGTAGTCTGTAGCTACCAGAAAAGCAGCAATGCTTAGGAAAAAAGCACATGTGTTAACCACTCCATCCCATCTCTCTAGTAATATTCTACGGAATTTTCTTCAAATCTGGTACAGGAATTTCTCTCTGCTTAAGTGCCTCTTTCATACAGAAAATAGAGTACATATCCAAAGAAGCCCTGCCACTTGTCTCCAGAGTGCAGAAATGCATCTCGATGAGATCGGCAGAGGACTAGGATAAAAACTTAAGAAGAATGCTGCTATCATCCAGCAGAAGAAACAAGTACTGCATACTTATAGCATAAAAAAACAGCTTGCAACCTTGAGTATTGGAGGGAAAATAAAAACTCTGTTTTCAAACTGTGTTTTGCTGACAGGCAGGTGTACAAAAGTGCACTGCAAAATAAGCAGGTGTCCCAAAGCTAGAGTTATTAAAGGTTTGAGTGATTAACTGAGTGACCTATTTCCCCGTGAATGTATTGACAAGTATTCCTCAAAGTGTCATTTAAAATTGCTGTAAATCACAGCAAGGTCTTTTTGAGCTGCAAGTGCTTTTGGTCTCTGACACACTGATTGCTATACCTAAGCTGTAAAGAGGTTGGCCTTGGCTGTGCACTTTTCTGAAGCAAGAAAAGACGACAACTCTAGCAGAACACAGAAACCTCTTTCCCTCAGAATAATGAAGAGGGTGGCAAATTTATGCTGATGTTTAGAAAATAAGATGTTGCTGAGAAGACCTCTGCAGTTTACCACAGCAAAAAGTGCAATACATATACTACAGTATTATACTGAATATTTCCCAGAAACATTCTCTCCATCCCCCCAGTTTTTGTTGGCAGGTTTGCCTCCACCAAGAGTTAGGAGTGTTGTTCCTTCCTTCAGAAGCCTTTTTAAAGGACAGTGGTCTCTGACACTTGGACATCAGCCCTACTGTTGCTTAATTGCTGCTTTCTGGCAATAACATTGTCCCACTGACATGGGGCAAGCTATGGCTCCCTCTTCTGTGCATGGAGCCAATGTGTGGGCTGCTGCTTTGAAATTCTCCATGGGCTCTTTTCCTCTGTAGTGCTAAAGTTTACCATAGATGTGACAGTTTATGCATCATGTCTCAGATGGTTCCACAACCAGTGTGCATGTGCACACTGTCACCCTTTAGGCAACAGTTACACCTTGACACACACAGACCCTTACAAACCTCTGCTGCAAGACAACTTTCCTCAGTTCTTTCACCTGCAACCTCTTTGCAGGAGCACACAAAGCTTGGTGGTTCTCACACCAAGGACAGGGAAAGCTCCAGGGAGACCTCATTGTGGCCTTCCAATACTCAAAGGGAGGAAGAGTACATCTTTTTATGAGGGTGGATAGTGATAGGACAAGGGAGAATGGTTTTAAACTGAGACAGGGGAGGTTTAGGTGAGATATTAGGAGGAAGTTTTTCACCCAGAGGGTAGTGAGTCACTGGAACAGGTTGCCCAAGGAGGCTGTGGATGCCCCATCCCTGGAGGCATTCAAGGCCAGGCTGGAGGTGGCTCTGGGCAGCCTGGGCTGCTGGTTGGCGACCCTGCACATAGCAGGGAGATTGAAACTAGATGATCTTTGTGGTCCTTTTCAACCTAGGCCATTCTATGATTCTACAACTGTCTCTTGGCGATTGGACACAACATATGTGGCAGTGGCACAGTATTAAAAACTAAATTTGACTCAAGAGTGATCTGAAATAATATGGAATGGGAGGGCTAGCAACAAGGAAGACTATTTAAAAAGGTGTGTTTATCACTATCTTTGGAAGAAAACTTGCTGATTTGCAAAATAGCGCAATGCAAAATACAGACATCTTAATCAGGAGAAGTCAAAGCCAGAACAGCCCACAGTGCAGGAAAGTCTCAAACCTTTACTGAGCCCAACTGTATGAATGTTCATGAATAAAAAGGCTGTTCAGGGAGCCTGCCTACTGCCCTGTGTGATTGTTCAGGAAATAACACTGCACATTCAGTCCTTTGGGGCTACTTGCCCTCGAGAGACAAAACTGCACAGCAGCTCAAAACCAGAAAGAAGTCACAGCAACACTATGATTAATCAGCTCTGACTTTTTACATCAGTCTTTTCCCTCTCCAGAGCACACTGAGCCAGTAGTAGTCTAACAGAACTCTCTATTTTAACTCACACATTTACTATATTTGATACACTTTTCCTGGAACAAATACCTATTAAAAAGTTGTTTGTATTTATTCCTTTAAATATAGCACTCAAAGTACCTAGAGATTTCTCCATCCAAGTCTCTGCTTGCCTATCTGTTGAGTTACTTATTTTACAGATGCACCCAACGCAGACATAGTTTAAAACTCTTACCAGGTGGTTTTTGTAGGGGCATTTTAGACATCTTCCATTGCTTTTCTATTGTCTACAGATCCTAATACGCCAAGACAGTACAGGAATTCCCTATAGAAATCAAAACATTTTAGAAATAGTTTTACTTAATAAAAGTCTTTCATGAGCAGAAACTACAGGCCAATCTGCACAGTTTGCTTCATTCTTAAACACTTTTGCAATAGCATCAGAACACTTTCCCGACAATTTTTAGAAGAGAATAGAGCAGCACTGAAACTGGGTGGCAACCTCCTATAAGGATGCAGGAGATTGTCTGCAGTAATCATTGCCTTGCACAAACAGAAAGCCACAAAACTCTGCACAATATTCCACAGGGCATAGAGATTGCTTGAAAATGTAATTACATTTCAGCTCAGCAAATGACTTAAGATAAATCAAGTTTTCTTCCTTCCTTTTTTTTTTTTTTTTAAGTGAAAATATGTGCCAGGCTTTCCACACTGCCTCCCTGCTGAGTTACCTACAAAACACATCCCTTAGGATCCATAAAACTCAATTCAACTAAGCGAACATCCAAAAATAAATACGTAGATAAATAAATAAATAAAAATCCCTCCAGGCTCCAAGCAACAACCTTGCTGGAAGGAGCCTGAATATGTTAGCTAGCAAAAGACGTACAACCAAGAGGCAATACAATCTATACATGAATACATGCACTCTTGCATAGCTTGGAGGCAAATCTTTTTCGTGTAGCTAAAAAAAGACTCAGAGCACGGAGGCACTTGCTACTAAGTTACTGCAGTGCAGCCAGAAGACAACTACACTTAGCTTTAAACTAGTTACACATACGTTCTCACTGTGCAATCGGAAAAGCACATAAAACTCCCTGGAGGCTAATTCACCTGCTTCTGGGACAGATCTATAGTCCTGCTGGGCTCCAGGGTGGTATGTCTGGACAGAGATGCTTAAAGTTAACATTAATTCAGGAATCCGTGCTATGCTGGATTAGTAGACGCGGTTACAACACAGATAAACCCTCAGACGTCCTTGAGAACAGGAACAGTACCACAGACCTACTGATTTTCTCACCCGGTTTTAACAACCATCACTACCACCAATTTGACTCCATACTGGATATCAATAGACTCCTCTCGTGAAAGACATAAGAAACCCATCAGAGAAAGAAAAAAAAAAGATGCACTTCTTGTATAGTAAGACATTGTTACATCTATATGAATTAGCTAGAAGACACTGCCAAACCATCAAGCTGATATGAATATGGTTATAGAAATATTTTCATTTACTTTACAGACATATCACATACTTATGGTCCACATGAAATTGAAATGGTTTCAGAACTGTATGTCCCATCAGCTGCTAACAACTTGTCTGTATGAACAAGAGGAGCAGTGGGTGGTCAGGGACAGCAAGGAATATGAATGTCACACTGATGTCCCAAAAGGCTGAGTGTAGCCCACAACAGCTGTTGACTACCATTCCATTTCAGTGAGAACAGCCAAAGGGTATTAAGACAAACATCAGTGATGCAAGAACACATCACAAATTGCCTATGAAACACGCATCTGAGCCATTAGGACCCATCACATCACATTCCCTACACTATTTAAGTATCACTGCAAGGATAGGATTCATTTTCCTCTGAGTTGTTTTGGCTGGAGAAATCCCACTGCCACGGAGAGAGCCATGAGCTGCTGAGCTCCAAATGAATGTTGACACATGCAATCTCTTCATTTAGCATTGTTTTGTCCTGAGTTTCCTTGTTGGTTTCTCAGGAAGGTGGCCAGCAGCTCCACGGGGAGACCAGCCAGAATCCAAGGCACTGCAGAAGTATGAACTCAAAATTTGCTTTTCGAACTAAGAGACACAGGCTGAACACTGTGGCTTCTGGGGTGTTTGCCCCTGATGACTCTAGAAGCAAAGGAAAACTTAAACAGAAAACCTGTTCCACAGTGGAAAGGCATTAAAAAAAATAATCAAGAACAGAAATCAAAATCCTTGACCTTTTTAGCATGGCTTCTGCTTGCTCTCAAGGCTGTCAGAGCTCTCCTTACCTATGGGAAGAAATCTTGTTTCTATCAAGACGACCACGGAAATATTAAATTTAAATCTAATATTCAGTAGGTTCGCAATGTGTTGGTTGCCTATAGCAACACACGGGCACCATCACCAGACTCTAGCTTAATTGTGACTGCAATTTTAATCAATATTAACTGAGTCGACTGAACCAAAGGTTTCATG
Source organism: Perdix hodgsoniae (assembly GCA_035772895.1). Classification (NCBI taxonomy): domain Eukaryota; kingdom Metazoa; phylum Chordata; class Aves; order Galliformes; family Phasianidae; genus Perdix; species Perdix hodgsoniae. The sequence continues at coordinate 1,979,821 of JAPSGF010000090.1, forward strand.
TTGACACAGAATTGACTTTTAAGTACTGCTATTTGGTTCAAGAGCTATTTTTCTAACTTTCAAATCTGGTTATTTTGACAAAGATACTTTCAGATACAGTGGTGTAGCACCACAAAACATTATCATGTTCTTAATCCAACACTGCATGAGAAATGTATATTTACAATGGACATTAACAAACAATCAGTTCTTCTGGAGAAAAAGGCTTTAAGGTTTTATACTGTATTCCATTATTTCCCTGGAAAATGTGTGCCTACTTAGCTTCCTACGCAATAATTTTTTGAGAGAAAGAAGAGTCCACAGAAGTTTGCCATGCCACAGCAGGGCTTTTTCAATACATCAAGATGACAGCTTTCACAACGCAGTGACACATGACCCCAGACAGACACTCAGTCTCCTTCCTGGAAGTCTGGGAGAATGTCTCCTCCACTTTAAAGAAAATATTACTGCTTTTGCCTTATCAATAGGTATCATTGGCTCTTGCCCAATTTCTACACACCATAGGGCAGAATTAGAACCTTTTACCACTACTTGTCTTCAATTGTCCTTCTTTTCTATGATTCCTTACTAGAGAAATTCATAGGACTTGAGAAAGATGGTTTTGTTTTTAGAACTCTCCAGCCACGGTGGATTGAGCTTAGGTGCTATTTCTTTTCCTTTGCCAAAGAATATTTTTTTTATAGCAAGACCAGACAGAGAAGTTCTTCCAGCTGCAAGTAGCAAAGTAGACAAAGAGTTTATAATAAATAGCCTGATCAGATATTATTAGACTCTTAGCAGCTGGCAACATCTGGTAACAACACACTGCCTACACCCTAAGTACTGTATACATGCTTTTGGGGTGGCTCAGGACAATATATATATTTTTTTTGGTGCACCAAAACAGAGGAGCATTTAACAAAAGACTGTACACTGCACTCACTGACATACTCCAGCTTACCTGAACTTGTCAGAGGCTTGAGGGTAGCAAAGGAGACAATATATATACACCTCTTAGATAATTAGGCAGATGGCAAGCTTGCAACAAAACCACGAGACAGTTCGTGCTTCTGTTCACTGGACCCTGTAACGCAGTTTAATTTCTCCAATCTAAATGTCAGAACCTGAGAGCCACTATCTTGCTTGTTCTCTAGATAGCATTAGGATTCTAGAAGGATCTGTCTGCATTAAAAACAGAATATGTCACATTAAGTCACTGGTGCATTCTGTAAAAGCTATGGAAAAGCTTATCAAGAACATACTCTGAATACTGTTTTTTCCACCTCCCTTTGCATTTTAGGTGCATGGGGTAGTCAGTGCAGGGAAGGCTGCTCCTTTCTCTGTGCTCCAGGAATTAGAATCCTGACCCCATATCACAAATAGAGCTACATCTGTATAAAGCCTTCTATGAGCTGTGACAAAGACAGGGAATTCAAAGACTAGTTCCTCTAGAGATCAGCAAAAACTCCTGCTAGTTGCTTTAATAGCAACATTTAACCCAGCAACCTGGATTTGTTTTCTAAAGCTTTGGCAAAAGAGTTGCTCAGTATGCAGCATAAGACATGGCCTGACACTGGATCTGGTCACTGTCCTGAGATGTTTTCTGTATGGCCCACAACTTTAATCTCTGACTATAACACCCAAGATCAACCACACAACTTGCTGCGGAACAAGTGACAGAAGCAGGCAGCAATGCCATATTAGGTTAAGGACAGCTAAGTTTACAGTCATGTAAACAGAACTCAACCATGTGCCAAGGACACTGCTAAAGACCAGCCACTTCTAAGTGTACAGCCTGTGTTTCCTTACTGCACAAAGTCTGTTCAATAATATCTCTAGCCAATGTACTATGAAGTTACTTCCTGCTAGCAGAATGATGTCTTGCAATCACTTTTAGATAGTTGCATTGACTCTTTTTTTCTCATATCTCAGCCGCTACAGGTATTATTGGAAGAGAGACATCCAGCATCCAACACAATATCAGCACAAAACCAGAGTCAGCGCATATAATCTGAGGCAGAGTGAAAAGTGGAATGATGCTGTGCCCCAAGTAAGATCTAATTACAAGGACATTCTTCTATTCACAAGAAGTTACTGGGATTCTGTGACCCACAGGATTGTGTAAGGTAAATTTTCTCTCAGTTGGCAGCTGTGGGAATCTCAACTCTTCTTCCAGATCTGGTCACTATGCAGATTTTCAAGGAAACATGCTGTCCTTTCCAGAAACCTACCAACTAAGGCTTGGAACAAAACCAAATGTACAGGTTTCTCCTTTGCTTCTTATTTCTGAATTTGACTTCAGGGACAGGAGAGAGCAAAGCTGAAATAAAAACTTCCATTCAACACTCAATCAAAATAGCTACTGGGAGAACTTTATCAACACCAGAAAAGAGACTTGTGCTGTCTGGCTATATAGAAAGTGATGAAAGCTAGGACAGTCACCAACACGTGATGACTTGCAAGAGCGGAGCAAGCCAGTCCTGACTGTCGACAGGCATAACTGTTCAGTTGTTAGCAGCTCCCCTGCGATGGCAAGTATGGAGAAAGAGATGTGCAGAACATTACCTCACTAATTTACAGCATCTTTCCCGCAAAGAATTCACCAAATTTGATTGGAGTTCCTGGGCGTGTTGCAGTTTCCAGCATCCAGCTACATAACATTTTGTTTACATATAGACTCTGCCTGCCAAGGACATACAATTATCTCTGAAACTACATCTATGACAAGGCAAGACAAAAAGACAGCAGCACTCACGTCATCATAGCAATCTGAGAAGAGCTGCACTGCTCAGTTTCCAAGTTGTTCTGACTTTGTCTGGGATACAGCAGATCTTCTTTGTGGGAGTTTGTACGATGCTGTGTTTTGGATCTTTGAAGAAGATGGTGATGGCATGTCCAGGTTTTGGTTGCTGCTGAGTAATGTTCACAAAGAGTAAAGGACTATGCTGCTTCTCACAATACCCTGCCAGCAAGGAGGTTGGGGGTGCACAAGGAGCTGGGAGGGAAAAGAACCAGAATAGCTGACCCAAACTGGCAAAAGGATATTCCATACTTTATGGCATCATGTTTAACAATAGAAGCTGGGAGAAAGAAGGAGGAAAGAAGGATGTTTGGAATGAAGTATTGCTATATATCAGGAGCCTTGCTTTCCTAAGAGTGGCTGAACATCTGCCTGTCTATGGGAAGTAGCAAATTAATTCCTTATTTTATCTTGCTTCCATATGCACATCTTCTGCTTTACCTAGTAAGCCCTCTTTTATCTCAACCCACACTTTTATCTTTCTGGTTTTCTCTCCCATTGCACCAGGGGGCATTGAGCAAGTATGTGTGTGGTGCTGAGCTGCCTACCAGGGTTAAACCACAACATAAAAAAAATTCAGCTTTGATCTATCATTTCTATGGAACTCCTGTTGAACAGACCTTCACTGACACTTCCTTTGTTCTATTTCTGTAGGAGAAGGTACAGTGAATTTAACCAGCATTCCCCACTCAGGTCTCAAATCTACAGGACTATGTTTTCAAAAAGCCTCCAGTTGCCATTACCAAAAATAACTATGTATGGTAACACTATTTTGCTCCTTTAAGAAAGTATACTGAAATGACAGCTGAAGTGATTGATTTGCTTACACTAGAGTGTTCCAGAAGAAAAAGGTGCATCAGTACAATCCTGACAGTGCATCACTTTTCAAAGCCCGTTTTCAAGGCTGAAAACAGGACACTTGTATTTAACATACTACAGATTCATATATCCTTGCACATCCCTTCAGCACCCCACCTTTACTCACAGCATTCCTCTGCCCATATTCACTGCACTTCTATGCTTGTAGAGTCCTCCTTTGATGTATTAAGGGATTTTTCTAACAGCTGCTCTGTCCCTGAGGCATCAGTCAACCTGATGGTCTCCCCTGATACTCACTTTAAGCTTTCCAGAGCACGAGTCACAAGAAGTACAAGGCACACATCTCAGCAACAAAGTGCTTCCCAACACATGACACAGAGGTATGACCTCCTCAAACTTGTAGCCACTTTAACTGTCTAGGTTTTGTTCTTTTGAATTTGAGATATATAAAGAGACTGGTATAGGTCTTCTATATGGTAGAGGACACACTGGCTCTATTGAGAGCCCACTACCTTTGTGCAAATGGAAACAAGGCTGCCTTTCAGCCAGCTCTGAGTATTGCCCCCCACCTGCAAAGTAAAGTAACATCAAGACTTTTGTTGAGCTGAAGGCACACCACAGGATAACAGCTTAGGAAGCTATCATTCTCTCTCTCCCCATATCATTCATGATAAGATCTCAGTGACCAACTCTTACATCCAGACTGACACCTCTGCTTTCCATTCAGAGTTTCTGATGTACACTCATTGCTCAGCACACCTCTTTGCTCTAAACAAAGGTTTTGTTCTTTCTTGATAAAAACCCAGGCAAGGTTCAGAGCAGCAACCCAGGCCAGGAGACATTCATTAGGTTGAGACATCCCCTGGACTCAGTTGGTAGTTTTCCAGGTGCTCTGCTAAATTGAAGGAAGGCCAGATTTACAGAACCACTTACTACACTTCAGCAAGCAGTAAAACAATTTTTAATAAACCCTAGTGGTTTATTAGCCCTTTTCTATACTATTGTAGATGAATTACCAAGACACCTGTAAGCACTAGCAGGTAAAAATCAGGACACATTCAGTCAGAACCTTTAATAAGTGGTTAAAACACAGCAAAAAATTCCTCTAAGATTTCAAATTTATAGTCTTGCATAAAATTTCTGTAACATAAAAGTAGCTTTTGAGGCTTCAGAAGACATCCTGGTTGCTCTAATCTTCAAGAAAAGTCTGTAACTTGAACTGTTGGCAAACACAGAGCAGAACTAATTTGAATCTGAATCACAGGTGCTTTTTACACTATATTAGCTATATCTGTGAGGTGCCTCTTGCTCTGCCAAAGGAAGCATTGTACCTCGTCATGTTCCAGCACTCAAAGTGACCACTGCACAATCCTTTCTTCCAGATGGGGACAAATGTACAGAGGACGTGGATGAAGCACATTTCTTCACGACTGAAAACGAATCAGTTAGGTCTGATTTAGAGCGCTAGATGTGCTCACTGTTTGCACCAGTTGACCCAGAACAAAACTAGCTCAGACAGCAGTCTTGGCACATGAGATATCATCTGAGGGCCAGTAAAACTTACCTGGAAAATTTGGAAGAGACAAAGAAGTACAATTTTGGACAAGAAGAGCAACTACCTCCAGCTTGCTAAACCAAATAACAAGTTTGCAATAACAAAGGAATAAAATCTTAGCAAGGGTCTAACAGACTTCAGAAGGTCATGCATGGAGTGTTATGTAATGGGCCTGCCTTGACCACAACTTCCAGCCCTCCCATGTGACAGGCATGAAAACCTTGTTGCCATTGCTGTGGAGTGCTAGTAATTCCCTGTGATGTTAATGAGTTTTGAATTTATGCAGTCTCCCAGCAGGTTCTTCCTTGGTATCTATCAGCCCCCATGCCAACAGAGAACAGTTGCAGTAAGAAGCATCTAGCTCTCTCCCATTACTTATTAATAAAACAAACCATACTTCATTGGTCATTTGAAAATCTCTTTCCCATCCCCCAAAAACAAACAAATGAAAGAAAAACAAAACCCACAAAAGGAAAAAACCCCAACACCACAAAGCAACTGGCCTTGAAAGGAATAGCATCAAGGAAGTGCATCAGGACTTGATTTTGCGTTCCTATGAATCTACTAAAAACTCACAACATGTCCTATAATTCTGTATAATTCCATACTGTTTCACAAAAGACAACACAGAAATCAAAGTGAAATGTTTGACCCTCAAAATAATTAAGAACAGTTGCTCAAGATAACAGGACTTAGTGCAGTCAAGAATAAATTCATAGCCAGGTGCAGATTTGGAAGCAGAAAAGCCAGAAGGCTTAACATGAGTTTCTCTGTCCATCACAGCAAAATTATCCATCGTCAGCATCACAGCCATTGTCAAACTGCCATGGCTTACAAAAAAGAAAAACAACAAACAAACATTTTGCTCATACAGAATCACAGAGCCACAGAAGTGTAAGTGAAGTCAGTAAGCCACCATCAACCTCATATCTCTCATGTCAGCATAAGCATTTTGAGTCTCTCCAGGCATGTTTTTGCTATGGTATCAGCCACTAGCTCCGCCAGTCAGCCCCGTCATACAGGAACATTGTTCTAAATACTGCTCTAAGTATTAATTTTATGGACAAACAAGGGAAATCTTTGGTACTGTTAGAATCTATATCTATCGTGGACTCCTAGTTTATAGAGCAGAGTCAAAAACAGACCTGGTCTCTTGGCAACACCAGCACATACACCCTCACACCAAGACTGATCAACAAGCAGGTTTGACAATACTATATTGTCAAACCAAGTATAACCTAAAGCCACAAAGCAAACAGCAAGCTTCACACCTCTGCAAATCAAAACAAAAGCATCTGCAGATTCCTTAAATATTCTACTAGCAAACCTACTGGGACACTTTTTTTTTTGCTGGATTGATTCCTACCTGAATAACTTTTTCCTCAAATTCAGAGCTTAATCTTAAAAAAATAAAAATAAAATTCAATGTTGCAAATATATAACCTTAGTGTTAGTAATAGCTCATGTCTGACACGTGCCACTGCAGCACAAGGAAACTTTTTTTTTTTTTTGCAAAGGCATGGATTATAAATTACATGTGGTGAAATAATCCAAATGAAGCATTCTCCCATAGCCAGATAATCTCTTTATAATAATTCTTACATGCACAGCATGGATCATCTCAGTTGGTCTCACAATGACTTTGCCTTTTTTTTTTTTTTTTTTTTTTTTAGGAGCTACAAGATATTCTTATCATGAAGAAGTTCTTTTGTGGTACGCTGGCTAAAGCATATCCACTGAATAGTTAGGCTCTGCTGGAATAGCCAAAAAGGAGTAGTGTATCTTTTTATCCCATTGGAGCAAGAGAGAAATCATTAGTGCTTTAAAGAATACTAGATGATACCCTCAGGCTCTGCATTAACAACCCAAAGTACTGATTTCTGGCAGATAAACGTTAGTGCTAATGTCATAACATATTTTCAGGAAGCATTGGACTTCCCATGTCACGTATGATCTCCTCAATTTTAAGGTAGTAACAAAAACTATATTCTAAACTCTACTTCTGACAAGCAGATTTACAGAAATTGGATCACATTAGCTAGCAGTTTCTCCAATGTTTATCAGGTACAAGCAACCCTATGTGAAGTGCAGTTTTTACACACAGGCTAGGTGACTTCCATCTTTAAAGCTGTGAAGATGCCATTCTTGCAGCAATTGTTGGGATGGCTATTTGAAACTATTTCATTATATAAAGAAGAAGGAAGATTCCAGAGATCTAGACAGACTACCAACCTGAAAGAGGTTGGTGGGGAGAAAGGGCAAAGGTTAAATCTTTCCCTGTATTATTTCACAATTCTACTCAAGACTGCCTGAAGGTCAGGAATCCTAAACTTAAAATAAGCTTATCCTGCTGCCTCTGTACCAGTTGGATCCTGTTAAATATCTGTTACACATTCATCACTCACGCAGCCAAATGAAAACTTCTTCACTTCCACTCATTAGACCTTTTGTTAATCACAGCTTAAATCACTAGATCTCAAGACTAGAGTACACCTACGCCTGCCCTATCACACAGCTTGTCTCAAGATACTGACACAGGAACACTATGCATTGCTCCATACCCAAGACCCCTATTACAAACAAGCCATTTCACTACGGGTGAACCTGCACTCCATCAGTGCAATCACCTCAGACCCCTCTTTATGCCCCAGCCAATAGTGACATCTGCAGAAGCCCTGTGATTGTAGTGCTCAGCTGAAGGAAATGCTTCAGCCATCAAAGACAATGTTTCTTCTATTTGCATCACATGCATGTGGATGAGAAGAAAATCATGTTTTGTCACAAAAGAGGGAATTGTTTTTAGAAGCATCAGTCACACAATCCTCCAAAGCAAAACTTTGCATGCAATCTCTGGTAGGGAACATTTCTACATGTTTTTTTCCAATTAAAGCATTCTGTGCAATGCAGACAGCTCTCCTGTTCCTCAGAAGGTCAGTTTGTTCAGACAGTTTCTTGGATGTCCAGCTTCTACAGACTTCAGGAACAATTTCAAAGGTTGTTCTTTACCTCAGCTCAAGCCACTTGCAACAACTAACCACAAGACAAGTTTCAGATTAAAATTTAAACCCCAGAATCAAGTCATTGAGAATAAGCCCCTGTGAATATTTAAGTAGTAGATTCCTCTACTGCATCAACCAGTGCAGCTGAAAAGCTTTTATCCTGAAAACAGACCACAGATAACATTTAGAGGTTTCTAACCACAGCCACAAACATTAGGACTTGACTTACAGAACTGCCTTACCCATAAAGAATGTGAACATTCTCTGAATAACTGAACATCATCATTAGGTTCCTGTGCATTTTGTTCAGCAGTCTATCAGTATCAGTAGCACTTCAAGCAGCAAACTGGGTTTACTGGACTTTAGTAACTCTTGTAGAGTATTTTTTGTTTGTTTTAAGACCTCAAAGATCATCTCGCACCATATCAGAGCAAGACAGCAATAACCATATCTGTCAAAAACTCAGCTAGCAATTCAGGAGAGATTATAGACTGCACAGAAGTGGATCTGAATTCCCTCATCTCCTTCTCTAACAGAAATCAAACGTGTGTGCTCTGAGATGCTCCAAGAAGCTGTGTTCCTGGAACTAGTTTGGCTCAAAACACAGAAGGGGCTTGTCTTTGACACCAAGACAGAGATTTGCTATTACACCGAGGGCTGCAGCCAAACAAAATCTCAGACAAGACAGTGAATCATTAATTTATTAGAATACAAGTGTACTATATCACCAACCCACATTCCCATGTAATCAGTAAAATGTATAAGACAGAGAGAAATGATGATCATTAGAACACCACTGGGTTCTTAGGAAAAGAGACTGTCTGTAGGATTTATTAGACTGAACACTACAGACCCAAAAGGTCAGCTGCTCGTATTAATGAATCTTATCAAGAAGGATACTGAAAAGATACCAAGAGAAAAAGTGTCAGACAAGCATGAGACAAGACACTGTATCATGTCCATGGAAAAAGGATTCCTGCCTGATGGCTCTGAACGCCAAAAAACAAAAGCAAGACATAAGAGATAAAACATACTTTTCTATAAGAGCCCCAGAGAGGTGTGCAAGCAAGGTGATTTCCAAATAAATGATGAGAAAGGCTAGAACTATGTTCTTCCATGCAGCACACCAAATCTAAAGGCTGTGGTTCAGCAGGCACGTAGTACTGTTTTCAACACCAGTTATGTGGCAGCTATTGTCTGAGGACTTGACCTACCTTACAGCTTTGTTAGGCGTTTTGTCCACCAACTCCAGACAGATAGCTTGACATCCTCTGTAATAAAGATGCAGATATGCAGTAGAACTTACTAACTTCAGGGAAGAACTTTAAAATGCTCTAACAAAATAATCTGCTCAAAGGCAGAAGACAGATCTTTACTAGACAGCTCACCAGTACTACTGAACAGCTTTAAGAACATAAGAAAAAATACTCTCCATTTTCCCTTTGGGACAGCAAATAAGGTCTTGCGCAGTAGATTGAAGAAACTGCATTTCTCTAACGTGTGTTTAAGAGTGTCATGGTCTTCTCCACGGCTTCTGACCCTCAGCCTTACTACTGAAAATGACAACCTTATCTTAGTCCACAACTAACAGGTCTTTGCCTCTCATCTAGTAAAAGCAATGAAGATATAACCAGTATACGCCACATGTACTTAAAAGCGCATTTCTCCCCAAAGAAGCAATGAGCCTTGCAATCCTGTGAATTGATGGTGGATATTTCCCAAAGCCAAGCAGATTCCCCAGAAGCTTCTTCTCTTCAAAACTGAAGAAAATTTCCACCTACAATTTCATTTACTGCAGCTCGCTGTCTCCAGGGTCAAAGCTGAGAAGAAAATAGTTGCCTTTTATTGTATGCTCAAAAAGGGGCACCATTCACCAAACAAGATTACAATTTAAATCTCAGAAAGAAGAATAATGGTCAGGAAGTCTACACAGGGTTAGAGCTGGAACTGATTGATTTACTAGTTGTGAGTGACTGCATCTACTAAGACGTCAATTTCAGTGACAGGTACAGAATAATTCTGCTGGGACCTTATATCCAAAATGATGCAAAGCCTCACAGAAGACGCATGGTATGTGCAACATGAGGGGAAAGTGTAGACACATTTTGACAGAGAGACTGTGTAAAGTGACAGGAAATTGATCTGCGTAGAAGCAGAAAGACAACTGCTCCAGCCAAGGTCTTAAAATGTCTGGAAGAAAACAGGCACACCACTGTGACTGACTGACTCCCAGCTGTGCCTTTAGCTAGCTTCCTACTTCACCTCCTTCCCACAGTAAAGGCGCTGATGAGGTCCCCTCATGCCTTCTTATCAAGTTCAGTCTTCAGTTTGACAGCAAGGATGTCGCAGTTCCAGCAAGGACACATGTGCTCTACAGCCCTGTGGGTGAACTGAGAGCTTTCTTTGGATGAAAGCTGCAGAAGTAAAGGCTTTCCTCTCTTGCCCTGGAATTGTGCTCATCTTGACTGATTCCTTACTGACCTGTCATTACTACTGGCAGAGAGAATATACAGTAATTTCTGCATCAGAAGATGGTGTCACAGTAGATATCAATATCAAACTATAGATAACGAGCTCCTGGGAGGTATGGAAGAATCCCAAGAGATTGTGCAAGTTTAATTCTCTGTTAAGTTCAAAGCACCTCTCTTTTAACACTTCACTCAGAAAAGGATCTCCCAACCTGACTGACAGAACAACTGCATTTGAAAGTTTGCGCAAAGCAGTGGAAAAGAAGCAGCAGCCCAGAGAGTCGGAGCTCCTGCACCCTGACAGGTCACCCTCATAGCAGTCATTTGAGAGCCTGCGTTAGAATGACTGCTCCACTTTTACCCTGGCTTGGGGGAAGAATGAAATCGCTCCTATGCCTATGCAATATGGCCTGATACAATACGTGGGAACAACCACAACAGAATAAAAGTATTCAGGGAGATTGTTTTTAAGACTACTGCTATAAATGACACTGCAGCACATCAAAACAGGTTGCATAACTAAAAGCAGCTCCTCTGGAATATTTCTATTTCAGGACTCATAGTAATGGGCCATTATAAGCATCATGCACTGCAGGCACTTACAAAACATATAGCTGTGTAAGCCTCTGGCTACGTTACAATGAATATACATAGGAATGACATTTTCATTTTAGAAGGCTTTTCCTTCTAGAAGGATGAGTTTCTTGTCTAGCTGCACTGGAGTCCTAATGTTACATTAACATACTATTTCTAAGCCCTACAGGTATAACCTTTCATTTTGCTTATTAGTAACTCCTGCTTTTCTATTTCCAGTGTGGAAAAAAAAAAAGAAAAAGAATCTTAATACACAGCATAACTTCCCTAGCAGGAGACAGCCAATACTACCAAAAACTTATAACGCATTTAATAAGCACATTAAACACTGAATATCAGTTGGCTAAAATTATAGCTCATTCTTGAAAAATTAAGAATTAAGAATTGCCTATTTTATTTTATTTTTTTTTTTTTCTGCTCTTGGTTTGAATTTTCAGGGGGGGAAAAAAAAAAGGTAGAAACACAACTTCTTTATCTTTAAATATCCTGGAAATTTTACACCTCCAGGATCAGCACAGCTTTGGTATTTTGGTTGGAAAGCCAACAGTGTTGCTGCAGGATGCGGTTAAAAAAAATCCTTTAGTTACCTCATTAATCAGAACTCAAGTTGCCAGCCCAGAAAACCAACCAGGCCATAACAGTTCAGAACAACACATGAGAACCATTAGCCCAGTTTGTCTGAAGCGAGGTTCCATTTTCCAAGCGAACTGGGAGATTTCAAGAGAACTGGGAAATTAAAATATTGTCTTTCAGGTGCCATTTTCACAAATGAAGCCAAAGTCTCAGCAGTTTGCAGAAAATCTCTTCTGAAATAGTTGTGCTTTGGCAGGTGCTTACTTTAAGGAAGAGTCACAGTGATGCCCTGTGGGCAAATGCACTTTTACTCTTCTTGTGCTTTCATGCTAAGAACAGCAACTGCAAGAGTGATGTTCAATCCAGTACCATCAGTTTGCTTTCCTACACCAGCCAGTTTGGAAAGGTTGCCACACAGCAGAATCCAACATATAATCCCACTGCATTTTGCTCAATACATTTCATTTTAACAAAAAGAGTAAGGATTTTGCAAGAGTTTAGCCTACAGTATATAATGCACTTACAAATCACAAGGAATGCACGTAAGATAGGTCTACAAATAATTCCAGGCTTCCTCATTCCTATTTCAGAGCTCTTTAATGCTCTTCCTCCACGTCATCCTCACTGCATGAGTGCTGCAGATACTGAGTTTGAGGCCTCACCACATTACACATCTCAGCCATGCTGGAAACTGGTTTTATCTGAAAATAACTTGCTACCCAGCAGCTACTCGGGAGCCTTTTTTGTGAGCACAGAAGGATTGTGACCAGACAGAGATCAAATCTGTATTCAAAAAATGTTTAGATCTTATACTAAGTAGGGGACATGGTTTAGTGGGGAAATACTGGCAGTAGATGGATGGCTGGAGTGGATCATCTTGGAGGTCTTTTGCAACCTTGATGACTCTATGAAAGAGAAAATAATTGGAACAGAGTTTCCACAGTTGAGCTTATACCATGCTGACAGAGAAGACATGATACTGAAGTGTTAGAAGTAAACAAGACTCCAGGTATATTAATTTCTATTAATTTGAGGAAGCAGCTGTTTTGGAGGTGGAAGCCAAGAGCCGCCAGTCTCTTGGCTCACCAGATAGGAATCTGGAATCAGGACCATCCTATTCTCATGGAACGTTGTACCACAATATTAAAATACGCAGAGTAATCTGTCTTGCAAAGATGTGAAACACTGGGCATGATCTGATCCTATGAACTAGCAATGTTTAATCAGGGTCTGTCAGCCGTCCTGCCCACCTATCCGCAACAACTCTGCCTCATTAAGACCCACACTGCACTTTTCCTTTGGTTGGCATTAGAATAAGAACTTCCCATAAAACATTTGTAGGGCTGAAGCAGAATCGAGACAATCTGCATGACTCAGCGATGCTTATTCACACAGACTGAAAGGGGGGAAGGGAATAACTGCCCACCTTCATAGCTTCACATCCCTGCAACTGACAGGAAGGTCAGGGGAACTGCAGAGATTGAGGTTGGCAGGACCCCCGGAGGCCATCTGGTCCAAGCCTCACCTCGAGCAGAGACACCCACAGACAGCTGTGGGTCACAAAAGTCACAAAAGCCTTCTGAGTATCTTCCAGTAGGGATACTGTGCCTCTGCTTGACAAAAATACACTCAACAAGTGGGGTATGCAATAAGTGCACATCAGCTTGAATAGATGGTTTTCTTCCCCAGTGCAAAAGCTAGAAGTTAAAGAACCAAACAATAGCAAATATGGAAACATTTTCAACTTTATCAACACTGTTACCCTAATGGATAATTGATCAATAATATATCAGGGGAAGGTTTAGGCGTTCATGGGCTTAGAAAGGCTTCAGACTATATTCAAACATGGTTTTCCCTAAACATTTACCAGCTGTATATATTTCCTAATTCTGAAGAAACCTGGCTTTCAGGTCAGACCTGGAAAACTAGCTCTACTTGAACCCTTTGGATGCAGAAAACATCATCAGACAGCTTCACCCTTCAACAACGGATTGAGATGCAGAGGTTACTTGGTACTTTAAAGCATAAAGAGAATAGGAACAGTATAAGAATTAACCACCATACAATGAAACAGCAGCTTGGGGCAGAACTCAGTTGCCCAAGCAAACTACTATAACAAACTACAGCCAAATTCCAAACTTCTTGTTTCTCACAAGAAACAATCACTGCTTGCAAGGTACCAAACCAGGAGTTACGAAGCAGAAAATGCTATACAAGGCTTCGTATGTCACATGTCTGAGACTACTGCCAGCATTTCCAGGCACACTGAAGAATCTCACAGCACCCACTCACAGCAGCTGACCATCACATACATCAGTTTTCACTATGAACACCATTATTTTGAAGTCAACTGAAATTCTGAAGAACAGGAAGAAAATCTCTTTGAATATGTCCTTAGGGTACTTTCTAAAAATGTGTGAAATCTCTTTGTAGCATTTTCCAAATTGTCAATCGCTGAAGCAGGGAAGGAAACCCACTTAAACTTACCATCACGATGCATGATATGCCATCCTACCCTCTATTATCACGTTTCGCTGGGTGTAGAAAATTGCAAGTGTTTTAGAAAATGTTTAAGAGGTTTTTGGTTTGTTTGTTTGTTTCTCCACTTGTGGGTTGTTGTTTTTATTGTTTTTGTTTTGGTCTGCCAACAGATTTACCAAACTTTCTCACTGCCACACCAACAGGAATAACAAGAGCCAGCCTTGCCATATCTTCTGCTGGACAAAGCAGGGCATGCAGCAAGACAACTCTGCACAGACAGTTTTCTTCCCCGTCATGAAAGCTACAGCTATAGAATCAAACAATAATCACAGAAAGAAACAAAACTAAGACTACATTCAAAACGCGTCAAATCCCACTACAAGGAATGCATTTTCCTTAGCGGTTAGAAGTTTGCAGACCTTCATAGGAAGGGTCCTTCTGCTCACAAGGCACTTGCTTTGTTCTCGGTGCTTAGCTGCAACAAGAGACCAAGATACACCAACGTCGAGCTGCCAGCACTCCGATGCAGCCTCAGAAAAGCACCCTAAACGCTAATTCTGACCTGCCAGCGACCCACCCCCACCTGCTACCAGGAGGGTCTGCACACGCCTCTCGTGAATTCTCCTTCCCCTCCCCAGACGTCCCATCTCGCACCACCACGACGGAATTGGCTCATCCAGGTGCCGAAGGGGATCAGCATCCCGGGGGCGGAAAGCACAGCACAGCACGGCGCAGAGCACAGCGAGCCTCCAGGCGAGGAGCGGCGTCTCCCCGAGGCGCAGGCACCCATTGTGCCAACGCCTCCGGCGCTCGCTCACCGCCCGAGCGCGATCAGGAGCAAAACATCCCGGAACGAAAGGAGAGGAAAAGAAAAACCACGCACAAAGACATCCCTCGGCGTGAGGAAAAACGGAAACGGACACAAAACCAACTCACGCCCGCCCAGGCTCTCCGCGGAGATGCACAACTTCACGCGAGCGCACCTCGCCCGACGGAGCGCCGCTCCCTCACCCCCCGCCGTGACACAGCAGCCCCCGCCCGGCCGGGCGCCGAGGCACTGCGTTACATAACGGCCGCGGCCGCGGCGCCCCCCCACCCCCCGCACCGCCGTTTCCCACCCCCCTCGCATCGAGGCGAAGCGGCGGCGGCTCCCGGGGACGGCGCGGCCCCGCCCGCCCCTCACCAGCGGCTGCATCTCGGCGCGCACGGCGGGCACCTGGAACCGGTCTATCTCCTCCATCATGGTGGCGGCGGGGGCGGGCGGGAAGGCCGCGGGGCTCCTCGCGCTGCCGGGCTGCTCGGCTCCTCAGGATGCTGCCGCTTCTGCTGCTGCTGCTGCCGCCGCCGCCCTGCGCGGCTGCTGCCTCATCGCCGCCGCCGCCGCTCGCTGCCGCGGTGACTCAGCCGCACCGCTTCCGGGTCCGGCGCCCCGCCCTTGCCTTTGCATATTTAGGAAGGCGTGGCCACAGGGCGAGAGCATCCGGGCCCGGCCCCGCCCTCCGGAACGAACCGCTCCGCGTCTCCAGGAGCGGGGAAAGCTTGGAAACGGTCCCGCGGCCGCTTCCGTCGCGTTGCCATGGCGTCCGCTATCAACTTCCGGTCGGCCGGCGGCGGTTAGCGGCGCGTGGCGGCCGTGAGGCGTAGCCGTGCGCAAAGCTATGCCGGCCAAGGCGGGCGACAGGCAGCGGCAGGTAAGGGCCTGTCCGCTGTGGGCTTCGCAGCACGGCGGCGAGGCCTCGCGTGGGATGGCGCGGCGGTGACGTCACTGCTGACCGCTACCGCGGGGCGCAGTAGAAAACGCCCCGCGGGGTTCTGCCTGTCTCCAGAGATGGAGGCTCCGCAGCCAGGGCAGCCCGTTCCCGTGCCGTGTCACCCTGTCCTGTCACTGGGCACCACCAAAAGGAGCCCAGCCCCGTCCTCTGGGCACTCACACTTTAGATATTTATCTTACATACCTCACAGTGGTGAGGTCCCCCCTCAGCCTTCTCTTCTACAGGTCCAGGTATCTCATCTCTTAGAGGACGTGCCTCAGGCCATTAGTCGTCTTTCTGACGCCTGTGCTTTCACTGTTTTTTCTGTGTATGGCCAAGCTCTTCATCTAAGGAGGTGATCTGAGACAGCCAGCACAGCGTCCCTAAGGGAAGGTCATGCCTGGCCTGTCTGGTGGCTTTCAGTGATGAGGTGATGGCATCAGTGCACGAAGGCAACTGATGTGGTCTACCTGGACTTGTGCAAAGCCCTTGATGTGGTTCCTCACCACCTCCTTCTCCCTAAATTGGAGGGATTTGAAGGGTGGTCTATTTAGCAGATAAAGGATTGGTTGGATGGTCACAGCAAGAGGCCACTGGCTCAACATCCAGGTGGAATGAGCGGTGTCTCCCTAGGGTTCATCTTGCAGTTGGTGCTCTTCAACATCTTTGCAGATGGCACAGACAGCAGGATTGAGTGTACTCAGCAAGTTTGTTGATGGCACCAAGCTGCGTGGTGCAGTTGGCAAAACAAAAGAAAAGACCACCACCCAGAGGGTCCTGAGCAGGGCCAAAAAGTGGACCCATGAGAACCTAAAGGGATTCAACAAGGCCAAGTGCAACGAGTTTTTTGGTGCAGTTCAGGATACAACGAGTTGCACTTGGGTTGGCACAATGTCAGATGTGAATACGGACTGGGAGAAGAACACATTGTGAGCAGCCCTGTGGAGAAGGGCTTGAGGGCCCAAATGA
Source organism: Perdix hodgsoniae (assembly GCA_035772895.1). NCBI lineage: Eukaryota > Metazoa > Chordata > Aves > Galliformes > Phasianidae > Perdix > Perdix hodgsoniae. Next base: position 1,996,809 of record JAPSGF010000090.1, read on the forward strand.
ATGAAAAGCTGGACATGAGCCAGCGGTGTGTGCTTGCAGCCTGGAAGGCCAACAGTATCCTGAACTGCACCAAAAAAGGAGTAGCCAGCAGGGAGAGGGAGGTGATTGCTCCCCTCTACTCTGCTGTCATGTGGCCCCATCTGGAGTATTGCATCCAGGTCTGGGGCCACCAGTACAGGAAGAATGCAGAGCTGTTGGAGTGGATCCAGAGGGAAGCCATGAAGATGATCGGAGGACTGGAGCACCTGTCCTATGAAGAAAGATTGAGAGAGCTGCCCTTGGTTAGACAAGACCTCACTGTGGTCTTCCAGCACTTGAAGAAAGCTTATAAACAGGAGGGAGACCCAATTTTTACACATTGTAATAACGCTAGAACAAGGAGGAATTAATTTAAACTAAAAGAGAGGAAACTTCTGTTAGATGTTAGGAAAAAATTCTTTACTCAGAGGTAAAGGTGAGGCATTGAAACAGGGTTGCCCAGAGAAGCTGTGGGTGCCCCATCCCTGGAGGCATTAAGAGCCGGCATGGATGGCATCCTGGGCAACCTGATCTAGTGCGTGACAACAAGCCTACAAATAGGAGTTAGAACTGGATGATCTTTAAGGTCTCCTTCAACCTAAGCCATTCTATGATTGTGCACCCCACACTGTGCAACCACAGTGTTACATTCTGTGAGATTGCAGCAGATTTCCAGGCATCGTGTCATGCCACGTCAGAGCTGCAACAGCATGGAGTTCCCTTGTGGGTTTTAGTGCACATGAGATGTTCCCACTGAGATCCTTTCAAAGACAGAACTAGCATGTTGAAATCTGTTTTTAAAAATTAGAAGAAAAAAGAAAAAAAAAAAAAGAAGTATATTGTACATAGCTTTTATCAGTTTCTTTTTGTTTTACTCTTTGGTCTCTCAATTCAGGCAATGAAATTAGATCGTCTCTGAACTGTTAAGGACCTTACCCTGCTCCGGGGTCAGCAGTATGGGTGAATGTATGTCCATTGGGTCTTACTGCCTGCTTCAGGCTTTGCATCGGCATGGCAGGCTGCCCACATACTCCACCTTGTGGGAGGTAGGGCTCAGGTATCTTTACTCCTGGATCTCTTGTACTGCTGTAATATCAAGGTGTTTGACTTAAAGTCAGGAGGCAGTCTGGCAGATAAAACCTTTTTCTTAACAGGTTTTGATCAATCCCAATGTTATTTGATCTCTAGGGGGTAAAAAGGGGGTTAGCGTAGGTAATCCTGAAGCGACCCAGAACAAGCAGCCTGCTTCCTCAATCCAGAGTGTTTGCCAGCAAACTGTAACTAACAAGGAAAGGTGAAGGTGAAAGGGGGGCAGATGAAAGTATTCAAAGCTGTGAGATGGTATCTGGGATCCCCAGACAAGCCTCGGTGGTCTGAGTGCTGAGGGCAGCAGCTCTTTCAAGGGTACATGCAACAGTAAAGGAATAGAAACCATTCCTTATCTTTTCTCATCTAGTCTTCTTTATGGTCTTGGATAAACAGAAGTTTATCCAAGAGTAACTGATCTGTACTATGGTTTGTCTACACAATGGCTGTATATAGTCTGCATAGACCTATACAGTTTACGAAGCTTGAGTCAGCTAAAAGTAGCAGAGCTATATTGGACCTGCCAGCCCCTGCAGCTGAGGACTGAAACTCAGAAATACCTAAGTGGTTCTTCATTGGCTTGATGTCTTTGGAGCCATTGCATTTTTTTTCTGCATGTCTGGTGAGAGGGCTTCAGGGTTTGGGGTTGAAAAAAGCAAGGGAGTATTAATGCAACTTTTGTAACGCTTCTGCTAAGAAGTACAGTTGATGAGTTACAAAGGCTTTAAAAAGTTCACGAAGTACAGGAATTCAGAACCAAAGACTGCATTCGGTCCTTGTTAATAAAGATGCTTATGCAAGATTGTAAAACTCAGTGATAATAATAAGGATATAAACTAAACTTGAGATTAAATACTTGCACTGAATTCCAGTTTCTCTTAGTTTCAGAATTTCTTTATAAGCATTTTCAATCATTTTCAGTAACCTTTATCTCAAGGATCTTGAAATGTCTAGATTTTCATTCACATGTTATTTGAAAAGCTTCATTAATGTTCTGAAAAGGCGGTTGGTTCATTTTAATGTTCTTGAAACATCATTAACTGTTTAAAGTTTGCATTTTTGGCTTTTCACATAACTTTCATTACCATAAGTGAAAAGAAAATATTTTTAACCTGCCCTGTATTTCCATTCCTACATTTGCTTTGTGCTTGTTAAATATGATTGCTGTTTCATGTACTTTCATTTGCAACAATTTTCTTGCCTTGGAGGAATTGTGTGGATCACGAGTTGGCTTTGCAGTCCAGAATCTTCTGTCTCATTTCCAATGATTTAAAAGCAAGCCCATGTCACAGGGGCAGTGAGAGTCACGGCACGGATGGCTGTGCCTCTGCACTGCTCACTACACTGTCGGGGCCTGATTTGTATTTACTGAGGCCTGGTGGCTACTATAAAATTAACTGGTGAGTCAAGGTCTAGATCTCAATTCTTGCCAAGAAAATCTGTTTTGAAAATAAATGCACTTCTGTCTCAGACACACGCCTACTCTCTGCTAATGTTCATAGTGAGGCAGGAAACAAGCCAGCTACTTGCCTATGAGACTATGTTTTTTCTACTGAGCATAATTTCCAGTCTTTCCATTCTTGTCTCTTTCATTGCAAATTCTTCTCTATGCACTTTAAGCACTATGGTCTTTTCACCTGTCCCTGTGCTTTTCATTCTTCTGATCTATTTTCTACGTATTGCTTTGTTCTGCTATGTCTCCCAGGATTTTTTTGTTGACTGTTTTCCCTTTGAAAATTTTCTCCCTGAGATTGTTCTCAAAGCTGAGGTAGTTACCTGAACATTACCTGTTTCTTTCCTTTATCATGTTTCACTTCCAGTCCCTCCTTCTTTTTCATGTCTGTGTGCTCTTCAAGTGCTTTGCGATCAATTCTTTTTCTTCTTTTCCCTCTCAGGTTTGGTTGCCTGTCCTTCTTCTGTGCCTGTCTTTTATTTTCTCCCTTCTCTGACATCAGTTTCTTGCTTTATTTCATTCTTTTGTCTCTTCAACCCAGTGACTTCAGCCTCTGGCTCAGTCTCCAGCCACCTGATATTGTTTTGTTTATTTTTGAATGGGATCTCCCATATCCTTGGATGAAAATATGCCAGAAGCTCAGAGATGAAGGCAGTAGATGAAGTGAAGTGGATCTAAAATGAATCATTTGATTCATTTTACTTGACTTGAACATTTATTAGAAGCATCATTAGGCTTTGGTATGTTTATGGATATTAATAAGAAACATTCCAGTATGCCTTGATCTATGCGTTTACAATGCAGTTTTGTAAATAAGACTTTTGTGTGTACTTTACTAAAATCCTTCCTTTCTGATCTGAAATTTGACGCACAGCATTTTGAGAAAATGCAGAATTATGGAAGGGCACCGGACAGTGTTTCTAATCAGGCTGAGATGGATGGAAGAATTAGGTTCTGAGCTCCCTTGAAAAGGAGATCCTGAGTATGACATACTGGACACTCTGAAGTATAATGTTTTCAAAATACAGACCTTGTGTGGTATGCACAAGAGCCTGCAGAAAGTTGTTGGTAAGGCATGGGACTGCAATCTGATGGCCCTGTGCACAGTCCTGGGTGCTGAAGATTCATAAGAACAGTTATTTTAAACATGGTTGTCAGGTATGCTCTTGAAGGTGTTGATTGTGCTGGATCCAGAGTTCCAGTTCTTTGTTTCGTGGCTCATCTTTGCTTTGTCTGTGCAGTTGATTGCACCCAGTGCTGCTACGTATTTCCATGGCTGAGCCCACTGATTTGCCTATGGTGTCTTAGCTGACACTGTGTACATTTCTTTTCATTTACAGCAGGTAAAACTAGACTTCCTAGATTGCCACAGAGGGTCAACACTGCTGTCAGAAGGAGGTAACTTGTACTCGGTAAAGAAAAATTCTGAATTTGGACAGCAAGGCATTCCTCCTTACGCTTGACACATTGTCTTGTTCGCACTGACATGTCAGCAGCTTTTTTGCTGCTCAGCAAGTTGCCAAGGAGAGACAGAGAGGCCCCCTCCCAAAATGCTCTCAGCAGACACATACTTTTTGCCAGCACAGGCCTTTAAGGTCCTTGTTGGCTCTTAAGCATGCATTAAGCCATCCATGTAATATAAAATAAACACTTTGTTTGGTGTCACTTTAAAATGTCTTGGCAAATAGCATTTAAATCGGCATCCCTAATGATGTAAATGGATGTCTACTGCAGGGCAGGCCACAGTCATTTTTGCTTCCCTTGGTTTTGTTTTTGTGCCGTACTTCTCTGCTCATTTTGCCAAGTGGTATTTTACTATGGAGACTGCTAATATTCAAAACAAGAATAGAGATCTAGCAGGACATTATTAAATGGTTTTACAGGAAATTCAAGTCCACTACTTATAAGGACTCTCTCTCTTCCCCCTTAGAATCCTACAAGCAACTCTGTTCTTTTTTTCCCCTATGACTTGCTAACCTATTTGCTGAGCTCCAGAGGAAGCAGGAATGATGATGTCCATGCTCAGGAAGATAAAGTAACTTTAATAGGAATGTTCTGTGATTGCTCAGCCTTGCAGTCTGATTGTCTTCTGAAGACAGCTGGTATGGGGAGCAGAAAGGCTGCCAGAATATCTCTTTAAAATCTTAAAAAATATTTAGGCTGGGTTTGTCAGTGTTCCACGGTGGGCTTCCCATTAATAGGTAATCAATTTGCAGCCTTTGGAAGATCTGTTTAATATGAACTAACAGTTCAGTTTTGTAGAACCTCCATCATTCCTGTTGTGTTCTCTGGTGTTTTAGGCAGGATCTGCAAATCCAGACGTGCTCAACCCACTCTGTTCTTTAGGAATGAGGAGAAATTTCATGTTACTCAAGGAGTTATTGTACAGTGGTTTGCCTGGCTCCTTGCTTTGTTATGTATGTGTGCTGGCCAGTTGTAAGAGCTGGTGTGGAAGAGTGGTCTAAGCTGAAGTGAAGGGGAAGGATGAACCACTCAGCAAAGGCTGTAGTGAGGAGACTTGTCCTGACAGGAGGGCAGCACTCATGGTAGCGTGGTTGTGTCTCCTACCTGATTAGTAAGGGCAGGCCTTGGGCCAGCTTCTGAGTAGTACAGACATTTTTCCAGAAGGATTTCTGCAGTCGTGACTGGAGGGTTTGACCTGGTTCTTAAATGAACACTTGCTTATGAGAGTAAATCTCTTCTGTCTTTGACAGCAGACTGATTTATTTACCATCAGCATTGCCACTGACAATTCAGAGGTTTTATTCAACGTAGGATGAAATAATTAAGAAGTGGGGCCTTACAGAATGTCTTTCAAAAAGGAACCAGACATGTCTGGAAACCAGATGACTTGTAAAAAGCTTTAGAGTTTTTGCTATTTAGTCAAGAAGGCAGGTACCCATTGTTCTGTCCATTTTATATAAAATCAGTGGATGAGTCTAAGATGAGCAATGAGTGGCTGTCACATCACTAACAGAATGAGAGAGTAATAATCACTGTGGATAGAGTAAGTAAGATCTACAAGACTTGAATGGATGGTTGTGTATGTTTCTTCATTTTCTTCATTTCTGTCCAGGCTGGAAGTATATTAATTCCAATTTGAGGGCAAAACTTTCATAAAACTCCCATTACATATTTCAGTGATAATTTGCTTGTTCTTACTATAATTTTCTTATTTTATACTTAAAATTATTTAGAAGAATTTTGCTTGGAGATGGTCAAAGCACTCAACCTAAAAATAGAGCTAGAAATGCTCTCTGGAGAGGTCAGCAACAGGAAAACTTCCTGTTTTTGATTCTGCCCATTTCCATCTCTTGTTGTCTTGTCTGCATTAGAGGGAGCTGTATCAAGGAAAAGGAAAATTAAGTGGCATTTAAGGCATTAAAGCATCAGTTTTCAGCTGTTTCTTCTCTTCTTCAGCTGCATCATCCTGTTAGATTACCGTAGCTGTCAGAAACACCTCCTGGAAGAAAGCTCCAGATAACAACGGTCGCCTGAGTTTTACATATATTGTTAGTTTAGGTATTATGACTGCTAATGGCTTCTACTGCCTTTTCAGCACGGGAACGACAATAATCTGTCCATTTATTTAACATAGGATGGTCGTTAGAGTGAAACATTTTCAACGTGCAGGAGTTCACACTTTGACATTTTTCAGTGGAGCGGTAGAGCTCGTCCCACAGTGCTCTGAGTTATGATGATGATCTGGAGGTAAGAAACTCCTTGCAATTATTTTGTCCCACCTACCTGTTCCTGATTTCCCTAGCAACAACGTCTCTTTTTCCCTAATATAAATTCCACATATTTACACTCCTCTTCTTGTTAGTATGGAATTTAGTAAGTATTATTTAAAGGAATTTAATAACTATTATTAATATTGTTTAATTAGAAGATTTATGAAGGCTTATGATGCCTTCTGTGGCAAGGCTGTCTTCAATTTATACAGAATTAGCTCAAATTTAGCTATTTCGATTTAAGTGTTCTTCGCTGAATGTTTGACTAGATGCTCACCAAAATAAACCAAAATACTAATAGCAACTTACTGTCTCAACTCTGCCCATACTCTGCATCTGGGAGAGTTTAAGTGAGGCAGGGAAAGTATAAAAGAAGGTGTGTGATTATGCAATTAAGCCATGTATCATGCTCGTGCTGAATGGATGAATTGAAGGTTGCCCCAGCAACCTTAATTCTCGCATTTTCTTGCTTCTGAACACTTCTGTATGAGGTCCTAATAAAATAGCATGCTAACTTTTTTATTTCATTTCTGTAGCTCATTATATAAGAGCAAAGATGTGCTTGAATTTTAGAGACATGTATGTGAAGGCCAGCCCCTGTCATCAGCACCTTGCTGGTGAATATCCGCTTATGCTGATTCACAGTTCTAGTTTATTATTTATATGTCCAAATGCATTTATGACCTTTCACTTGTACAAACACTGGAAGAGAGAAGTAGCTCTCAGTGCAAAAGGATTACAGTTTAAATACTAGCTTATGTGTAACGCATAGAGGGAGTAACAGAATGATGAGGAAACAGTGGTCATCGTTCTGAGCTGTGGTGGCAAGACACCAGTTACCTGGGTGCTGTTGAGAACTCTTTACAGCTAGCATGACAGAGAAGATATTTAGGGAAAGATATGAGGAAGAACAATGTGCTGGTTTGGAAAAGATCTACAGGAAGCTGGAGCTTGTGAAAGAATTAACAAAAGGACCAAGCAGAGGCACACCAATGAAAACGGCTGTCTTTTCCAGCAACGAGCACAGCTAGACTTTGTGCTATTATCTGAATTAGAGGTGGTGTAAAATGTTTTTTTATTCTTGGCTGACCCAATTTTGTTCTTCACCTTGCTTCTTTTAACAGTTTTAAGCAGATCTGTCAGTTTTAGTGCATCTTCCACAGTGCAAATATTACCAGAATTTTAGCATCTCATCACATATCCCTCTATCTGTGTCACCTTCCAGTTGGATTGCAGCAATTTCAGGTTCTTGGACATGAACCTTGCATTGCCTCAGGCACTTTGCTAGCATGGGCTGTTGTCACGCATCCCTACAAGAATGATGTTTGCTTCTTGAATGCTGCCTTCTGCTTTTTGTATTAGCTTCTGTAGAATATTCTATGCCTGTAATCCAGTATATCCAATAAATTCTGCATTCAGATTTCTTGTTGTCAGACTAGTCTCTGTGTTAGCTGTGTCTGTAGCGTGTAGCTCTTGGCCAAGTATTTGTGTGATAGGCATGTAGTCCTGAGGTATATTAGGACTTGGGGTTGTGGTGATGTATTTTGTGGTTCAAAATACCAGAGATTAGAGGCGTGGTTTATAACTGCCCTGCTAGTAGTGTCCATGTCCCCTTCTGAGGGGAACTCAGTTTAGCTGCTAGTAGAGCCCCCAGCAAGCTGCCCCAACACCATGTAGATGGTCACAATACTTCTGTGCATAACAGTAATAATAATGTAGGTTAAAATTGTTGCGTGCAAGCTTCTTAGTTTTATGCCCCTTTTCTGGTGTTGTATTCACCTCTCTTCTGCTCCTTGGGTTCCAAGGTCGAAAGCTTCATTTTGCTGTCATTGTTTTTTGGGAACAGGGTGACAAGATGTTAGCATTTGGGTCCTTCACTGGGAAGGATAAGATGTCTATATTGATGGTTTCTTCTTCCTCACTCTGGGACCCGACTGAGGTTTCTTTCCATGTTAACTAACACACTTTTTGCACCTTTGTTGCTATGTTGTTCAACATCACATCTGACATTACAATGTATGATGTCTTTCAAGTGTTAGATTCCCCTTTCAACCTAACCCATTCTATGATTCTGGGTTTTGGTTTGTTTGTTTGCTTTCATTATCCCTAAAACCATCTTTGCCCAGGCTGCAGGTCTGCATTTCTTCAGCTGACCAAAGGTGAACTGTTTGCAGCTGTGAAGTCTCCAGTGCCAATCCTGTGCCCCACCATGAATCATCCTGTGCTTGTGCTTCTCTTTGCCATGTTCTGTATGTCTGCTTCCAGGGTTTCTCTTGCTGCCCCAGACCTTTTTTCCCTCCCGCATTATGCTACAGTCGTAAAACCATGGGTGGTTCTTTACAAAGATAAAAGTAAAGCAGAGAAGCCATAGGCCTGTGATCAACGGGAATTAGAAAAGTTGCTGCCCAGCTAAAGTGAGTAAAACAAAGCTGCAGGTAGGCCAAGAAGAGTTCAGACAACCAGCTTCAGTCCTGAGGGCCTGCAATCTCAGTACAGAGCCCAGAGCACGTTGCTAGCAATGACAATCCCATATTACAGAGCTGAGTAACAAGCATGTGTGGCAACATCGGGAAGGACATTCCTGAGCTGAGGATTTCAGAGAAATGAGAGTGGGAGAACGACAGCAAGAAGCCAAGACCTGCAGACTGCCCTGTTATAGTGGTGATTTGTGCCTTTTTCACAGAGCCTTGGGTTTTGCTGCTATGCATTTTCCTACATTGTTCCTCACTTCTGTGCACTGCTGGATTATTGCTGCCTTTTTAATACCTAAGCTCACACTCTGTCCTGCAAAATTCTATGCTGTGTGGAGAATAGTGTAGGGTTTGTGCTGCTTCCATACGCTGGAATCAAATCCCAGCTCTCTTCAATGTCACTTTTGGATTTTAATACGGTTCCAGATATTTATTCACTTGTGGCTCTTTAGAGTATGTTAATTGAAATGTGTGCAACTGCCAAAACCAATTACCCTCAGATTGCCTTGTCAATGTCTTTACAGCTGGATAAATGCTTTTATATGCTCATTTACAAAGGGTAATAGTGAGTAGGCTTTATTTCCTCTTTAGAATTAAGAGTTTGTTTTTGATTCAGATCTAAATAATATTCTATTCTAAAGTTCTGTTTTAAATTGTGTTGCTTTTACCACATTTATTTCACAAGTAATATCTTTCTTGCCGAACAGAGTGCTCTGTTGCTGAGCAGTACCATGAGGGAAGTAGGCTGTCTGTCTTTGAGTAGGGGCTGTGATGCCAAGGCTTCTGGGCACTCTGCTATGCTCTGCCATCACCCACTGAGGGTTTTAAAGTAAATGTTGTAATTATTTTTTCTGATTTTTTTCTTTTTGTGTGTGTGTGTGTCCATTTGACTAATAACAACTTGTATTTCAAAGTAAGGCACAACTTCTAAGCTTAGTAATGTATCAGTCCGCTCATTTTTCATTGCTTTTAGGTACATTTTCTGGAATAAAAATAATCACACCTTGTTAGAAACAGCATTCTTACAGCTTGTATGATGAGAAACGACACTGAAAGTCACGGTCTCTTATCTCTGCTCCACTTTGTTCTCGTCTGAAAATATTTTCCTTCTTGGAAATGTCTTGCCACATCGTACTGAGTAATGGGACTTTAGAAATAAGACTTGGAGATTCTGTGTGAAAGTGATTACAGGTACTTAATTTTTTAATACACAAGAAACAGAAGTGAGTATTTATGCTTTATAACAAAGAGGAATCATGAGAGGAGCCTAGGGATTTGTGTAGCATCTCATGCTTTTTAACTGATCAATAAGAAATACAGGAAAGGGGATAAACCAAAGATAATGTAAAACTAGGCTTTCCAGCTGGAGAACTGGGAAAACCAGGTGGAAACAGCAACTAGCAGGCTTTAACAGCAAGCAGAAGTTCTTTGCATATACACATCTGTGTTCCCATTAGCAAGGCTTGTACAAGTCCTTGATGTAGGCAGTTGTCTATGCTAAAAGAGAGCATGCATTCCAAAGTCCCTGATTAATTTTGTGGAGAAAAAGTTTCACTGATATGAAACAAAAAGGACAATATTTCAGGTTCAAAAATCCCCTGGAAGCTGAAAGGGCATCCTGGAGAAAGCACCATAAATACCTGCTTTTGAATACTTTTGGAGCTGTACCTGGCTAGCTGGGCCTTTCATCTGAGCTAAGAGTACACTATTATGTTCTTCTAAAGAAAATCGATAAACACATGGGAGCTTACCCCTCCACCTCATCGTTTTTGTTCCTTCTTCTCTAGTATTTTCTTCTATGTGACAAAATCAAATGCTCTTTCCAAGCAGAAACTCTGCTTTTCCCAGCAGTCCCATCTGATGTTACCTGGGTCCATCCTTAAACTGTTCTTGTTAATGTCTCTGATGTCTTCTCCTTTATTTATCAGTTTTCCTTTTAATATATGATAACTTCATTCTTTGCTTTCTGAGTTCACCTTATCTGTCTCCCAACATCTTCTCAAAAGGATCTTTCATTTCCTCTTCTGCTTTCTGTAGAGTCTTCACAAATCTTTATCATTGCTGTCCTTGCATTTTTTCTTAACCTCTGGGCAACCTTCTTTAGAATGACACTATAAGGCTCCCTTCAAAGAATTGTTTTATTTTTCTCCTTAAAGCCTATCTTAAATTTTTTCTTTGTTGTGATGCACTCAAGAAGGTTGTTGGTGGTTAACTTCCCAGTTGTTGATCAGTTTTCAATGCTTTTTTCAGTAATCTTCTCTTTGTAGGCGCTAACCTGCTGTCTCCGACCTCACTGTGACATGCAAGCATTTGGGGCAAGAGTGGCCTTTCTGGTGTATCTGAGTGAGGCACTAGAACCTGATGTGTGTGACATAAATGTGAACCACAGATAAGGCATACTAAGGACAGAGCCTCGCATTTCTCCATTCTGTTGAACTTGTCTTATATTTTGATTGTGACTACCTTTCATTCAGAAAACATTTAAAATAAAGTACTGGTGTATCTGGCTTTTGAAACATACCATTGTGGCAAACCTTAGCGAGCACATTGAAGTTATATTCTGCTCCAGTTAAACTGGAGAACAGAGTGTTTTAAATTTTTATGTTGGGTCTATTCTCACTTCAGAACCAAAACGGACCTCCAGGAGGAAAGGCCGTACAACCGAGACTTTATGGAGCTTCAACTAAAAAACGGGTAAGATCACAAATCCAAGAGTTTTAAAATATCATTTTTCTTTTTTTTGTCTATGAGATGCAAACTAGATTCTGCCTGAACAATGACTTGTTTTATGGCATTAGTAACATTCCAATTGATTTAACAATAAGGGGTTCCACTGAGAAGGGAATTACACTAGCAAGGTAGAATAAAAATGGAAGCTAAAGCAAAGGCAGAATTCTGGTCAACTGCAAAATGAAAATAATTTTTTTTAAGTATGTGATATAAGCTGACAAAGGCTATGAGAAAACTGTCTGCTCTGGTTAGAAAATTCAAAATGTACTCCAGATTAATTTATTAACATAGGAATACAAGCATTAGAGAAAACAGTGTTAGCTTTTTGACTGTTGAACTCCTGATAATTCTTTCACTGGCAGACAGATAAGTGCTTAGAATAACAATCTTAATCTACCTTCTTCTTCTGTAGAGACAAAACGTAAGCTGATGTAGATGGGTTTATCACCATTGGTATGAATGGGGGAAGGACAATTTACATGCTTTTAAACCTTATGACAAACAACGTTTTACCTTCTTAGAATAAATTATAGTCCTGTCATTTTTTCCCCCCTTTTAGGTCTCTTAAAAGGGAAAGGTATTGTCTTCCAAATAAAAAGTGAAAAAAATCACAGAAAACCCAACACTATTTTTATCTTCGTCACTAGAAGAATAACAGCTCTGAATTAACTGGCATTGAATTGTGTATGATAAACGTCCTACAAGCAGGTGCTCATGTGGGTAGCCATAAATCACAAACAACTGTTCTGCCCTCATAGTCTTTTGAGAATTGAGGAGCCTGACCTTCCTTCCAGCTTGTTTCATTTTTTGCTTCCTTTACCCGTAGGAGAAAAAGGTTGCAGCCTTTGAATTTCCCTGGCTTCTGGCATATGCAAAATTCTCTGTTACTTTAAGACTGCATGCTTTTACACAGCACTGTGCTTTTTACCTTTGTGGTGCACTGCTGATAGCATAGCTTTCCTAGGTCTTGCAAACAGCATTCACTCACACCCTGGATTCATTGACACCTCCATATGGCTATAAAGTTTAATAGACCAGAGAGACCTGTATTTAAAAAAGTGATTGATTTATTTTAAAACAACTCATTACACATTTCAAACTGAGGGAGAAATTTTATGCTGAGCAGTTAAACACTGTAATCAGCAACCTCGTGTTCTAGCAGTTTATCTTTAATGACCAGTAATTGAAATTCATCCCCGCGGTGTTCCATTTCCTATTAATGATATTGCATCATGATATCAACCCATGTCTAGCCCCAGGAAAGCAGCTCTCACCACTTCAGGAATGCAGACCTACTGGTCTTTGTAAGAAAACAGCATTCATCCAGAAGTCACATCCTAGCAGCTTTATATCTTAATCTAATTTCTAAGCGTAGCTTATATTATAACACTTAAGAAGTAATTAAGATACTTAAATTATGCCTTTTAGTTAAAGTATGGGTCATTTGGGTTATTATGTGGTCAAAAGAAGCAATTGTCAACTTTTAAACTGAAATTCAAGTGGAGTTTCTTAAGTTTTGTTATTGGAATTACTGCCATTTTATAATGGGCCAGGAATGATCTTCAGACAGTATCTCCTCCAACGCACTGAACTACTGTTGCCAACTAATTGCAAATTTGGGGTTATCTGGCCTCTTCTATGCAAAGATGAACAGGGAAATGCTGGTCTTCTTTGTGCCATACATGCAGAAGTTCCTCTCTGTGAGTGAGCAAACCAATCACAGTCTTGGTGTTCACACTGACTTCCTTTTCCTGCACTAGGATGAAGATACATCCACTGAAGTTGGAGAAGGAGTGGATGAGTGGCCAGCATCAAAGACTGTGGTCAAGCCTCCAGATCAGCTGGAATTGACTGAAGCTGTGAGTAAAAAATAGGGTCTCTACTTGTCATGAGAGGTGTACAAAATTCCGTAAACTGGAGCCTACCTCTTACCCATTTTTTTGTTTTTGTTGTTGTTTTTTTTCCAGAGGAACTTCTGCAAGAGTAGGACTAATAGCGTTAATGTACAGTGTCTGGAGCACAGGCTATAATGGCTTTTAGCGGGAAAGTGGGGAGAATGTGCTTTGAAACAGCTCTGTGCTTCAGGCAAAATAATACTATATGTAGCTGATTCAGGAGGGGAAAGCAGCCAAGTCTTTCCTCAGATAAGGAAGATACCAGTGCTAACCTTGAGCTTTTCAGAAGCAAGAGGGAGTTTGACTCCATACTCATACAGAGAGGGGTCCTTTTTTTTAAGGTCATTTCTTGTCCTCTTTGTTAATGAAATCAATCACCCTTCTAACTGCATTTTCCCTCTTCTGATGGCTTATAAAACCACAGTGTTGCTCCCTGTCCTCCAAACAGCTCTCAAAAGGAAGCTACACACACCTCAAGCAGTAAAAGCAGTTGACACCGCTACTATTTTTTGTTTGAACTGGTTGAGCTTGCAAGCACTGCTACTGTGTTGAGTGTTTACTGGATTTATAGGATGTGTATGCTTCAAGACAAACGTTTGTATTTTTTTCCATACAAAATGCAGCTAGCATTTTTCAAGTGCTACCACAGCTCAGAGAAAAATTAATGTGACGACTAAAGAATTCCAAGAAACCCATTGAAGTATTGTGATAGGAAGCAAGATGACTTTGTTCTTGACCCCACTCCGAGCTATGTTGGCTCACACCTCTGCTCTTGTGAAGGCATCAACTGCAAGCAAGATATCTGCAGTGATATCTGGGATCTGGGCAAGCAAAACATCCTAGAACTGAGTATAAAGAATCTGGTGATCTTTGTGTATTCTATGTTGAATAATAGTGAAATTTTCTTTATGATGCTATTTTGTTTCTCTTCCAAAGGAATTGAAAGAGGAATTTACACGTGTTCTGACAGCTAATAATCCACATGCCCCTCAGAATATTGTGAGATACAGCTTTAAAGTAAGTGTGGCATGACCTCTAAAACAAAGATGAGGTTTTTTGCGATTAGCTGTTTTTGAGTTTTCTTTTCATTTCTTATCAGGTGATTTATTTTTAATATGGACTTCCTCTTGTTACGTATTTACTGGCAGTGCTTCCTAAGGGGATCTTGCAGAGGTTGAAAGCCTAAAAGCATCGACATATTTATTCAGAAGTTGGAAATAACAATTACTCAAGTTTTGTCAGTGAATAGAATTGGTGCAATGTTTTTTTGACATTGTTGTTTAGTTGTTGTTTTTTTTCCATTTAGTGGTGATTAGAGGATAAAAGGCAGTAGTTTATTTGGTCTATAAGTAGTTATACCTCAGCATCCTTAGATCAAGATTCAGTTATTTGCTTTATATGAAAATTCAGAAATGCTATGTGAAATCAGTGACAAGGGCTCTATTCATGATGAGTAGGAGTGAGCAGGGGAGATTGCTGGGAAACATCCACCTTCACATGTCTGTGTGCAGAGTATATGCTGCATTACCCTGGAGAGGCTTTCTCCAGGTAGCATTTACCACTAGCAGCATAGGCTGCTGCAGGGGCAGAGGGGAAGGGTGGCTCTACTTCTCCCCTCTCCCTCAGAAGAGTCACACCTCCTGAAAGAAATGAGACCCCATAGGGACAGCTCTTCCAGCTCTCGCCTGGATTAATCCCAGCTTTAAGCAGGGAATAAATAAGCAGGTGAAATAGACATGAGCTTGTCTCATCTCTGCATTACTGTAAATAGTTTGACAACCATTACGCTAGATCACCAGAAAAATTCCAGTCTTGTGGAAGCTAGTGGGATCTCTGTCTCTTCTACTTGGTGTTGATGTTTTCCATCTTTATGGGATGTACACAGGTGACAAGCAGTCTATATCTTCTAGTCCTTCGGTGTGAATGAAGTGGGCTCAATACTATGCTCTCATGGATACAGGTAGCAGTCATATTTTTAGAAGGAAACCACTGAAGCATCTATGGTCTGCAGTCACTTCTGATTGCTTTTAGATGTAGCTCTAAGTCTTAATATGTAGTTTGAACATAAGTGCATGGCTGCTCTGTACAGTGACCTTCAAGGAAGGCCAATAAAATTAGTTTCAAATAGCTGAATTAGTGTAGTGCTTATAAGCCTGAGCACAGTGCTCAGAGCCTGTACTGTTTCCAAATCAGAACTGCTCTCTCTGTATGGTGCTGCTCTCATATAGGAATGACAGCTCATTCAGCTATCTCAGTACAATAGAACATTGACGTCTTTTATGAAGTGCTGTGCAATAGAGATGTACTAGAATTATATTTAAACTCCCTTTCTGTGGTAGTTTAGGAGAGCTAGAGGTTTCATGTTCTCACTTCTTTTCCTTGTATTTTTAATTTATGACTTTCAGTGTCTAGAGATATAAATAACTGCTGGAAGGAACTCCATATAAAAATGTTAACAGCAAACATTTTATCAGTATGTGACTTCTTAGCTTTAGCATTTTAGGCTAAACAGTATTTCTGGCTTTAAAATATATTTCACCATGTTGATTGTGTTATGTTTTCATTTTTAAAGGAACGAGCTTACAAGCCAATAAGCTATGTAGATCAAATAGCCATTCACTTCTCGTTGAACGGGAACATGATACTCAGAGATTCAGATGAAGGCAGGCGGCAAAGTCTGAGATTAAGCAATGCATCAGGTTGGTTTATTTTCTGAAATCACAATCATTTTCAGATGGGCACTGGTACCATTTAGAATCATAGAATCACCAAGGTTGGAAAAGACCTGCTAGATCATCCTGTCCAGCCATCCACATTCCAGCAATAGTTCCTGCTAATTTGCTCAATGTGAGGGATATAATCATACTTCACAACCGTAGGATTGAATAGATTGCATCTTTCTCAAGAAAAAAAAAAACAGAAAAGCACGTGAACAGCCAGCCAGATGTTTGCCACAGTGTAGAAAACAATACCTGCTTTTGAAGCCAGGTGAACATCACCCACTGAAATGTTCAGAGCTATTAAGTGTTTTTAATGTCTTCTACTACAATTGTTTGGACATACATGTCCAAAGTCCTTATCCCGCTTTCAGCCATGGTTTGAATCTTAAAGCAGGTATGTTCAGAGGCAGGATGAGTGTTTGGGAAACTGTTATATACTTGGTGCATTCTTCCTCTCTTATCATTATATCTAATGGACAGTGCAAGGTATAAGATACTGAGCTAGTTGAACCTTGGATTTTAGTTAGTCATCTACATGGACATGTGCAAAGCATTTGATGCTGTCCTGCATGTCATCCTTGATGCCAAATTGGAGAAAAATGGATTTGATGGATGGACCACTGGCTGGATAAGGAATTGGCTGTATGGTTGCACTCAGAGAGTTGCAGTCAATGGCTCAATGTCCAAAGGGAGACTGGTGATGAGTGGTGTTCTTCAGGGATCGGTACTTGAACTGGTGCTTTTTAATATCTCTTTAAGTAACATAGACAGTGGGATTGAGTGCACCCTCAGCAAGTTTGCAGATGACATCAAGCTGCGTGGTGCAGTTGACACGCTGGGGGAAAGAGATGCCATCCAGAGGGACCTGGACAGGCTGGAGAGGTGGGCCCATGCCAACCTCATGAAGTATAACAAGGCCAAGCGTAACATCCTGCACCTGGGTCAGGGCAATCCCAAGCACAAATACAAGCTGGGCAGAGAATGGCTTGAGAGCAGCCCTGAGGAGAAGCGTTTGGGGCATGTTGGCTGATAAAAGACTCAAATGAGCCAGCAGCGTGCGCTTGCAGCCCTGAAGGTCAACCACATCCTGGGTTGCATCAAGCATGACTAGCAAGTTGAGGGAGGTGATTACGCCTCTCTACTCTGCTCTCATGAGACCCCACCTGGAGTACTGCATCCAGTTCTGCAGCCCCCAACACAAGAAGGACATGAAGCTGTTGGAGTGGGTCCAGAGGAGGGCCACAAAGATAATCAGAGGGCTGGAGCACCTCCCATACAGGGACAGGCTGAAAGAGTTGGGATTCTTAAGCCTGGAGCACAGAAGGCTCTGGGAACACCAGATATTGGGAAGAGATTCCATACTGTGAGAGTGGTGAGACACTGGGACAGGTTGTGCAGTGAGGCTGTGGCTTCTCCTCCCTGGAAGCACTCAAGGGCAGGCTGGATGGGACTGTGAGCAACCTATTGTAGTGAGATGAATCCCTGCCTATAGCAGCAGGTTGGAACTAGATCATCCTAAAGGTCCCCTCCAACTCAAACCATTCTATGATTCTGTGGTTCTAGTATTGTGATTCTTATGTTATCTGTCAGGAAACATACTTTAATCAGACACTAAAGAGCTGTGTTGTCAGGAAACACTTCTAGGTTAGGACTTTCCTCAGGGAAAAAGTGTTTAGTGATTTTCTGTTTTGGCTGTTCAAGAAAGAAGCTGTGTCACAAAGAATGTCCTGTTGAAGTGGTAACACAATGATATCACTATTCCTGAGAACAGCTGTTACCAGAGGCCTTGGAGGGGTAGTGCCTCTTTTCTTTAACACTTAACAAAATATGTGTAATGATCTAAGTATGACAAAATGCTAAATAGAATTGTCATTGCCATGAAAGCAAGTTCGTGGATTGCTGATGTTGGCAGTGCTTTTCATTGGGTTTCTAACCAGTTTAAAGCAGCTTGATGCTAGCCAGCATCACTACACACTCAAGGCTGTGACTGGAATGTAGATATCCATCACTGTCTTAATATGGTGTTGTGGTTTAGCCCAGAAGGTGGCTAGTACATTCAGTTTTATCTCTATAAATAAGAACAAATCACACTGTAACTCTTTTGTACCTTGAGAGCATTGCTCATAGTTGTATGTAACAGCAGACTTTTTTAGAGTGCAGCAAGCTCCAGAGCTGAAAGGATACTCCAGAAACAAAGTTACTCAGATCAGAAGTTAATTCAGAAGTTTGAGTGAAAATCAGATTTTTTATTTCATCAGTGAGAATTATTGCAGTCTATTGAGTCTTATCTAGTAATAACATTGCTTTTTTCTGTCTTTGAGCAATCATCCTGCAAACTGAGAATTGGCTACTCTGTTGTCTAATGAGAAAGCGTTAGAAAAGGATGCATTTGTATATTAATACTGCAGAAGACAGAACAGTCTGCAGAATATCATATATTGTATTCTATTATCCTAGATTATTTCACTTTTCTGTCATCAGAAAAAGCTCCTTCTGAGACTTCTGCAGTGGTATCTGAAGAGGCAGAGATTAAAGATGAAAAAAGCACAGAAGATGCTCAGGTAATTCTCCATAGTCATCTGAGAGCTGTTCTTTTTATTTTTAATATTGGATTGGAAACCCTCTTTATTATAAAATGAGCTCACTGAGATGCTTTGGTAATCTATTCTTTTGTGCCAGAGATGTTTCAGCTGTTGCTGAAATTCTGCACTTTCTCCTGAATAGCTGGGGTCCTCCTACCTTTCCTCAATTTGGAGAAGGTGTACAGGGGATGACAGGTCCCTACATACTAGGTCTGTCTTCATCCAGATACGATTTCATGATGGAGCGTAATTTGCTGGGACTTGGTATCTTTCTGAATGTATGTGAAATCTCTGTATTTCCCTGAAAGGGAAGTTGGTTAAAAATAAAATGAAGAGAGATGAAAGCAGTAATTGTCACTAGTTTAACTGAGACGTGGCCAACTTAGAAATAGTTGGCTGATAGGAAAGGAATGGTGCTATGAACAGTTTGTTCTTACCAACACAGTGTCATGCCTTGTAATCAGTTTCAGATTGAGCTGATTGCCTACAAAAGCAGTGAAAACAAATTCATGGGACTCTAATACAGTCTTCTGATCCTCAGGTCTAATTCATTTTATCAAAGGCAGTCATGCTGTCATGCTGTTCATATGAGGCTCTGTTTTAAAGTAACATCATTTCCTGTTCTTCTCTTTCTTCATTTAGATACTTGTCCAGAATCACCTTGCTCTGATAGCCAGAAGTCTCCTAATTATTATCTTTCATATTTTGATCTTAAATTTTTCCTTTGCCAACCTGTGGCCATTTGAATGGGTACCAGCGTTACTGTCTAGCTGAAACAGCTTTTGCTTTTGATGTAACCCAACCTGCCCCCACATCCTCTCAGCCACAGTTGGACTTACTCAGTTATTTGCTTATTTCACTATTGTCCCCCACCAAATCTTCAGTAACAGTCTCTGCTCCTGGGCAGCAAAATTCCAGCAGTCTGGTAAGTGCTTCAAAAGAACGGAGGAAATACCTGATCCTTCCAATGTTCTCTTGCAGGCTGTGGAAGAGGCAGAGGGGGCAGAGACAGCAGAAGCAGCTGAAGCAGCAGAGGCAGAAGAGCCTCCTCCCCCAAAAGTAAAGGAGAAAAAGCTTGCAAACCAGTTCAACTTCATTGAGAGATCTTCAAGGACACTTAACAACCCTTTGCGGGTACGCTGCTTGCTGCTCTTTCCTTCAGTGACCCAGAGAATCTTTCCTTTGGGTGGGCAAGTAGAGCATCAGTTTGTGTCATATTGTGTAATTCTTGTAGATGCTGGTAGGAGGGGGAAAAAAAAAAAAAAAAAGAAAAAGCACAATAGTTTTTCAGGATGGTAAAACAACATTTGACGATGGTAACATATTTGAGGTAGTGAAAGTGGTGACCAAAATTTCTTGTCTTAAGGACTCTAGGACAGTCTATAAAAATGTGGTGCTACTGTAAATCTTCACATCTTTTCTTGGTCCACAAGAAAATCTGTATCTCTATCATAACCAGTAATGTTAGTGCAGTGATCTGGGAAATATTTGGATGCTGCTTCAATCCAAGATCAGTATTATTCTCAGTACCTGCTATGAGAAGGTAGTTTCCACAGCCGGACTATGTCACTGCAAAGAGTCTTGGTGTATAAATTACACATTTTTATGCCTTCTTTGCTTTCTTTTTTTTCTTTTTACTTTAGGAAAGAGCATCCCAATCAGAGCCTACACCTTGTAAAAACTTTTCAGCCAATGCTAACCAGGTATATTATTTTGACTTCATTAACCATTTTGGAAAATATACAGGAAAATTGTTGTCTTTGCATTCCTTGTACTGGAATGAACTCCTGTACTGTGGCTTTGATTTCTGGTTTGAACTGGAGAGCAAAGTAACATGGCCCTCTTTTCTGTCTTTATGGGTAAACTTTATTCCTAAGGTCAGGTTTCTCTGTTCAGCTGGTTTTGATTGATCATTCACCACCAACCCCTGGCTGGTTTGTTTTAGAAGGCTTTAAATGTGTAGAAATGGAGAACCACACTGTGAAAATGTTTCTGGGCTCAGCAAGAGCTGAGCTGAACTCTTCAGGAACTGCAACTGCTTCTTGGAGGCACTGACTCCTGCTGGGACATGGCTCTCTTTGGGATGAGGAGCACTCCATTGTTGACTATTTTCCATCAGTGCATGGTGGGTAAGCTGGACATTTAGGAAGAGCTGTGGTCCATCATTCCCTGCCTGTTCTAGGAAGTGGGAATGTGCCAGTTTATTCATGGTTAAGATCTATTCCACGATTGTTTTCCATTATTTTCTCCATCTATTAAATACATACATACATATGTATTAATTCATATACATACACATATATTAATTCATAATAGTAAACACACACACACACACATATATATATATATAAAAATTCTGCATGACATTTTATACATAAAGTACACTATAGCTCTCACTGGAAGGGGAATCCAGCCAGTTCTGCTGACTGCTTCCCACAGATATTTGCAAAATATATCTGTGTATATACACTGATACAAATCTTGTCTCTCGTGCTATCAAGGTACCCTGGGAACATCCAGGAGAAAGTATTAAGTAATGATAGCAAGTAAAATGCTCCAGTAAGCAAGTGATAGGAAGAGGAGGGGTGGTGTCTCTGTCAAACTGGAGGTTGTAACCCAGTTTATTCCTGAACTTGAATTTATGGAGTAACTGGCCTGAGAGCTTTCTTCCTCGCATTTGGAGCTTTCTTTCATTCTTTTCTTTCTTTCTTTTTTTTTTTTTTTTTTGACAGTGAGGTGACCTCAGGATTGGAGAATATAGAAATTTTGCATGAAATTTTTGAAAGCTAAGAGGAAAATTTTTTCTTTTAATTTTCCTGTTAAAAATATTTTAACATAAGCTGTTTTTTTCCTCAACTCTTTTGCCTTCTTGTTCTTCCTTGTGCTCATAATTTTTTTCTTACAAAGACTCCTGTTCTGCTTCTTCTTCACTCTTTTCATCACATCTTGTTTTGTCCTTCCCTTGATATTTAGAACATCTTTTCTTCTCACTTCCACCTGCAGATTTATGACACGATGCACATTTTCCTGCTACAGGTTTTCTTCTACTTTCTATATTCCACTGTTTTAGTCTCCTTTGTATTTGATTCATATTCCCTCTCTTAAGATGATGTATCAGATTTAGATTACCATTTCTCTTTGCTGAAAGTAATATAACTGCTTCAGATACAATACTAGCACTGCAATGCTAATGAATAGTTCTCAAGTGGAAAAATTACTTGTGGATCTACCCAAGTAAGATATTCCTGGCATGTGGCTTAGCAGAAGATACTAAACTGCTCTCAGTTTCCATTTCATCATATGCTTCAGGGTTAGAGTTCAAGATTTAAATTGTGTTAAGCAGCTACAATTTAATTTTCCAACAACACATGAGAAATGTCACAGAGCAGATGTTTAATGCATGTTTCCTATTAAACACTAAAAATTAGCCAAACAGAATATCCTGCAAAAAAAATACAGAGTCAAATCACCAAGGAGAGTGTTGGGAAAAGGAAATTATTAGTAATATAATCCTTTATTCTCAAGAAGTGAGTCATGTTGCATCAAGCTTTGAATATATTGTTTGGTCCTTCATTGTTTTGCCTGCTGTCTTTCAGCTGATCCTGATGACAGTGCTACTGTTTGGTTTATGTGGATATTTTTTTTTCTGAAGTACAATCAAGTCCTAACAAATTTTGCCTCTTATCTGTCTCTCAGTGGGAGATCTATGATGCCTATGTGGAGGAGCTTCAGAAAATGGAGAAGTCAAAAGAGAAAGAAAAACCAAAAGCTCAGATGGGAAAGAAAGAGGAGAAGAAGAGGGGAAGAAAGTTAATTTCACTGGAATCACAGGTATATTCCACAGGTCTAGAAGTAGCTTTCTGAGAGTGGTAGTGAATACTTCCATCATGCAAGCAAGGGGGAATGTAGCAACTCGTGCTGACAGTGCAGCAGGTTCTGTCAGCTGGCATGTAACAAACCCAAGAAATGCAACTACTGTTTTTTTACTAGGAACCATGTTTCCAAAACAGGAATTTCTTCCATTTTTGATTGGTTGTTCTTTTTAAAGGAATGCAAAATGATGCGAAGCCATAATCTTGACTCAAAGCTCATTTCCAAGAGCATTATCTCATTTTTGATTAGCATATGAGGGGTAAAAGAATGAAATAAGTTGAAACAGTCTTTGACTTTAAACAGACTTTTCCGTGGGATGTGGAAGCATTAAGTCTTCTAATGAAAAGCAAAGAAATGTAGGATTTCTTCAAAATGTTAGTAAAACAATATATTAAAATAAATGTTGCTACTCTTTATTATTTTAATGATAATGCTATGTAATTATAACATAAGTATTTTCCAGTTGTGTACATATAAATTTTGTATAATAGAAACACAAAATTCTGTTCATAGGTTGCCCCTACTATAAGTGTAGGTGCATCAGTGTAACTAAGATACATCCTTGTAATGTAAGCTGGCCCCTGAAAAGAACTTCAGCACTTTCACACTGTACATTGATTTGGCTGTAGACGATTTAGCTGGCTGAGCTTTCGCAGTAGCCCTCAGTCCTTAAAATTCTTGCAGTTTAAACAGACCAGAAACATGTTCTGACAGGCTTCCTCCTGTGAATAGTGCCACTGATATTCACAGTACATTCTAAAACTAATAAACCTTTCACCTAAGTGTTGAGAACCAAGCCTGAAGTCAGCAATACAATTATGGGCTTAAAGAGTGGAATTCTTAAAGCTGTCCATTAAAATGAAATAATAATTCTACTAATGGAACCATGCTGTAAAAAAAAAACTCCTGCATGTTCAACTGACAACAGTAGGAAGCTGAAATCTGTGCATCTATGATCCCTCCCCTTGGTACTTTGCCTTTGATAGGGTGATTACAGGGAAATCAGAAAGTGAATAGAATGGAAAAGTGTAATTGAAATCTCTTTAAGCAGAGCCAGTAATCAACTTTGAAACCCACTGCTAGACTGGTAGGGTGGTTTGAAGTGTATGAAAAAGCTGCTGAATTTTCCAGACACTAACTGGAAACGTACTAACAAAGCATCCAGGCATCTCAGTTTGATTAGGAGTAACTCTATAAACATTTTTAACTGTCAACATAAGGAGGATGTTGAGTTGCTCAAGTATGTGCAGAGAAGAGCAACAGAACTGTAGAAGGGACTAGAAAGCAAGTGTTATGAAGAGCAGCTGAAGGAACTGGGTCTGTTCAGTCTGGAGGAGAGGAGGCTGAGGGAAGACTTCACTGGTCTCTAAAACTCCCTGAAAGGAGAGTAGTGAGAAGAGTGTGAGTCTTTTCTCTCAGGGGACAAGTGATAGGACACGGGTGACATGATACACCAGGGGAGTTTGGGTTGGACATTAGGAAGAATTTCTTCGTGGAGAAGGTGGTGAAACATTGGAACAGGCTACGCAAGAAGAGGTGGAGACACTGTCCTGAAGGTATTTTAAAGATGTGGATGTAGCACATGGATGGACATGGCTTAGTGACTTGACTTGGTAAGTTGGGTTGATAGTGGGATGATAGGTGATGATTGTGAAGGTATTTTCCAACCTAGATGATTCTACAGAAATTAGAGATTGCATCAGAATCTGTATCTCTAATCTCAAGCTAGCAAATGGAAAAGTGGGCTTCCAAAATCACAGGTTATATAGTTTTGGTTACAGTGACTGGAAAAAATATTTCCAGCTAAACTTTTTTGAGGACTTTCTGTCTTTGACAGCTGCTGAAGTGGAGATGTGGAATCACAAGCAGGAAATA
Organism: Perdix hodgsoniae; assembly: GCA_035772895.1. Taxonomy (NCBI): domain Eukaryota; kingdom Metazoa; phylum Chordata; class Aves; order Galliformes; family Phasianidae; genus Perdix; species Perdix hodgsoniae. The sequence goes on from JAPSGF010000090.1 coordinate 2,021,246, forward strand.
CAGGTGATCTGCACGATGGCTAAAATCAAGGAAGCTGTGGCTGGAAGCAGTTACTGATTCCCACTGTTATTTCTGTATCTACTAAGTAGATAGTGGAGCTACAGAGACAATACTGGATTCAGCCCAAAGGGAGGAAGAGAATAAAGTGAGCAGAGGTAGATTACTGATGGAAGCTCTTGCTGTGGTAAGAGGCTGTGAAAGAAAACATCCAAGCTCTAAAGCTGTTTGAGATTATAGTAGAATTAAGTGAGGAATTAGAAACAATAGAATAAAATAAAGGAAAAACAGTACTAGTACTGAGCTAGAGGCCAGAAGAACAGGTGACTGGCTGGGGAAGAAAGCAATCCATAAAAGAATGTGGCCAAAGGCGGAGAAGAGAAAGAGCTTTGATAGTTGAACAGAAGGGCTCTGCTATGAGAAAAGAGGTAGAATTAGGCCATGCATAACACTGGAGAAGTGAGGAGAAAAAGCAGGAAACAAATGGTTTGACAGAGCAGAAGAGAGAGGCAGCAGCAGATAAAGGAATTGAGATTACCAGGATTCTAGTTGAATGAAGGATAAGAATGTTATAAAGAAGAATGCAAGTGAATGAAAGACAGAAGTACAGAAAGTATTTGACTGAAGTCTGTGATAGACTTTCAGAAATCTCTCAATTTGCCTGTCATTCAAATGGATCTAGAGAGAAGAGGATATGCCATGCTACATCCAAGAGAAGCAATATAATGTTTAATTTTTTTTCTTCAGTTATCAATAAAGGCAACAAAATAGAACATGGAGAAGACTGAATACCAAAGAGAAACTGTATGAAACCTGAAAATAGCTTAAAGTGGGGAAAACTAGGCAGAAGTGTTGTATCTGCTTGTCCTGTTCTTACTGTTCCTGAGCCATCTGCTTATGCCTCTGATTATAGAGAAGATCCCAGCCTAGAGATAGTCTTGGTCTGATCCAGTATGACCCTCCTTATGTTGTTATGTGAGCATAGAAATTACCTTGTTTGATATAGATGCAGCATTAAGTAAAGAGACTAATGCTATGGAGTAGATGCAAGCTAGCTCTTCTTACTCTTTAGATGACAAGACACAAAATCACAAGGACTTTTGACAGATCAATCAAGAGGAGGGTGAAGCTATGCAATTGGAGAATAGCAAGGCCAGATGATGTTTAAGAGAAGTGAAAATGATTCCACTGGTCTAGCCTTTAACAGAGCGTGGCAGTAGAGCTAATTTAGAGAGGAAGAATGCAAAACTGAGAGTAAATATGAAATGAAATAGAGTATGTGTTTAGCGAAGTACCTGTGTCCAAATAATCTCAACTTCTTTTGATAAGGGAAAAGTTTTTTTCCTTAAAAATGAAAATGCAATAAAGGTAATCCTAAAGATCAGTAGATCTATTGTTGTATAATGTCTCTGAGGAAATGATTAAGTAAACTGGAAGGGCTGTTACTAGTATAGATTGGGAAGGACTGGTGGAGTGGGAGGCTATGCATTTTGGAACATCGAAAAAAGTCTTAGATGAAGTGAGGGCTTACTGCTTGAAATGAAAGGGAGAAACATGAATCTATCAGTTGGTGAGTTGTGGTGTGGATATAAAAGGAAAGGTACATTGCTGGAAATCTTGTGTGAGGGGTAGCAGAGGAATAACATTTCTGTTACATCTGTCCCACTACAACATTACTTCTTCTTGAGATATGCCCAGTGAGATAGCCCAGATCACAGGGTTGTAATTATAATTTGGAAGCTCTCAGACAATCACCAGTTATTTTTATAATAACAGCGGAAAACCAAATACAATTAACCTTCTTATTAGTGTTTGCCTGCTTCTGTTTCACATGAAGGGCAGGATGAGTTGTTACCAACATCCTTGTCTTCATTCTGCTGTTTGCAGCCTGTCAGCATTAAAAGCAAGTAGTAAAAGTGAACAGAGTGTAATTCTAGAAAGTAATAGCTGCTTGACAGGATTCAGTGTGAGGGATTCTGTTTGGAATTTGCAGTGGTTAGAGATGCTGGCTGGGCAAGAGATGGCAACACACCTGTACTATATTTTTTTTTCTGAAGGCTTGGAATTCTTGTAGCATCCATATATGTGTGGCAAGAGATATGAACTGCTGCTATTGCACTGATTCTAGGGTGGAGTTTGGTTATACAGTTACAGATCAGCAGAAGTGTTGTTCCATGCTCCAGTTAAATGGAGCTGCATATTGCAACTGGCCAGCTGCTGAAAGGCAAACCTGAAACAATTAGTGTTAATGAATAGTACAACAAGCCCAGGATATGTGGCCAGCGGGGACAGGAAGGTGATTGTCCCTCTCTACTCTGCCCTTGTGAGGCCCCATCTGGAGTACTGTGTCCAGGTCTGGAGCCCCCAGTACAAGACAGACAGGGAGCTGTTGGAGAGGGTCCAGAGGAGGGCCATGAAGATGATCAGGGGGCTGAAGCACCTCCCCTACAAAGACAGGCTGAGGGAGCTGGGCTTGTTCAGCCTGGAGAAAAGAGGGCTGTGGGCTGACCTCATTGCTGCCTTTCAGGACCTAAAGGGAGCCTACAGACAGGAGGGGAATCAACTCTTTGAGAGGGTAGATAACTGCAGGACAAGGGGAAATGGTTTGAAGTTGAGGAAGGGAAGGTGGAGGTTGGATGTCAGGGGGAAGTTCTTTACAGAGGGAGTGGTGAGGTGCTGGAACAGGCTGCCCAGAGAGGCTGTGGATGCCCCATCCCTGGAGGTGTTCAAGGCCACATTGGTTAGAGCCCTGGGCAGCCTGGGCTGGTATTAAATGGGGAGGTTGGTGGTCCTGAGTGTGGCAGGGGGGTTGGTACTTTATGATTCTTGAAGTCCCTTCCAAACCGGGCCATTCTGTGATTCTGTGACATTTATTTTCAAAGTATTAACCTATTAACTATCTTAACAGATGATTCCAATAACATTATTGCTGTTCAAAAAATAATTTATGCACAGAAGCAAGTAAAACAAATGCTCTAGTTGATGAGCTCTCATTACATTTGTCTTGCTAAACCAGAGTTGCCCTACAAAGAAAAAAATCAGTTTCAAACAGATCTTTGAAAAAAGATAAATTAGACCTATCACTTCCACTGGAGATTTATTTCAGTAAGATACAGAATAAATCAAACCTGAAAGAGCGAAGGATTGAGTGAGAAAATAACTTACTGTGATACCGTTTAGTGCCAAAAATGTGGTTATTCATGACTGCATTGCTTACACATAGCTACAAAATAAGAAAGCCGACTTAAAGCTCTTTTCAATTCATCTGGACAGTTTCCTGCATTGCAGAAAACCTTCATTGAATGATGCATTGTTCCTTCTATTACAGAGTTTTGTTGTTTGTTTGTTTGTTTTTGGTGGTTTTTTTTTTAGTTCAAAGCCCACTTTCCACTGACAACAACAACAAAAAGATTTTATAGATATTTCAGGACCTACCATTCATCTTTGGGAACACAATAAAGTAATCCTTGCCTTCTGCTCTACTGTTCAGAATAGATTCTCAGGTTGGAAATTCAGAAAACTTGCAGTTCTCGTCGCATCTGTAAGAGAAAAGTCTCATGTCTGATGGGTAGAATTCTTTCCCAGCTCCTTCCCATAGCACAAGCATGTTAAAAAGAACAGAGTTTATCCTACTTAGTAGGTCAATGGAAGACAGCGTAGATAGCACACCTGATGAACCAGCAGTGCTCCAGGGGATCCATTCTTTATACCCAGTAACTACTACTTTTTCAGTGTTTATTGCTCTTCTCCCTCTCTAAATCAAGTTGTAACCTTTTCAGCGCTTAACCTCTGTCAGCTAAGCTCACTTAGAGCAATATGCTGGTGGCAGGCCATGCCATTTTTGTAGTCGTGATCCCCATATTGCAGGAGAAGTGTTAGCAAAGGTGAATTGCTTTTTTCTTTTCTACAAAGTATTTCAGAGAAGGACATCTTACAGTGGCAGAAGCAGTAATAGCAACTTAGAGTCAAAAGAGTGAAACCTCAGTAACTGAGAATATTGATTTCTGCTTGGGATGTTTCAAGTATCCTCTTTCTCTCCCTCTTTAATTTCTGTCAATACTTCTGAAGGCATAGTGCCTAAGGAATATTTTGCAGAAAGTCAAACTGGTTTAAAATTTGAAAATATACATCCCCATGCTTTCTAAAATTCTGAACGTGACAGTAAACTCTGTGCAGTTCTCAAGAAGTCCTCCCACTGACCCAGGGAAAAGATGAAGAACATAACAGTGGTCACATTATATGGCTGGGGCTCTAACTACAACTGAATGTGTAAGAAAGGCTAAGAACGCAAGTGTGTATCGTATCCCTCTCTGACCCAAATATTCTTCCAGCATTTGACTACTTTGAGCTTTTTCCCAGAGTTGATGTTGTTTGGCACATAGAAGTATGTGTTCAATCTTCCCTGAATCCATGTAAAACGTTTTCTGTACCCTTTGATAAAGAGTTGCACAAGTGTCATCCTGCTGCGAATCACCTCATTTTCTTTGTTTATAAGTTGACTTCCACTAATTTTTCTTGACAGCCCTGGTTTTATATTGGAAAAGGCAATGACTAGTCAGCCACTGTCCATCCTCTCATGACTATTTAGGACTTCACAGAATCGTGGAATGGCCTGGTTTGAAAAGGACCTCAAAGATCATCTAGTTTCAACCCCCCCGCTATGTGCAGGGCCACCAACCACCAGACCAGGCTGCCCAGAGCCACCTCCAGCCTGGCCTTGAATGCCTCCAGGGATGGGGTGTCCACAGCCTCCTTGAGCAACCTGTTCCAGTGTGTCAGTGGATTTCACAGACTTATCTCATGACTTTCTAAGCCAATTCTTTTCCAGATTGGCAAGTCCCAGCCAATTCAATCTTTCCTGGGACAGAAACTGGTCTGGATCATGAATCACCTCTACTGCCCTTCTGTGAACTTTTCCAAGTTCTACTTTATCTTTTCTGCGGTGAAGACTGTACACATTAACAAAGATAGAGGCAAGCTATGTAATCATAAAAAGTGTTGCAGATTATAGAATTGTTTTTCTTTCTTTTCCTTTGTCCTGTCAGCTTTCTGTATGGGTTTTATGCTTTTTGCCACAAAATCTGTCTCTCTCGTGCCTGTTCAGGGCCCTCAAAAGAAGCAGAGGGTTGAGGTGCACATAATCCAAAGCCATATTCTTGGTTCTGATTGTGACTGTGCAGTGTAATTTTGGCAAGTCATTTCATTTTTTTGTTTTTATGTTTAGGGCAATCTCTGGGCTGTGCCAAGGATGACAAGTCTCTTTTTACTGTGTTGACTGTGGGGGAAATCATACTGTGCTGGCAGTCATTGGTTCCTGGCAGGGGTTTGAAGATGAAAGGCCTTGAAACCCTGCTGGAGCTTTGAGACAGCAGTAGGACTTAGAGGGGGATTCAGGTCCTTGGAGCAACATGCTGTCAAAACACTTTGCATATATTTTGGCATTCTCGCACCATTTTGCAAAGCTGTTCTGGCATTGCCCTCACAGTCACAAACTGTCTGGGGAACTTTAAGCTCTGTTCCTCCTGGCATGAAGATTTTGTCCTACTTCTGGCTAGCCCAGCTTTAATTTTGTTTCTGTTCACTCAAATGTGCACGGAATAGAGAACATACTAATACAGAAAAAATAGGAATAGAATTTAATAAGAAGATGGAATAAGAATGTTGTGATCGGGCACAGGGCTCAGTCAGACAAGTATACAGTTAATCAGAGACCACTGGCTTTGCAAAATGCCACTCCACAAGAGGTCACCCTTGCTATACCTGAAGCACTACCTGCATTCATTCCCACATGCAGATTTGCCCACTTGTGGTGTTCCTTAGTGAGGAAGGTCAGATTTTCCAGTGTATCGAAGTATTTTCCACAAAAGCTGGACAGCCAGCTGCCCTTTGCATGCCTGTGATGTATATTGTGTGAGTTCATAGACCTGTGTGTGCATTGAGCTGGAATTAACATTGATTAATGGGAGGATTTCTCCATCCTGTGATTTTTACTTAAGACAGGACACCCAAAAGCTATGCAGGCAAATAAAAGGGGTTGCTGATCATGCTGATACAAACATGATTGTATTGGTGAAGCTAATGAATTGTTACCAAGTGAGCCGGGGGATGGATCATGTGTGTGCTTTTAGCTCATCCCATCACGAAACAGATTGGATAAGTTGAGGAAGTTAAGACTCTGATTGTTTTCACAGACAACCACGTTTCCATTGAGCTACATCAGACAGAAACACTGAAGTTGTTATACCTCAGGAGTGAATGGCACCTTGCTGAACTTAATATAGATTTGTTGCCTTAATTCAAGTGCCCTTATTATTAGGTAGTAGTATGAGGAGCTTCAATGTACCCTGTATTCAAGGTGGAAAGACTCAAGCTTTTCTATCACAAAAGATGTGAAGGACTTGTAACCTACAGGGTATACATTTTCTCTTATTTGCTTATCTTTTCAACAGGGTGATGATATAACCAAGATCTCCAGTGCTGCCAAAATAATGGAGCGGATGGTGAATCAGAACATATTTGATGACATTGCACAAGGTACGGCCCTACTAGGAGATGATGTTTGCTCTCAAAACAGAATTCCTGCGATGAGTGGCCATAATTGTAGCAAGAATCACAATAGGTCCTCTGGGAAAGCTGTCTCTTAGTAAAAGAAACAGGCAGGGGTTTTGGCAAAAGATACCAAGTCAGTGGTTAGCAGTGGAAGGTTGGAGCACGGTGCCTTTCTATGAAAACTGGTTTGTTGCCTTATGGTATGCTGGTGTCTCTAATGCTAAATGTTAGACAAGTAGAGCTAAAAAGAGCAGGGCTAGCAACCGGCTGGCGTACACAAGGCAAACAGACAGCAAGCTGCAGTCATTCAAAAGACATGCACGACAGCCCTGCTCTGCGCAGGCTGGGCCAGCAGGTCTGGTAGGCGTTGTCTTTCCTCAGCAGGTGTCCCCTCCTGGGTGCAGGTCTTGGTGGCAAAGCAGCCAGTGCAAAGCAACCCGCACATAATCACGGAATCATAGGATCTGGAAAGGACCTCTGGAGATCACTAGCATTTGTAGTACTGATGTGATTTTGCAAGGGTTTTCATACCTTTGCTCAGCTCCCTTTTGAAAGGCTGCATCTAGCTCTTGAGAATGACCTGAGGCTACTTCTTGCCCTCATTGCTGGTTTCTTATTCATTCTTTGTCCCCTTTCAGATTATCAGCCTTTTGGTGCTTGGTAACGTGCAGGACTTAAGTGTTGTTTTGGAGTGAAGCTTAAAGTCTGAGACAGCTTTTATACTAATGACTGTGTTGAACCGAGGCTGTGAGAATGACGGAGATTCTTTTAAAGCTTATCTCGTACTCCACCATGGTTAAGTATTTCAGATTTTTTCCATGATACTTATTATTTGATTTTGGTTTTAGATTTTAAATATTTTGAGGATGCCTCCGATGAATACAGGGACCAGAGGGGAACTCTCCTCCCGCTCTGGAAGTTCCAGTATGACAAAACCAAGAGACTTGCAGTTACTGCCATCTCCTGGTAAGTCTCCTTAATGCAAACTTGCTCTCAGTTTTGCAGAGTAGAGGAATTAATTGTCGTGCCACCTTACAAGGCAGTGCTGGTTTCTGTGGAAGGATTTTTTTGAGTAATTACAGTCATCGTCTTTGACAGCATCTAAACATGCCACGCACTTCTGGATGGAAAGAACCTTGTGTGAGGCTGGATGTGTCTTGGAACAGTCAACAAAAGGTGAAGACCCAGCAGATGTGGAGGAGTGTTAGGGCAAAGCGAGTGCAGTTAGGAGGGCAAATAAGTGTCCTTTCTTGGGAAAGCTGAGATAGATGGGACTTATCTTTGGATAATATTCTGTAAGAATCAATCCTGAAAAGTCCAGGGAAGGAGAAGAGATGGTGCTGTTTTTGACAAGAGATGTAAAGCAGCAGAAAGGGAAATGCAAACACTGCATGTGCTGGTTACATTATCACCATACGCTGTAAGATACCAAAGCACTCACACCTGGCCCTTATGCAGGACAGTGGCACATGTTGCAAGCACTGCTGAGACAGCAGTGGTATTTATCTATGGGGTTCTTATACACTTCAGTTTAGCAGCCATTTGACCTGCAGTCCACCTTTGCTTATTTGCTCCTGGCCAGTCTGAAAACTATCATTTGAAAACTTTCAAATCAGCTCATGGTCACTTCCACAAAAAAACTTCTCAACCTGAATGAATCCTTTACTTTTCAACATATTTGATCCTCCCCAGAACTGGCACTGGCTTGTTCATGCAGTTGAATGAGACTTACATAACTCCTGCCCTGTGCTCTGCTTCCTCCTCTTGTTGATGGAGCAGTGTGATACATTTTCCCAAGGAGGATCTATAGAGAGACAAAGCAGAGTGCTATCTTTTGTCCTTTCAAGCCATTGCAAGTTTTATACTTTAATAGAATATTGAAGAGGTTGTTGTGTGAGAATTACAAAGTAATATTAAAATGAGATGTAAAATTGAGGAAAAAAGGCATCTTTTACATGTCATTTGTGTTGCTGTTATTCCTGTCTCCAGGCGACTGTAAGAGAAAGATGGCCCAGAAATTGAAAAAAAATGACTCCAAATTGCTGTATGGAATAAGCTTTTCTAATTTAAGTTTTATTCTCAAATTACTATCAGTGACGATGCTTTTAGTGGATAGAACAGGAGCAAGAGCATTAGGATGCCTATGTATTTACCCAAGTGAAAAAGGAGAAATATTTTTATTTTATCAATTCAGAATAGTCAGGGAAACAGTAATTAGATAAGTTTCACGTCCATTCATTTCAAGAGTTTATGGACAGCAACAGTACTGAACTGTCCACACAGAGCTGAAGTTGTAACAGTAGATAATTTTAAAATAAGGGGACTTGTGAAGGTATAATAGCTAGTTACTCAGTCAACATGCTTTTACAAAACTGATAACTAATTGAATCAGAAGGGAATTTCCTTTCCTGAGCTATGGTGATGAATTTTTGAACCAACACTTGTTTCTTAAATCATCCATTATTATTTAGTGACAGTGAAAGTAAGCTTATTGAGTATTATTCGTTGGTGAGTTAGAAACTCCTTTATTCTGGCCTCTGAAAGATGGAAGCCAACATATTCCTGCCTTTTTCCTTTCTTCAAAGACCTCATCTTTACAAGTAAACTTTACGTAGTCATTAAGTACATAAGCCAAGAGATGCTGGCGATTGGCATTGTATATAAAAGTCTTTGCCCTTTTTATCCTTTTCATCTACTGCTGTGGTCATCAGATGTTATATTTATCTTATGTTGAGTCCAGAAGAATTACTCATACATGAACTTTACTGGTGCGTATATTCATAAGGGTCTAGCCCTTAGACTGTATGTAGTCCTGTGAGAATGGACTATGATATTAAAATGTGAAACAACTGTGCATTCCTGTAGAATTATGTAGTTAATTATAAATGCTTTCTTACATGGATTTTCTTATTACAGGAATCCAAAGTACAAGGACCTGTTTGCAGTGGGGTATGGCTCTTGTAAGTAACAAATGTAGAAGTGACATTGACAGATTTAAAATATTAAACTGTTACATTGAGGTTAAATCATATTTCAATGTGGGGCATGGACTACATCTTGTAGCAAGAACTCAATTTAATATATGTAAACTGAGATTGAATTCAAAATAGGGATTATACCTTTACATTCAAAAACATGAAGATTCAGAAATGCATAGGTATTGATAGTGTTAGACAGGATTTTTGGCATATGATAGTGCTGACTCTCCCTTTGGCCAAGGGCTTGCCTCTAGGAGCACCCTTTAATCTCATCTGATGAACTGTGATTGGCACTCCCCTTGCCCTGCCCTTCTAACTGCTTAAAGACCAGGTCTGTTCTGTTTCACCAAAAGCTAATTATGAGAGACATAACACATTGTCTTTTTGGTGGGGAACATCTTCCAGAGATGTCTCTAGAAGTAAGCTCTCCATTAGGGCATGCCAAGCCTGAATATTGTGAAAAGGCACTTTTCCTGCTGTAGTGTCTGAGATTAGGTATGAAATTATTATGAGCCGCTATGGACATTTAGTTCAGGGGTTCCTGTGCTAATCCATTACAACCTCTGTCCAATGTTACTGGCCCCACATTCAGGAAATGGACCAGCAGGCTGATATTTTCTCACCATTTTTATGCTATTTGTGCACCCTGTATTTACCTGTCTTACCATTCACTCTGAAATGAAGCAGAGCGGGTCAGAGAAAAGAATAGCATTACAAGGGCAGCAGAGCTTTCTCCTTGCTTCCAGAAAAGGGTAGAGTATGGAATGGTTCTTCTAATTTGTGAGGTGGACTGGGTGTGTTGACCCAGTCTACTTCCTCATTGTTCTAGCAGGAAACTTCTTGTCTGAGTTAGAGTGTGCTTTTTGAAGTAAAAGCTATTCCCCTGTAGAGCACTAATAGTCCTCCATCTGGCTTGAAATGAAAATCAGCCTCTGCACTACAGATAAACAGTGTTTGAGAACTGCAAATAGCAGGATTAGTCACTGAATTTATTACCCTAAGCACTTCAACCCTGGGAGTTCTCTGTGGATGACAGTGGAAGACAGGGAGCCAGAGACAGGGCCTTAGCTTTGCCCACCTGCCATTTCAGTTGCTCTACATTTACTTGCAAACTGCAAATATACTTTTTTTGCTAATGTTCTTTGGCATGAAAAAAACATTATTGTCTGTTGTGAGTATTCTCTACTAACAAAGCAAATTGCTTGGTGTTTATTTTTAGGGAACAACTATTTTGAATGGATGCTGAAGGATCTCAGCTGTGATAAAAGGGCTAATAAAATTCATTGTTGCGAAATTTAGTCGTGGGATAAAAAGCTCAGTACTGGGCTCAAGGAAAATGGTTGTTATTCAGGAAAGAAATAAAGGAAAATAAAACAAAGCTCCTGGATACAGTAGAAGAAAAATAGAAAACTACATACAATGCAGTAGGAGAAACAACAGTAGAAAACTAAAATAAGAACAAGACAAGATCTGTAATATAGTGACGTCTTGATTACTGTGTGCAGTTCTGGTGTGAACTCTGAAGAAGTATGTGTTTAGCTACAAGAAGATGGGAACATGTCCAGAAAAAGAATGAGCAGGGATATGTAAGATGACTTCTGTATCATCCAGCATAAACAGACTAGTGCGCTTACAACAGGCCAAGAGGGGGGATTTGATATGGGTCTATAGAATCCTGAGCAGCAAAAGTGAAAAAGGGTCAAATATTCATTATTGCCTATAAGGCACATGAGGATGAGGGAGACTGTATGAAATGATTGAGCTGCTGGACTAATACAAATTTAAAATAGATTAATATGATACATAACAAAATTGTGAACGTTTTCTTCCCATACTCCATGCTCTGGAGGACAAAGATATATGTGGGGTCAAAAGATAATTCACAGAGAGGCAGTTTGCTGCTGGCCATTACCAAGGACAGGTCCTTTGATTCAGTAAGTTCATAATTGCAATTTGCAGGAAACTCTGAGGTATAGAACAACTTTTGCTGTGACTCTTGTGCTCTTTGATCAGTTACTACTCAGCACTCTTGGAGAGCAGACACTTGGCTGCAGGGGCCCTTGGTGTGGTCCCAAATAGTCTTTCTCTTGTATTCCTCTGTGCTCTGACAAAAAAAAAAAACAGATGTGTTGTCTTCATTTGGTACTGGTAAAGACTGCATTTCATGTGCAGTATTTTAACATCTGATTTTTTCTTTAAAAATGACATTTTTCTCTTGAAGTTCACTGCATCTCAGCTCAGGGAATGTTCCTGTTAGTTTGTTGAGAAGCCTGAATTGGCCTGACAATTTATTTCTTAAATCCAGCAGGCAGCAGGAATTCTAAAAAACAGAGTAGGATCAGTCTTTGCAAAAGAAATTGTGGCAAGAAGTGCTCAGGATATTCTTCACCTTGTCCAGCAGAGTGAAATCTCACAGCCCCTATGCTAAGAGTGCAGGAATTAGGCAGGACTTTCCCACTGTTCTGCCATCCAAGTGCAGAAAGGGAGGTGAATCCTGGCCAGGGGAAGTAGTCCTGTTGTCACATGGGGACTCAGCTAGAGCCACAAATAGAACTCAGCTCTTTGGATATGTGGTGAGCATGATTACATCACCACTCTTTTGTGCAGCATGCATTTGGCAGTGCTGCCAGAGTACAAGCAACACATTTGTTCTGCTGCCCAAAGTATACTTTTTGAAACAAAAGATCCCTTGTTTTTTGTGGGCCCATTTCATTCCATCATGGTGAATTCTTTACAAATAGGGTCCTAGCTTGTCTCTTGCTTTTGTATCCTATTACTAAAGGTTTCATCAGTAATATATTTGGATGAGGTTTCTGATGCCAATGGCATTTCTTTGGCATGTGACTGTCCCTTCTGAACAAGGGAATACTGTCACTGCAATTTACAATTCAGGATCTTCACTGCTTAGCTAGAATTAATTGTTATTCCCATCAGGAGGAGCTGTCTTTCTGGTTTTGTTTCTGCATAAGCGAGAGTGCTGGATTTCTGGCTAGACTGACAGCCTGCAGCATAGGCTTCAGAGGGCTGTGGTGGGTGTTGGGCTTGTGCTCTGCCTTGCTCATGGGTGCACAACAAGCCCAGGCCTTAGCAGTCACCTAAATTCGTGTTCCAGAAGCAAGTGTGCTTCTGGCAGCATTCAGAGATGGCTTTCTATGTGCAACTCTTGCCATCATGTGAGACAAAAAGGAAAAAGCAGTATCTGCCTGGGTAATGTACCTTCCCCTGCTCTACCTGCACTCTGCGGGTGTAACTTGCCAGCTACAAGGATGCACAAGGAGTACAGGCTCACCCCCAGAACACAGAAGAATCTGGTAGAGCTGTCTAATCCTCAATTCTTTACAGTGAAATGACTCTGTATAATGGGGTCTAGCGTAGGCACAGTTGGACCATTTGGAGGGGCCCATACTACTCTAGCTGTCTCTGTAATTTCAGGATGAGCAGTGCTAATGCGGAGTGCTTTTGTTGGTGTGACTGCATCTAAAGTAAAAGTTGTTATGCCTTTGTGACTGAATTAAATTGGTGTAAAATCCTGGCAAGAGTTTCCACAGGGAATGACTACTTAGTAATAGATATCCTTGAAATTTGTGATGCTGAGGATTTCTGGTTGAACACTGAGACAGCAGACCAGTTCTTACTGTGCTCATCTAAGATGTAGTGTCACAGGAAGGAGAGGTATACCTACAGTCTTATATTTTTCATTTTCTCAAATGCACTGCCCAGTGAACATGGACATCTTTCCTGTACTGCTCACACTGACTGAAACTGTTGGATAGACATTGCAGTAAGGACATGGGGACACAATGTCTCCAATTAGGACATACTCAGTGTTCTTCAGAGATAACGGGGAGAAGAAAAATGGGCTAGGTATCTTTAATAGCAAGGTACTACAGCTTCAACTCTGTGGTTTGCAGGCATTGCTTACTTGACTGAAGGTTTAATCCCTCAGCGGATCTTCCAGGTCAACTGAATCAATTCATCCTTACCACTAAAGGAGCTGGCTGCTCTGTGACACTGAGAAACTTTTCCTGTAGGAGGGGTAGTGAAGAAAGATAGCACGACAAAAGTGAAATAGGTTTGCATGATCAAGGAACATTCTTCTTTTGCCTTGCAGAGTTTCCCTCTGTGAGGTTAGACTTCCAAAGACAACTTCACCCACAACTGGTGATTCTGTGATTATATGATTTACAGAATTAGGACTTTAGATTGGAACTTAGAATAAAGGAAATGACTGGTAACAGAATTTGCTTACCTCTGGAGGTTAAAAGCCATCCTGCAAGGGATGGTGAGAGTGTGCTTCAAAGTATGCCATTTTTTCCCCCTCTTTACTTTGCAAGAAGGCTGGACCCCCTCTAGAAAGCAAGCTGTGGGGAAAAAAAAAAAAAAAATCAGTACAGAATTCCCATCCCACTGTCCATTCCAAAGATTTCATGAAAATTAAAATCAGCTTCATGTTACAAACCAATTAGGTTCATAAAGAGCCTGTTCCAAACCCCAGAAGTTTCTTCTAGGACAAATACTTTGTTTTCTAGCAACTTCTAAATACTTATTTGAGAGGCATATATCAGAAATAGAGGAGGTCAAGGTAGGAAATTCATTAGGCATCCTCTACCCTGGTGGTTTCAGACTGTGGCATGCCTTTTACTATCACACTTCATTTGCATGTCAAAACTCCATGTGACTGAGAGTCTTTCATCCACTCACCCTCAACATCCCACATTCTTCCTGAGTGCAAACACCATAATCAAGTGTACCCACATAGTTTCTCTCAAGTGTTCTTCATTCAGAAGTACAGTTTCACCTCCCCTAATGGTCCTCACAGTTTTAGACCAAGCCATTGTGTAATCACAGCTCATGGCAATGGTACTCACTGTCAACAATGACTGGCATCAGTCTTTGAATTTTTGCTTTCCAAATTGTAGCTTCCTGTCCTTGATGTAATCTTCATTCACAAAAGGACACTTGCAGTCCATCTAAATATTGGAATAAGAGCATACTGTAAGTGTAGCTGTCTTTTTCATCATTTCTGTGCCAGCAGATGGTTTACATCATTACACAGATTAAAATAAAAATACCAAGCACTGCAGAACTAGAAATGATGCTCATAAATCTGCAAAAGAAAACATCTCTATTCATTTCTTTTTACAGCTCTGCTTTAGGCACTGAGAGCAAACCAGGTTTAAATCCATTTAGTATGTGCTCCGCTAATTCCATATCATGTAAGATTTAAATTACATGTTATGATGTACTTAACAGAATGCTAAGGAAATATAAAGATATAATCTTGTCAGCACAGTTACTTCATCAGTTACTAGTTTATCAGCAATGACTTCACCAGGGATGGCAGCTTTACCCTCTCCATCAGTCTGGGCACCTCAGTAGTAGAGGAGGCAACTTAGCAGGACTGGGATCCTCACACTGAAAGAATCTTACTGCATTTAGATAATGTCTGTGATCATTAATTTGTTTTAACTACTTATTATAATGCTACAATATGATCTTGAAATGTAGACAAAAATTGAAATTTTCTCTAAGGTCTCAAAATGGTATCAGAAGTATCAAAAACTTATGAAACTGGGCTTCATAATCTGAAATTCTTAGATACATGAGAAAGTCGCAGAAAATGGGACTGAAAAATATTTCAGAAAGTTATTAGTCCATCTAAGTACAAGGTAGTATTTTTATTTAAAATACAAGTGTGAGGACTAAGCGTAGTCCCACTTAGCATGCAGTGTATTGGCAAGATTGAAAGCAATCCGTGTGACAAGAACAGAAGCAAGGACAAGGAGAAGTCTGCAAGTCTGAAAACTGGATTTGACAGTGTAGGCTGTGGGTTTGAGGGCAGGCTGTGCTAGAAGTTGTACTACGTGTTCACTGGCAATTTTTCTTGCTGCTGTGGCACAGTGAAAGACAGTAATGTTGGTTGTGGAAGATAGCCTGTGCTGGATTTACATAACTAGCAGCTACTAAACTTGGTAGATTCTGATGAATGACCAAAGAGCTTTAAGTAAGAGCACTAAGACTGAAGGGTGCCTAAGGAATTCAGGTATCTGAACCAGATCACAGAAAGTCTCTTTCAGATGGCGTTTGAGATGTATGTATATTTAAATCATGCTCCCTATACAGACACAGAAGACTGCTATGAGTGGAGATCCCCACTAATCCTTCTGTAAGCTGCATGAGTTTATTTCGGCATTGATAATACTGGGGCTGAAAACATTGTCAGAGAGAGAAAAAACATTTCAGATTTATTAAGTGTATTTCCTTGTCTTGTGTAAGGCTATGTGCATGTAATTCACATGAGGGACTGCACTGGCGTTGGCTCCTTAGTCATACACCAGCACCTGTGCTGGGCTGGGACCAGCAGGCAGCTTGGGCGTTGTGAGACCCCACAGTAAAACTGCTGTGGTTATCGAAGTGCAATATCACAACGGCTTAGTTGGGATTCGTGTGGCCCACAGCTGCATGCACACACTTCAAAGGGAGACTGATAGTGTAGTTTGGAATCAGTTTGCTATTCGGGCTATATTTATGAAAAGCACTACAATGATATAACAAATCCCAGCTTTGAGAAGATGTCTCCGTGTCAGTTCAAATGCTTGTGCTCAGCACTGATCTAAAGTTGGTAAAGTTTAGAAACCAAGGAAAATCACTCTGACTTTTGGTAGCAGTTTTGACAGCTTTGTTGTGCCAGCATGGTGGCTGAGCATTTCCTTTTAACTGTGGGTGTGTTGCTTATTGACATTGGGTTATTGAAAGGCTTATTCACGAATGCTGATAATGCCAGTTATTAATGGTGGTTGGTTTATTAGTGATATATTAGGACCTAACTTGAGAAAGAAAAATGAGGCAATCGGTTAAAATTGTTGCTTAAAATTGTTGCAGTAATTGTTGCTTAGTTGCCAGGCATTTTAATTGGTTATATTTGTTATAGGCAGACAGAAGCCTCACTAAATAACATGCCAAATTGCTACTGTAAAGGAATATTATAATGCAGAAAACAAGTACAAGCACATAAGCAAAGAGGAAAAATTAAAAGGGAATATGTGAATCTTATTTGTGAATTGCTGTAGAACAGCAATTTTCAGTCAATCTTTACGGACACTCAGCATGCCCACAGTCAAAAAAAAGGATCATGGGTCTGCTGTATTTAATTCATGAGTGTATGGTGCCCTTTGAGATTTTCTCATAGCTGTAAGGAGCTCTTCCATGACTACACTGTATAGATTAAAACAGGCTGTTGGGGGGGGGGGGGGGGGGGGGGTAAGAAACAAAACAGCATTTATATGCCTCTGAAGCAAACATAACAAAAGTAACTAGGCCAGGCATGTCCATCCTGCGGTCTGTGGGCTGCATGCAGCCCAGCACAGCTTGCCATCACCTTGGCAGCTCTTGAGCTATCAGCCCATCACTCAGCCATAACCTAACAGTGATGTGCTGTTAACCCCATCTGGGCTGAAACCAGGGCCTGGGCAGGGTGCAGTGCCAGCTCAAGTGATGGCAAAGAAGTTTATTCCTTTTAAGATATTGGCTAAACACAGTCCTGTGAGCAGCAAAAAAAAAATGCATTCATGCTTTCCATTTCAATAAAGGAATTTGAGAACAGCTTTCAGAATTGCACAAAAAATCATTTTGTGTGTGTATGTGTGTCTATTTGTGACTCCATTTTCAGTCAACATAAATACACGACCTTCAGATTTTCAAATGGAATCGGTTATCTGCAATCAGATATTCAACTCAAAAATCTGATTGTGTCTCCCTGCTGGACTTTTGTAAACCCTATCTTACCAAAGAAAAATACCTCTCACTTCACACCTTATTTATGTCATTGCTTTTTGGCATTGCACGCATTTGTGAACAACTGTTTTCAAGAATGAAGCACAAAGAATAAGATTTCATCAAAAATCTCCAACGAACAGCTTGAGACCTCACTAAGAATTGCAGCCAGTGCCACTGAACCAGACTGAGGCATTAGTTGCATAAAAACAGGATCAAATATCCCACTAGTTTTATGGTTTTGTTGCTTTCCTTTTATTATGTTTTAGTTAAAAAAAAATAAAATTATTTTTGTTACCTATTTATCTATACATTTTATGAGGGTTGCTCCAAAAATAATGCCTCCCGTTTTATTCTCTTGGTCCATGATGGCAGAGGCAGATATTGGTAATACAGCAGGAGGGATTGAACTTTCTCCCCAGTATTCCATTATGTTTTGTTGCTGTACAACAGATGGCAGCAGAGGGGCAGGGTTACAAAATACTGTCTGACATGGAAGCGCATACAAAGTGAAAGCATGGAGCTGAATTCCTCCATGGGGAAAAAATATCACCCTCTGACGTTCAGTGATGCTTGCTGAATGTCTATGGAGACCAATCAGTGGATGTCAGCACAGTAAGGCAGTGGGTGGTGCGTTTCAGCAGTGACAACAGCAACAGTGGGTCACCTCTGATGGTATAGATTTTTATTAGAGCAACGTGTAGGCTCTTCTTCATCGCTGGCAAAAAATGCATAGCTAATGGTGGTGATTATGTTGAAAAATAGTGTTTCGTGGCTGAGAATTTGCTCTAACAAGCAGTGCTGCTGTGCTCATTATATCTGTTGTAGTTTTTATTGAAACAAATAGGAGTCATTACTTTCAGAGCGACCTACATATAGCCCAAGACAATTCCTTTTAACTCACTGTGGCCCAGGCAAGCCAAAAGGTTGGAAATCCACAAGGAAGAAGTAAGCAGAAAATCACTGCTGATATTTTGATAAGGCAAATATCTGACAGGTGGTGAGAAATGGAATAATCAGATTGAAGGTACAGAATGACTTCAATCTCTTGGTAGGAGAGTACAGGAAAGCAGTCTGTTTTATGGTGACCAAGCATAGGTGTGAAGAAATGGAAGGCATAATCTGTATGGAGGCAGCCCTACTTTGAGAAGCTGTGATATTTTAAAATAGTGACCTCTGACACAGAAGGAGAGATTTTGCATAGGAACTCTGAGTTTTAAAGAGCCTTTCTTCACTTAGTGTTTAAATGATCCACCTAGAAAGGCAAGCTTACTTCTGGTTTTGACATGCCAAGGAGAAGGATGACAAAATAGGATGTGCTCAAAAAAGAATGAAAGAATCATCTAAGGAGGACTGACTTGGTAAAGGAAGCTAAAGGAGCTCAGTTTGTTCAGCTTGTTGAAGGCAATCCAAGTAGGTTGGATCCTGGTCTGTTAACTCCCTGTACTGGGCAGACAGATCAGTAACAAAGGGCTCATTAATCTTCCAGACGAACAGTGCAATAAGATCAAAGAAAAGCTGGAGCTGCGTAAATTTAGGCCAGACAAAGTTAGGTTTTAATAGCAGATGGGTAATTGAGAACAGTGAGTTTTGTTGCAATGAATTCCCAATCTCTGGAAATTTTTAAATGTGGAAATGTTGAAGGTGGAATATTTGTCACCAAGTTTTGTTCTGTGGCAGCAAATTTTTTATTTAGAACAAGAATTAATGTAGAAAAAGCTTAAGTTATTAATGTATTTGTTTTTCAGGAGCCTGACTTACTCAGTCTTTTAGCCTTTTCAGAGGCTGTTATCAGCACTCTCTCATGTCAGAGACCTTGAAGTTCACCGGAAAATCATCTGTATCCATGGTCCTCCATGGTCTGGAGGCCTTTAAAAATCCTCCCTACGGAACTGATCTTGGAAACTTAAGCCATCACACATCCTGTTTATAGAGATAACTAATTGTGGTCAATTATGCATAATTACACTGAAAATTAAACTTTTAGATCTGTTTTCCAAATACCAAATATCTCTTACTACACATACATGCTTTGGGAGTGTAGAATTGATGGTACCTATGTACCTGTCAACCCTTTAGTAAATATAACCTACTAAGTACAATACATTATGTGAATCACGTGAAAAATTAATTTCAGTTGCTGTCTTAATTACTTCTAATTTAAATAGTCAGAGCATTGCCTATTTTTTTCTTGTCTTAACCTTTTGCTTTGTTTAATTTTAAGTTAAATCATAACGTAGTCTTTTGCTGTAGCATTTTGCTAAGCATTAAGTAATAAAAGGCTCTGTTGATGTGTTTGGGGAAAATGACATTTTAAGAGATCTTTTAGAGCCCGAGGATCAAAGGAACTCCTCAGTCGTCCTGTTGTGTCTCTGGTGCATTGCAGGCCATTAACTTCTATCCACTTACCTGTCTGTCTAGCCCAGTTTAACTGATGCATTTTGGTCCACAGGAGATGAAACATTTGTATGCCATAGCCTTACCTGGTTGATAAAGCCAGACTGACTCTTTTCTTTTTTTAGCTTTGTCTCTGAAAACAGCAACATTTAAGTCACTGTGGGAATGATCTTGTAGCACTGCATAGCAGAAACTGGGTTGAGATCATTTAACTGTCTTTGCATTTGATGTTAATTGATGTTAATTAAAGTGATGCTCTCATAACAGAAATTAGCTAAAAGACTGTCTTCCCTTCTACACTGGAAGACCCCTTCATTTGGCAAGAGCTGAGCAACACATGATGAGGACAAGCAGAACAGCTCTATACACTCTTAAATGTGTCATTTTATGCTGCATGTTTTTCAAAGATTTTGAAAATATAGGAGTTCCTATGCCTAGGCTCTATAAGACAAAAGGCATTTATAGCTTGACTTTTCCATAGCAAGAGTCCTAGAATCAAGTCTATTACTCACACCCTATTGTAAGCAACAAAGATACTACCAGGTTGGTGGGCAATAGTGGCTCTAGGGACCCAGGCCTCCCTCAGCAGCATCGCTGTTCAAGGACTGCCAAGGCTGTGTTCGTGTGATGGATACTGGCTACCCATTCCTTAGGGAACATCCCATGACTCCTGTGCCCAGCCCTGGCACCTATCTATTCCCCTAGTAACTCATATTTAGATAGATAAATAGCAAAGTAAAATCTAATTAAAACAGAAACCCATGTAATTCAGCCAAAATGTTTTTACTTGTGCCTTGTACTTACTAACTTTATAGTCTGAAAGACTCGGTTTTATTCTTGCTTTATTTTGCCTTGCCTAACTCTTCGTATAAGCCACAAAGCAGATTTCTTAATCTATTTCTAGTTCTGTCAGAGAGAAAATAGTAGCAAAAGTATGAAAATCCGATCTTGATTTATTTATTTGCATTAAGACTTTGCGGTAGAGGTTTGCAAATGTGTGAATGCACAAAGGATGGGAATTTTGTAAAATCCTTATTTTACCAACCTGTATTCTGTCAGTAAACAAGAATTACATGTCACTTTCTTCAGAGGAATTCCAGAGCCTCCATAGAAGAGAAGGGTAAATGAATTGCTTTGTTTAGCTTCTGTACTGCTCCCTAAGTATCCCACAGATGATAAATGCCAAGTAGAGTCATTTAAGGGAGAGTTTGGAATGCTGTAGGTTTGCTGTGGTTGTCTGCCAGAAAATGGCTCTGGATCCGACGACCTGAGAGATTTCTCCAATTCTTCCTTGTCAGACACAGCTGCAGTTGTGAAATCAGCCACATGGATAAGGATAACCACTGGCTCAATTTTTTTATTTAGATTTTTATCAAGATTTTTTAATTTAGTGCTTGATTTACATAGTTTACTGTGGCTAATCAGCTCAAAAATCTCAAAGCCTTTGATAAGAAGATAGCACTATTGTTAATCTTTCATGGCTATAGGAAGCAGCATTATTAGTTTAGTGTAGGTGTTGAAAAATTCCACAGCCATGTAAATAATTTGTACAGAATTCCGCGATTTTTCTCATGTTAGCTATTGCTGCCTTAGATGTGATCAGGTGATGTGCATTCTTCAATTGCAGTCAAAGTCTTTCATGCTAAGGAGTCACTTTAATGCTGAATCCATGTGTGGAGCCTGTAGTTGTGCAAGCAGTTCCCTTGGGGCAAAAGAGTGGAATTATCTGTGTGGGTTTCTTTTTCTTAAACTATAGAAAACATCTTCATTTCAGTCCTGTGATGTGGAAGGTATTACAGGAATTCCTAATGAGCACATCAGTGTGTGGCTGAGATGCAGGGGATGTACCAGCTTGAAAAAAATCTGATGTTTTTCAGCTGTAATGCTTAAGTGCCCTTGAACATGCTACTCCAATCAGTTTGTTGTGTCAGACTACACTGTGTCAGTACTTTCATATCAGAGCACTGAGATGAAATCATCTATCTTCTATCGAACTAAAACAGAAAAAAATATCACCGTGAGGTCCGCAGAGCTTTGGTCAGCAAAGCTTGTAGTCAGACTTAGGCATCATGAGCAGTGGTGTACCAGTAGCTGGGACTAGGCTGGCCAAATGGACGAGTCTTTACCCAGACTGCCACTTTTTCTGCTTTCTTTCTTGAATCTGTCCTGACAATATGCTGAGTGCTGTAGAATACTCTATGCGGAAAATGTGGATTATGCTGCGCTGCTGTATGTATCAGCATGAGCAGCATGCATGTTAATAAACCCTGCAGTGGTGATACAGCGCAGGTTGAAAACGTATCAGAAAGTAAACAAAAACTCCTCTGTTTAGCTTCCCTCTGGGGCTTTATCTGCCCCTTGATGCGTGCCATAGTAGAGCAAGACCATATCTGTAAGCACTGTTTTTATAAACCACTATACAGGAAAAGGTCTGTTTTTATGTAGTAATCTGACAAGTATAATAACTAACAGTTGTCTCTTTTAATAGCTGTCCTTAAAACTGTAAGGACAGTAAAATGTCTTTTTATTTGATGAAAACAATGTGTTTTAAATCATTTTGAGTGCAGTGTACAGATTTATGAAGTCTTCAGCGAAAGACTGTTTGACATATGAAAGTGAGTAAAAAGGAAGAGCTAGAAGTGGAAAAGGAGATACTAATAAGCATCGGAAATTTATTTTTTCAGGGAACAAGGAAAATTTCTTTGGCAGCCAGGAGAATTCACCCTGAGGGTGGTACAGTGTTGCCAGGTCTGATTATTCAGAGATCACAAGGCAGGCTCTCAAAATCAGGAGATGATTACAATTGATAAGAGTTGACTTCTTTTTATATTCCTCCTGTGATTTCAGGGTAGTATGTGGTGTTTTAAAACCTTCCTTTATTGGCATGAAGGCTGGCTAAGAACATTTCATTCTGAAACAAAGCGGAACTTGTGTTTAAATAATGAGGCTGAGGCTTGGAAAAAAATCTCCTGCTACTGCAGCACTAGTGATACAGCAGGAATTTGCAGCCCTATTGTAGCTCCCGTCCACAAGATTCCCATCATGAATCAGACAGTGGTTCCCAAGTTAATTGACTTTTGACAAAAGCTCCAGTTGGTTTGTGGCTGTGCAGATCTGATGAGTTACAACTTTTGCCATTTTTTGTTTTTTGTGAGACTGACTTGCAGCTGGAATCTGATCCTTGGAATACAATTAAGAAATCACTGGTAAGTCGTGGGTCTGATCCATCTTTGCTAGATCGGTACTCCTTGCTGTTCATTTGCTTTCTTTAATATTATGCTTTCTTACCTGTTAGATTGCTGCTATGGCTGAACTATGATTTTTAATGAAATTTTCTGAATATGATTCCCACTGAGAAGGGTGAATTAAGTTTTACAAAGGAGCATTTGAGCTGTATTTTCAGCTTTGCAAAAAGGTTTTCAAGACTTCCAGCCAAACCTCGAGCCCCACTGGGATCTTCTATACTTTAAAGGCATCAGAGCTTAGCTTCTTCCTATATGCCTGTTGGACTGCAGAATCTCTGACAGCTTGTAGTTCTTCCCGACTTCACAGCATGCCCTGAAAATTGCAATTTCCTCTTCTTATTTGAAACAAATTCTTATCATTTCTTGCATATGGTTTTACCGCTGACAGTCTGTAGTCCCAGCCTGAATGCTAAGGCTGTAATGCTGTTTCTTGAGTTCTGCTACGGTGTATGAATGTCTTCAGCTTAACTCTCAAAGTAGGAGCCACAGAAAAGGAATCTCCATTAATTTACAAATGATAGTCAGTTGGTACCATGTTCTATGTTAACCACCAGCTGATTCACATTTTAATATGCCATTGTCTTCCCAATTTGAATTGTATTATTTCTTGAATCCTCAGCTTTCTCCAAGCCTCTCTGGGTGGCTTTTGAACTATTCATGATGTATTTTTTCTTTTACTTAGCACATGTATTTACATAACTGCAGATTTAGTTAAAAGAAAGGAAAAAAGTGTCATCTCCAGCCGAATTGGAAAACAAAATTCTTGTCAGTTTGGGTAAACAGCTTCAGAGCAGGAAATCTGAAAATCACATATAATGACTGAGATAACTGGGCAACGAAGGCTGACTGTCAGTAGGGGTGATGACCACAACTGACCAGTATTTTCTGTAGTGATGACATTCCCTGTTGTGTTGAATAGGAGAGGGCAGTCATGGAATATCTGAAATAATGCTAGGCTGTATTCTGATTTCATGACCAGGCTTACCAGTCTATCTGGCTATGGAATTATCTTTAAAATGTGTTCATTTAAAGATCAGATTCAGCCTATGCTTTTCACTGGGAAGGTATTTGAGTATGTCTTCCTTCCACATTAAAACATACTTCTATGTTGGAATAAAAACTGTAAATTATTCTGGCACTGGTCTGATTTTAACCTTGCTGATTGCGGGGTTGGTTTCAAAGAGAAGTACAATAGTGATACAAAATCAGACTGGAATTAGCCTCTAGAAATCATTTACTCAGTATCAGGACAGGCTTAATTCTGCCTAATGGTTTATGACACGTGTGGCACCTCTCAGATCAATGTCTCAACACTCAAGAAGATGGTAACTCTGTCTCCACTTAAGCATCCTGTCCCGGCACTATCAGATTCATTTGCTGGAGAAAAAGCCTTGAAGACCTGACGGTCCTTGCCACCTGGATTGGTGTTTCTACAAGCCTGATAATTCAGAAGAAAAAGGCCAGAGCTTGGGCTGGAAACTAGGTGGAGGATTTCCTGCTTTGGATAGGTGGGATGGCAACAACACGTCCTTCTGGACATGTCTCCGTATGGCAACAGGGACCCTCCTATTCCTTGTGTGGATGTGTACGGATGTGTGGATGTGGAGGGTCTTGAAGCTCATCATAGACTGAGTCCTATCTCTCATCCTTCTCTTTGGAGAGAGAGTCCTGCAAGAGAACATCTCCCCAAAGCATTCTACTGAATGAAGACATACACAGAGAGACATGCCTGAGTTAATGGCCAGCAATGTACTTTGCTCCTGGTTGGGAAATTTTGAAAGATCACTTTAGTGCCAAAGGAGCAAGGAGCATTGCTACCTGGAGCCTTGTTCCCTTTTCCAATTGGCAAAGAGTGGGCTGAGGGTGTGTACAGACATTTAGGGGATGCTCCCATGTTTTCCCTTTTGTGTGCTGTTTAAAGGTAGAGCAGATCATAACACTCAGTATATCCCCTGGAAAATACATTGGCTGCTGTCTATCAGCTGTCCACAGGCTGGATCTGCAGGCTTTGTAAGACCAGAGACACTGGAGAAGGGATTTGGTGTTGTACCACATATGTTAATGTTGTCTGACATACCTCTCTGTATTATAAATATCCCTATCGGATGGTGGAACCGCATTAATTTGTACATGTTTTCATGCCAAATTTGCTTGCCTTTTCTAATCAAATATTTACAAACAGTCTCACCACGCTGTCTGGCATCATGAGGCAGCTCTCTGAACGAAACCATTAATTTTATGTTGCTCAGCATCGGCTGATTAGATGCTTTGTGGAGGAAGAATTGATATGAAAGGACAGAAATGAAATCAACAATACTCCTGCCAAGCACTGTATCCTCTTGCTACATGTTGCTTTCATTCGCCAACTGGTTTTATTCATTTATATGAGCGAATCTTACTAGAGAATTGCACAGGCTGTGAAGCAGCACTCAGGAGCATGACAGTGTGGCTTCTTTGCTATTTTCTTTCTGCACCTCTGTTCCCAACACCAGAGGTCAGCTTTCTGCTGTTTGCTTGAAGCAATTTCTGCTCCAGCTGTGACATCTAGACGTTACAAAATATAAAGAAACAAACAGGAAGATCTCAACCTCCTCCAGGCCAAACATTATTTGTGAGAAAGGTTGAAATAGGAGTAACAATGGGCCAGGTAACCTGCGTGGCACTTCTAGCAGTGCTAATTTCTAGTTGCCTTTGCCCTTCTGCCTTGTGCTGCAGTTATCCGTGTTTGTTCAGACTTACTTCAGAGTCGGTGGATCTGAAAGCTTCTCCGTGGTGCCTTGGGGTTGCAGAGGGGGCAGGATCTCTGCCTGTCTGTTTCAGATGTGTAAATGGTCTTTTTTGCTCTGATACCTCAGTTTCCTTCTGCCTTAATAGTCCATGTCTTCCCAGATGAGGCTGGGCAACCCTGCCTACATTCTTACTGATTAAAAAGCCAAGCCTGCGTGCCAAGGCAACAGACATGCAGAAGACAACGTGTATCCAGAGCTGCGTGAATCTCAGATCCCATATGGCGGTCCTGGCAACAAAAGGCTCTATTCCTGTTATTCCCATTGAGGGAGGAGTGTCTCTGGAGTCTTGTTTTTCGGAGAGGTAATTCAGTGTTGAATGATGCTTCTCCGGGCCAGTACCCCATCACTGCATATGCATTTTGGAGTGCTCCCAACTAGTCCGAACCATCTTCAGCTCCTGCAAAGAGCAGAAAGTTCACTCAGTCAGCTGTCTGTCCTCACTGGCTAATATCGAGTTCACGAGCTGTCACAAGGCAGCTTTGAAAACTGAATCTACTTTTGGTTTCATTTAAGAGCTGCTAATTATGTAGATTGAGTGTTATACACGTCTGATATCACCATCAGTGCTCTAAGATGATGATACCATTTAAAATGAGTGTTTTTCATGCAGATGAGCAAGCACAGGGTCACAGAGTTAAAACAACAAGAGGTGAGAAGAGATGGCAGAGAGAAATAGATGAGCAGCCCATACTTAGATTGTTTGGTGTCTGTCCTGAAACTGGACTTGAAAATATTCTTCTGCCTTCATGTGCGCTCTGAGAAAAGAAACCTTGTGAGACAACTGCAGAAGTTCACCTCAGGAGCTCTGACACAGGATGTGGAAAGCTTCCACTGACCAGAGACAAGCAGGAGGGAGGAGGTTCCACTTCAGCATATGATACAGCTGGGAGCTTTTCTGAAACGTTGCATCCAGCTACAAACAATTCAGTCTTCACTATGGACACCCAAAAAAAACTGCAGAGGAGAGCCACAGTGTAAAAGACTTACGTTTGGAAACTACCTTACAGTGAAATACTTACACAACTTAATTAGCTTAGTTATTAAAGAGTAAGCTAACTAAATAGTGATTTTCTTATTATCTGTTAGTTACTTGAAGGGAAAGGAAAGAGATGTCTTACAGAGCAAAACTCTTTTTTCTTGCTTTTTCATCTAGGAGAATCTAGCAAATGGAATTCAGAGACCTCAGAAAACTGGAAATGAATGATTTTTTAAATAGTGGAAGTAATTAAGCATAATTCAGCATGTGCTGAATTATTTCATCACAACCATCTCTTCTGGCCTTAGAATTTATGAATCTGCATAGGTCTCATTCCATCATTAATTTTAGTGATATCTAAGTTACATTGTAAGCTCCTGAGTTTAGATAGCTTGTCATTATTTGTAGGGCAGAATGGTACAAAGAAATTGCATAGGGCTCCATTAAAGGCTTTTACTTCTAAGGCTT
Organism: Perdix hodgsoniae; assembly: GCA_035772895.1. NCBI lineage: Eukaryota > Metazoa > Chordata > Aves > Galliformes > Phasianidae > Perdix > Perdix hodgsoniae. Next base: position 2,048,418 of record JAPSGF010000090.1, read on the forward strand.
TTATGTCTTTTCTTCTGGAGATGAAAGATGATCATTTTTCAGCAGTGGGGATCATAAAAACCTGAAGGAAATCTATCTAATGTAATGTTTTCATTAGAGCTGAAACTTGTGAGACATTGAAACTGTTCTTCACTTACCTTTTGGTTTTGCCACTCTGCAACAAAAATACGTAATGTCCAGTATAACATTTCTCCTTACTGATCTGCAATTTAGGGAATTGGATTAGGGATTGTATTTAGGGATTAGGATATTGTTACATGAAGTCAACTAAAGAAGGTAGGAAAGAGATTTATTCAGACACGTTTACAACTCTGTATCAGTGAGAAATCTAATCTGCAAAACACGTAACCAGCTTTTAGTTGTTTCTTCAGCAACTTCTCTCCACTTCTGTTTTGCTGGCTATAAGATAGGAAGAACATGATTTTCCTGTGTGGAGAACTGGAGGTTTACTTTGTGCACAGAGCATCTTTATTTTTTTCAACAGTGGATTCAGGTCATAGTTAAATTTTAGGAATTAATTGCTGTTGGAATCTCACCTGCCATAAAAGACATGCAGCGGGTATAGCTCAAAGTGCTATTGCCAGCTTGTTAGCCCTGAATTATTCTCATCAGATTCCTACAGGTATCAGAGAACTGACTGGAGATCTGCTTCCAGTTGGGTTCATTAGCATTTGCCAGCTCCTCCTGTCACATGGTGCCTGATGAGCTCTTTTGCAGCACTGCACAGGAGATATTTGTAGAGGGACAGTATCACCTGTTCTTGTTGTTTAGTGAGTACATAAAAGAGAAGCCAGCGCAGTAGATTCTGAAGGTGCTGGTACTGTGAATGCCGCACTGGGTGAGAATGCCAAGGATCACTGAAACACAGAATCACAGAAAGTCAGGGATTGGAGGGGACCTCAAAAGATCTTCCAGACAGTCCCCCTACTGGAGCAGGAACACCACCTGTCTGCTTCCTAAATGCTGTGCAGTCCCAGGCCTTTTCCTTAGCCGCAGAGTTTGGAGTGGAGCTGGACTGCCCAGCAGTAGTCTGGCTGGTGGGGACAGGAGGTAATGGGAAGCTGAACTCCCCTTTAATTCCCACTGTGAATCCGTGGTCTTGTCGTTTGGTTTGATTTACATAACAGTTGGCTTCCCAGAGTGGGAGTGCACAAAGTTGGTTGTCACTAGACAAAGGTGGAAGTTTCTTCGGTATATAGATATCTGATGGGAAGCAACAAAGATAAGTGGATCCAGACTCTTTTTGGTGGCACCCGGGGAGAGCACAAAAGACAATGGACAACAAACTAAGGCAGAGAAAAGTTCATTTAAACATAAGACAGAACTTCGTGTCTCAGGGATTGGCTGAACAATGAAACAGTTTACCTAAACAGGTTGTGGAGAAATCTCCTTGAAGATAATCAAAACCTGACTTAACACATTCCTGGGCAACATGCTGTAGTTGGCCCTGCTTTAAGCACTGACTAGATGCTCTCTAGAGCTTCCTTCCAACCTCAGCTATTCAGTGGTTATATGGTTCTTTTCTTTTTTCTCACCTTACACCCATCGTATCTAAATGTGAACTGAAGGTTGGCCCATGGTTTGCATAGGTGTTTAATGCTTTCTTTATGTGAGCTTTTCTGCCAGTTCCATTCTTTTATAACAAGTGATTGCTTTTCAGAAATTTCACTCTGAAAGATCCTCCCCTTGCTATAACTTTTTTCCCCTTACTTTTGTTACCTGATCAAAGGATTGAAAACTATTGATTTGTTGCCATCTACATTGCGAGCTGACTTTAGTCGAGACTAACAGATACAGAATTTGCTTTTATTTGAACTCAGTGTTTCAGAAAACAAATTGTTTTGCTCAAAAATCTGCATTTTGTAGTTCTTAAAAAACACTTATACGCTTATACTGATCACCAATTAAATGCTTCACAGATCTGCCTGAGATGTACCGTATTTCATGCACTAAAAATAAAAGCAAGCCAAGAAGAAATAAGTTACTGTGAGAAGAACTAAATAGCTGGTCTGTATTCCAGCCATGTACAAACAGGAATGCTGAAAGATGCTGTGCAGATTTAATCAACAGTAGCTGGCTTCTGCACAGGATAGTGGGAGGAGGACCTTTAAGGACCTGGGAGATGCGTAGCAACAAATTAATAAGGATTTAGACAGGATTCTGGAAAAAATATCACTTAGCAATGCCTTGTTTTTTTACACTTCTGTAAGTGTCTGGTGTCAGTGCTGCTGAAAATGGGAAAGGGACAGGTGTCTGAGCAATAATGGCTGCTCCCTCATTCACTGTTATTGAAAGTGCATGCCTGTACAAAACAGACTCGGGCTGACCTGTGCGTACATCTCTGCTGCTTCTCTGCTCCTCAGTGAAACCTAAGACTTACTCCAAATGTCTTCAGAAAAATTCTCTGAGCTGCGGTATCATTTCTAATTGCCACCTCTGAGGTCTAGGCTGTACACGTCTGTCTCATCAGGCATCTGTCTGCTTTCAAGAGGCTGCAGCACCATCATAAAACTCTAACGTGTCTGTCTTTTAATTATAGAACACATAAGCATCTCCTGCAGTGCGTGCACCCCCCCCCCATTGCCCATCAGGCAGGAGTACTGATATGCCAGCAGCCTGGCTTCTTTGCAGTAACAGCAGGCTGGTGTGATTATCGAAAAGCGGAACATTCGTAGAGGTCTGTTGGTTGTGTGATCCGGGGGATTTCTGAATGATGTGTGCCTCCTCAAAGCCTCCTGCTGCTAACAAGCGCTTCGCCACTTGATGGCACTCTTAAATATTTAGTGGGTTGCAAACGCCATCAGATAAGCCCCTTTTTTTTTTTTTTCAGAACTGGGGGAGAGGACGTAGAGCCCCATGTATTAAATAATAAAACACTATAAAGTCTGCAGCTTAAGCTGACCAAAACAAGAAAGGCAGGAGCAAGAGCTGAGCCAGTTGTACCAGTGGCTGCCAGCTGTGTGCAGCTGGTTCAGCACCGGTCTGACTTCCCAGCTGTGGAGTGCACCACAGAGATGAGTGTCCTGTTAAGGTTGGGAATGTCCTTCACTGCCTGGCTTCTGAGGAGCTGTGTGTTATATGAGACTGTTAATTTGTCTGTCTGGGGGCTGAGATCGTATTCCTGTAAACCATAGGAGTGTTGCTCTTG
>JAPSGF010000090.1:2051575-2161683 GCA_035772895.1 Perdix hodgsoniae
TTCTGTGGTGTGCACTCAGGAGTGCTGTGAGAAGTGTGGGGAAGAAAGAGCCAAGACCATGTTAGCTGGTCCGGAATACAAATCTCCCTGTTGTTACTCTTCATTGTATGGACTCTCTTCCTTTTATTTGAGAATCTTCAGGGTGTACGTTAGCATTCATAACAATAGGTTGCACTATCACTATTTTCATTGCAAAACCAAATCTAAACCTATAAGGCAAAGCTCTCTCTGATCAGTATGAGAAAAGTCTGGCACTACTTAGAGCTCTATGAATTCAGCCCAGTTGTGTACTCCTTTTCCTTCCAGTGCTCACCTGCTCTCCTTTATGTGAACCAGAGGGGAGCTGAGCTGCAAGTCAAATACTCCTGTTGCTCTCAGGAAGACATGGTATCTTTTCATCCTGTTTTCTGCTGTTCTTGTCTGCCCGTAAGACTCTCCTGTAGCATGCAGCAACAAACAGTGCCTTACTTGCACTTGTTTGCACAGGTGTTTACAAATCTCTATTTTTTGTTGTACCAGTTGACTGCAGTGTTTCTTTGACAGACTGTGTTTTAGAGTAAGATGAAAACATGCATGACAGCTTATTTCCACATAGGCTGTTTGTATCTATCAGTCTGAGTTTCTGGAGTCTGTGTCTTGATTCTGACATGTGTGGAGCCCACAGCAGTAATTACGACTGTGGCATGGCCTCGGGTCATGTGTAAATTACAGCCTGCCTTGTTGCCTGTCAATTTTGTCCTTTCTAAAATTTTCAAAAGGCTTTAAAATCCTGTTTTTTCTCTCTCCAGTCAGAACTGCAAGTTTTGTTAATGACATTAACTTGATCAGGAGTACCAGGAGTTAGTCCGGCACTTGGTGGAAGAATACTAAATGTGGCATTCCAACATCTGAATCAGCACAAGCCAAAGCGGTCTGCAATTTGCCAGCACTGGACTGAGAGGATTGCCCCAAGCTTGCAGAGCTTGCTGCTGACCGGAGGGCATCTGCTTATCCCCGGAGACGGGAAATGCTCTCTGAGCTCAGCCCAGCACAGGTGGTCTTAGCAGCAGGATTCAATTTCCACTGACAGATGGCAGAAAATAAATACTGGTGGAGTTATCAGCTCAGACAGCATCTTGGAGGAGACACTGTTGAGATCAGTGGTGGGCCTGGAGCTAGGCTATATTTTTGTTGGTCCTCAAGATGGAAATACAAACTCACAGCAGAAGGAATGTGTGACTGATGAAAAGACAGGTAGAGCTGCAAATGCTAGGAACAGGCTGTCAAACAGTGATTAATTTTGTGGTCAACAGGAGTTATGCAAACCAAATGCATTTTAATGCATCCAAATGTAACATAGTACCTCTCTAAACAAGAAGGAGTGCTGCATTTTGGAAGGCAGCAACTCCAAAAAAAAGTAGGCTTTTGTGGACAAGCAATAAATTTGAGTTTCCAGTGTGAGATTTTGGCAAGGAGGGTGGATGTGATCTTGGAGTGTAACAGAGGAGCCTGAGTGGCAGCAGAGAGATGGTTTGAGCGTTAGTGAGACTGATACTAGAATACTGTGTTTGGTTCTGGAGCCAGTGTTATTCAAAGAATGCATAAAAACCAGCAGATAGTTCAGAAAGAGCCCCAAACTGTTTCAAGAGGTGGAGAAGTTGCCTCTGTGCCAATCTGGTGAAAAGAAATCAAATTTTTGACTTCAGACTGAGAAAGATATCAAATACATGCTGAAAACTGATTTGCATTAGTTTTAAGTAACTTAATGAAGAGAAATGCCGGATATAAAAGAATTCCTTCATCCAACCAAGATAAGCAAAGTAATAATTAACAGTGGTAGGATGGACAAGCCCAGTAAGGAGTCAGCTGTGACCTTTTAATCACTTCACATTATTATGCATTCAAACTACAAAATGATGTGTCTTCTCTATATCTCAAGATCTTCAAGTGAAGAATGCATGTGCAGCCAAAAACAAGTTATAGGGTTCAAAACAGGATATACCTGTAACATTTGTGAGCTGTGAAATAGAAAAGGCCAGGCTTTCTGGCCCTGAGCTACAAATTAAGGAGTTCTCAAAATGTTTTCTTTTCTGAGAAGGGAATGTTTGTGTTGTTTGATGTAAGTTGAATTTTCCCTGCCCACAGTGAGTTTTATAGCCATGTCCACAGAGATCAAGGTTTCTATCAAAACAGCAGTGTACCTGAGTATTGGTGGTTGTTATAAGGAGTAGAAATAGAACGAGCATCAGTGATTCCAGTTTAAATCTCTTGGGGATCCTGGGCTGAGGCAACTTTGAGCAGAGCCCTGGGAAGTCCTGGTTCTACTCCCAGTTCTTCTAGCTTGCGGTCATGTCCTGGGCAGTCCCTCCTTCACCCTTCTCTTTCCCTTGGCTATGAGAAGTAGTGCTGCAGATGCTTAAAGGACAATGAAGTGCTATAAAACTTCCAGATATTATTGTTAGTCCTCATCAGCCTTTGAAAACGCATTCAACACATACTCAGATTCTCTGAGCTCCACAAAAAGATTTGTTCTTTCCTGATTTTTCTGAAGTATTGGCTTACAGTGATGCTTGACTTGCCAGCCGTTTCCCTTCTTACAAGCACGCCCATTCTGCAAGCGCAGAGAAGTGTGGAGTTGGCAGAGCTATTTAAGTGAGTAAGGAGAGAGTCTTGCTGAAGCAGCACAAGCTCACCCAGTGTGCTTTTGCAGCAGGGTAGATGAACCTGTGCTCAGTGCCACACTGCACAGGTTTTGCTCACTGATAGAAGAAAAGCATATTGAGAATTCATTAATTTGTAACTTGCTCAGTGGTCTGTGCCGTGCAGGTTGTAGCATGGACATAAGCTTAGACAGTGCACAAGGTTTTATAGAACTGAGTGATGATAATAATTTACTTGGGGACATCTGGTGGACTGCAGATAACCTTTTTTGTCCTCTACTGTTGAAACAGTTGAAAGGCAAGTAAGCAGCTGAGCCACTTCTTTGGGTACCAAAACTTTTGTCACCGAAACTGATCTCTACTCCCTGGAGGATATCGCATAGCTGGGTGAAAAGCACAGCCAGCCATGGCCCTTGGCTTCTCTGAAATCCAACCCTAAGTGAGAGAGCCCCAGCCAGCAAGCTCATCAAAGTGTGGCCATGTCTAGGAAAGAAACGTTCATGTGCTTCTGCAGCTGTGATGCTCAGAAACAAACAGCTGTTCACAGCCGTTCTTCTCCGTCTTGCTTCTTTTTATAGATGCGCAGATTTTAAGCAATGGTGTTTCCTTTTAGCGTGGTGATTTCTTGGTACAAGCTGTATCTGTGAGTCAGCTGGTGGTCCTGATTTATAAAAAGACATGTATGTTAGGATTTAAGATAGAAGGCTGTAGTGTTTGGGGTTTTAAGCCCTCCAGAGATAAAATAATTTGCAAGTTTAGGACACGGGAAACTATAGCATTGTCTTCTTCTGTAATAAAAGATCTCTACTTTGACTCATGACCACTGAAGATTTTAACTTCTAAATTTTAGTGAACACAGGATTTACCCCAAGCATTGTAACTGACACTGCTCTCCAGCTGTTGTGTTGAGCTTCCATGTTTGGCCAACAAGGATTTTGTAACAAGCAGAGGAAAAGCATACATAGCTCAAGAGTTTTTTGGTGACCTAAAAAGGAAAGATGAAAAAAAAATTATTATGTCCAACAAACAGAATATCTTGATCTGATACTGAGCACATAATGATGCTTTTAAATTCATCTAAGGAAAACTATGCATGAAAAAATGTTAACACAGATATTTTTTAAACATCAGAACAAAAGATTTATATGCATGAGCCACTGGGTGATAGCAGAGTGATATTCCAAAGTACGGTACTCCCTCTACATCAGTATTTTTCTGAACAGGCTTTGGGTTGAATCTGCCCAACTATATATGCAAATGCAGATGAATATTTTAGATAGCAGTAACAGTTGGTTTGAAACCTATTTCTGATTGCACGTGATGCTCACAGGCTCAGTTCTCCTGGTTGAGACCAGTAACGATGCCGTTTGCATCTGTCATTAGCAAAGCTCGCTTGCAAAAAGGATTTGTTATGTGTCAGGTTCTGATATGTAACCTCTGCTCAGTTGAACACTGAGGATCCTCATCACATACATTCCTCATTACAGCAAGAGTCTATTCACTTTCCTCTTTTTGCTGCACTGCTTTGCATCTGCCTGTAAAGTGGAATACAACTCCTGCTGGCATGCTTGTCAGAATAACTGTCTAGTATCTCTGGTGTCCCCAGCCCTTGTATCTCAGAAAAAGAGCCACATGTCAAGTTGCACTTTGTGGGTCTGCAAAATGCAGATGCTTTAGCTTCTTCCAGTGTGTGCTGGTGTATCCATGCAGCACAGAGCAGCAAAGTGTAGCTGCTTCTGATCTGAAGTTGCTGCTTTTGACTCTAGCAGGGGTACAGCAGCCACTGCCAGCTCTTGAGTCTGCACCCTTGGCTTCGTTGTGTTCTTACAGCGCTATCTCAGTAAGCTGCCTGCATCCGCAGAGGTGGCCTGGACAAGATTCATTCAAATCTTTGGTGGGATGAATCACCCACAGAGGGTGTGTCTTTCTGCTCTCTGCACGGACAACACAGAGGAACAGCCATTCAAGTCCTCTCAGCGCAGTGCCAAGAGGTAGAAAATGAATGTGCATCTCGGAGTTTTTGGAAATATACCTGGTTGCTCAGCACACCCCAGGAAAAATAAAAGCACAAATCAGCTTGAGTTCAACAGATTTGACTTACTAGTCCATTTAATGTGAGTCACTCCTGGTAGGTCATCTTCACAGCCTTATGGGTGTCTTAGCTTCTGAGGAGTGGAGGGATTCGTACTTGTCAGGACTGGACCTCAACTTAATACCAGTTCAGTGACATTACTTGGCAAATGTAAGTCTGTGAATTCTGAGGACAGGGAAAACCTTTGAAGGGGAAAACAAGTTTGCTTCCTTTTCATCTAGATTTCTAGGAATAAGCTGCTCCCTCTTCCAAAAAAATATGTTAATAATACTATCTGTGGTCAGATACATTTAAAGTGATGCTAGTTTTGGAATTCTGCCTTCCTGCAAAATAAGGAAACCCTTCTCCCTGCCTGGCTCCAGTGTACAGAGGGACCTGTGAAAAACAGTGTAGCATACTTGGAAACTTAGAATATTTCCACCATCCAAGCACAAAGCAGAACTGGTACTTTTACTGATGTGTGAGTTACTTTAGTAACTCTTCGGATGTTCTGTGTGGGCATGATAAATTTGAGGTCAGCAGAGCCTGTACCTACCTGTGTGTTGATTTGGGTTCAGCCTCCTGACAAGGAAAGCACTCAAGTTAGTGTTATCACTACAGCACACATTTGCCACGTCCTTATTCCACAGGGCGGTCAAAATGTTAGGCAAGGCAAGAAACACTGGTCTGGAAATAAAATGAGTAGTGTGTACCTACAGCACAGAAAACAGTGAATTTGTTTCCCATATGCTATCTATCAGAAGGCATTTGACTGTAAAAAAAAAATAATAAATGTTTGTAGAGATGGGTAGGATGCCCTGAGAGAGAGCACTTGGTTGATAGATTAGAAAAGCTCCTCTTTTCTTCTGGAGAGCTTATCTACATCAGTAGCTCCTCTTACCTGTTAGAAGAATTTGGAAATTGGTCTTTAGGCAAGCAAAAAGCCTGATAGTTGTAGAGGACAGTCAGGACAGCATAGAAAAAGCAAACAAAAGAAAGATGGTCCTGTTGTGAATAGAAGAAATTCAGGCAGTGCAGAGGAGATGTAAAAGTAGGGAGAAAAGGAAAAAATGGAAAGACTTATCTAGAGAGAGCTTCTGTGCCGCATAAAGAGATGTTGGATATACACTGAAAATAGAGGTGCACTGACTTGTGCATTGTACAGTTTTGTGTATCTGCAGTAGATATAATGCTTTACACATACTTCAGTGAAGTGCTTTTAATGAAACTGGGGAAATTTAGATTGCTAAACGGCAGTGAGGCACTGGCACAAGCAGCCCAGAGAGGTGGTAGATGCCTTATCCCTGCAGTCATCCAAGGTCAGGCTGGAGGGGCTCTGAGAACCTGATGGAGCTGTGGGTATCCCTGCTCATTGCAGGGGAGTTGGACCCGGTGACTTTTAAAGATCCCTTCCAACTCAAATGATACTATGATTCTAAGGAGGAGTGCAAGCTTTAACATCACATATTGCCAAAGCAGAATTTGAAATATATCTATCCTTGATTCTGCCTGAGTAGTGTGCAGTGTTAATGAAATCCAAGCCAACAGAAAGAACTGTCCAGGATACTGAAACATGCTTTTCCTCCAAGGCCTCTCAAATTTCCTTCTTAGAAAGAAAAGCTGCTAAAATACTAGTTTCTCTGCATACGCAATTGTCCCTACATCCTTGACATACCAATAGAGAAAAGGATGTTCAGATGCAGGCACCCCAACGTGATCACTTGATCCCACCACCAATGTCTTTCCCATAACCTTGCATGCAAGTTGGTTTGGAGCACAGGTGAGTGCTATCAGATCATATATCTTTGTAGCAGAGAATCTTAGAAATGGACTTAACAGCAAAATTCTTTCATGTTTAGATGACTTCATGAAGCAAAGCCGGGGCATGCTTGTGCTCTACACAATGAAGAACCCCTCCTACCCAGAGTATGTCTTCAGCAGTGAGAGTGGCATCATGTGCCTGGATATCCATAATGACCACCCCCACCTCGTGGCAGTGGGCTTCTATGATGGCAACGTGGCCATCTACAACCTTAAGAAGGCAGCTTCCCAGCCAAGCTACAAGAGCAGTGCTAAGTCAGGAAAGCATACTGATCCAGTGTGGCAGGTGAGTGTGCTCTTTCCCCGAACTGAACTTTTAATTGAGTTCAGGCACAGCAGGAAAATGTGCTGTATGGGCACAAGCGTTGGTTTAATTCATGCATTAATGTTTGATACTTAAGTTGTATTTAAATATTATTTTGAAATGCACCGGAAGGCAAAGAAATTGCTTGAATCCTTGGTCCTAAACAGAAACTGAACGTGTGCAAAATTTTGCTTACAGAATTATTTCTCCTTAGTATTCATTATTACAAATTATTTATGTTTGGAGAGAAACCGAACACCTCTGAATATACCAGCATACAATGCCTTCTGTGTTCCAAATACAAAATCAAATGGCAGTAAGTAATGAGAACCATCTAAAACACATACATTGGCCTTAAAAAAGACTTGTCCCAAGCACAACAAACCCAAGCTGTCTGTGGAACTGACTGCCTCTGAGACTCAAAACACAACACCCTGTGGTTGATCGAGACGTTTTTTAGTGAACTAAGCATTACAGTGTGCAGGTAATGCTTTTAAAGTAATGCCTTTTAAAATGCCTCCATAGCATGTGTGACAAAGAGGCTCCAGAGAGGTGATCTTGTAAAGGACTGGAGTGAATATATTGCTACATTCATCTAGCTTTGTAGTTACGTTTACAGTGCAATCTGAGTTAAAACTGGAGCACTGAAAGGAATATATTATTCTGATCTTATTCATAGCAGAAGTGTGGCAGCACAGACTTTAGCACAGTCTATATGGGCCTGCTGAGGTGCAGTTGTGCATATTTTGGTCTGGACTACAGGTGCTGCTGACACCTGATTTGGGCTTTGCTGCCTAATGCAGACATACCTCTATGCACACAGTCAGTGTTTGTTGTACTTTGTACATAGGTACATCATAGGTCTTTGTCATTTCGTCTTTCAATACAAAATAAAAAAAAAATCAAGGCATCCCAATGGGGCTTGCAGATAAATGTGGGACCTGCCAAAAGCAATAGTGGTGCTTGTTATAAACAGATAGATGATGCAAAAATAACGTTGGAGGACATTTAAATTTTGTATTTGCTGCCTATCTGGACAAAGCTTTTCTTCTAGCAAACATTTTCAGCTCTTCTTACAGGTTTATGTGATAGCCCAAGGTTGGACTGTTCTGATCCTACAGTGTGTCAGACTTACACAGAATCTATCTTTGCACATGCACACCCTCAAAGACAGAAAACTCCAAGCTTCTCCAGTTGCCATTCAGGCTTTCAGTAAAAAAAGTCAAATCAAATCAAAATAGTAAATCCTACATGCAGCTTCCCATGACCTCGCTGCGGCATGCTGGAGGTGTTCACCATTATTACTGCACTTTAGAGATGCCAGAATCACAAATCATTTGTGCCCTTAATACAGGGAAAGTCAGAGTATGCTTAAGTTGGCCTCATCCACGCAGAACTGCAGCAACTACGTGCAGCTTTAGGTGCAATCTGTAAGGGGCTTTTAGAAGTTTTAGGTTTATGTGTACTGCCTGACAGCTCAGAGGTGAAGAAAACTATTTGGCACTCCAGGGAGATAGCTTTGCAAAGGAAAGAAACCACATAATGGATATGGATAGAGGCAGGTATGGGTAGCCTGTAGTTCCCATCTGTTTGTTTTATTTCTGGAGGTTGAGTGCTGAGAATTATTATCCTTATTTTTTCTCTACAGTAAAGTACCTGTATTTTTAGTAAACTTCAAAGTGTCTGGCTTACCTTGCTGTAAAATGAGTGTGCAAAGTTAGTAATAAGGTGATAGCACAGCAATCAGGAAAAGAGCTTGTACATCTTGTTGGAATGATCTGAGCTGCAGCTATTTGTCAATATTAGGCAGAAGGTTTATATAGAGGTTTTCTTCTTTTGTTGGAAGAAAATTGGTCCTGGAGGATGATTTGTTATGTTGAGACATGGATTGTTATTCCTCATCTAACATTTAATGGTTCTAGAAAGTGATGTCTTGTTTCTCGAATTTGGCTCAAAGAAGATGATCTATTCTACCCACACCACTACCCACACCAATACCTCAACCAGTCTAAAAACTGTTCTATGTCTAGACCATCCTCTGCAGTCCTCACTGATGTAGGGACCGCAAGTCCATGACTATGAAGACTAATTAGAAAAGTAACAAAATTCTCCTGAATAATTAAGAACCTTTTTTCTCTGGACTGCCTGGCTCCATCCTTTCAAAACAGTGCATTGTTTTTGCAGTGAAAGCAAAATAGGAAGAAAGTAAAATAGACTGACAGCTCTTTTCTTTAGCCATTTCACCTTCAGTAATTTAGCAGTATATTAGTAAGTTTGGATTAAAAAAGCCAGTGTAACATAACCCATTATTAAGATAAAAAGTAATGTAATATAAAATTTCTAATTCTGTTTCCTATTAGCCAGTTCATCTGTCTGATGCTGGCTTCCATATTTTTAAAGATCATAACAGTGGCTTCTTCTGGATTTGGTCTTCTTTACACTATATAAGTTGTACTGCAATATAAAAGAAGGAAAATTCTGTCCTGTTTTAAAGAAGATATTTCTCACTCTTTACCACCATTTAAGTTCCAAAGTCAGAACACTGAAGAAAGAAAATAAGGAATAAACAATTACACAGACATGCAAACATATATGCATACAGTCAGTGCGGATAACATAGTCACCAAAGCTTTAGCTTTTATGGGATCATAAAATTGGAAACATCTTGCAGATCAGTGAGGCCAGACCTCTGCCTAAAAGCTGTCATATCCTGGGAAGCCGTGCCAAATGTGCCATATTCTACTGGGCAAAAATTTTTGTGGGATTAGACTAAACCCCATCTTAATTGCAATAATGCTCCGAACAAGCAGCACATGCCTCACACCCATCATCTCTATCATAGTACTCCTAGAAAGCATGCCCCTGAACAGGGTATCTCCTTCATTCAGCCAGTGGCTCAGTCACCGAGCTTGCCTTTGGAGGTTAACTAGGGCGGCCAAAGTGGTGCAACTTGACGAGGCTTTGGTATGTGGAACCCACGAGAGCAGTCTCCTCCAGGTAGGAGGAGACCTCAACCTGCTGGGAAGAGGCTCTCAGCACAAAGATCCCCTCCTGTTGTTAGCCTTTGAGCTTTGTTTTCACTTCTCAACTTTAAAAAAAAAAAAAAAAAAAAAAGGCTTTTTTTTTTTTTTTTTCTTTACAGCCTAAAAAACTGCCTTTTTTTTTTTCTTACTCCTCATCCCTTGAATATTTGAAATATTTTAGGTTTGAAGCATTTGAAAGCTGGAGCAGTTCAGAAACAGGGACCGGGTGATAAAGCGTTTGCTGTGTCAAAGTTCTTCTGCTGTTCAGTTTCCCTCTTATAGCACATCTTATTCAACAGATCTGTTTCCACCACGTGCTTCTGGTCCACTTTCCCAGAGGACTTTATTTCTGCTTGCTTCTGGGATTAGTGCAGTGCCAGCACTGCTGCAGGGGATTGACATTTTTTTTTTCCCCTTTTTTTTCCCATTCAGTATTACTGACTGAACTCTCAGCGCAGAGTGTTGACCCTAAGGTCGGTGAAGGGAATATTTATTTTGGCTGTGCTTAGAGCAAGTCTCAGCTGTGGCAGGCTGACCCACACGCACAGCTTGGTTTAGGATTGCTATGGAGAGATCACTGATCAGAAAAACAACTTGGTTCATTGTGCATGTACTGTATCTGATCTGGCCTGCCGTGGCGCTGGCACCATGGAGCTTCAGATGGCATCCTGAAAGAATTATTTTCTGCATTCTGCTTGTACATAGGAGGAGAATGGCTGGCTGCTGCCTGCTAACTGTTTGCCAAATGCTGTTCAGGTTAAATGTGATGCTCGTGGTTAGGACGAAGCGGGCAAGGCAGCACAGTAGTAGCCTGCGAACTCCTGAAGGAAACCTGAGTGAGTGCCAGCTCGCATACTGGTTTACCAGTTGAATTTATGGAATTCTATCTCAAATGCAAAGCATATAAAACACACCTGAGACCAACTGTGTGATGTTCAACAAGAACAACTGCTGGATTCTGCGCCTGGGAAGGGGCAGCCCTGGCTGTAGGTGCAGTCTGGGGGATGAGAGGCTGGAGAGCAGCGCCCAGAAATGGGGGGAGGGTCTGGAGGGCAAAGTGTGTGCAGGGCAGCTGAGGGCCCTGGCTGTGCTGGGCCCAGAGCGGAGGAGCTGAGGGGAGCCTGATGGCGGCTGGGAGCGGAGGGCAGCGCTGAGCTCCGCTCTGTGTGACAGCGCCAGGGAACGGCATGGAGCTGTGCCAGGGGAGGGCCGGGGGTTGGGGAAAGGCTCTGCACCACAGGGCGGAGGGCATGGAACAGCCTGCCCAGGGCAGCGGGCACGGCTGGAGCTCCAGGAGTGTTTTGTCAGTGCTCTCAGATACAGCATTTGAGTTTGGGTGGTCCTGCATGGAGCCTGGAGTTGGAGGTGGTGATCCTTACAGGTCTCTCGGAATATTCAGCAATTCTGAGACTCTCTCTCTCAGAGTTTGCCCTGTAATTTTGAAATTGATTGGTCTCTTCTCCATCTCTACTTTCTGTGGTAATAAATCCTTAAATAACGGCAGTGAATCATAGCAGTCAATGAAGCCACCCCAGACTCACCTGGCAAGGTTTTGGCTTGCTGAAGGTAGTAGATGAGATCCTTCAAAGCCAGTATGGCTTGCTTTTCTCCATGCTGCTGGGCACAGCTTCACACGCACACAAAAAAGGCCTCTCTAGGAAGCAGATTGTGTTTGTTGCACTTAGAAGAAAAAGCATTTTGTTCATAATCCACTGTCACACCAGCGCATTGCTTCATTTCTGATGATGGCCAGTCTCCTAAATCTGTCATCTGCAGTCAGACAAACAGCTTTTGTGGCTTGCTTTGCTTCTGAGATGTCACTGCTTCACATAATATTTTGTTCCTTTGCTTCAGGCAAACAAAGAGTTTGTTGCAAAGAAAATAAAAGCAAGAGAAGAGGCAGAAGGTTATTATCAAGGTCAGAATAAAGATCAGCTGTCTCAGAATGGGCTCAATTCTTCTGCTGTCTCTTTGACTGCTGAGAAGCACTTACTAGGTGTTTGTTGTGGGCAGTGCCATGGTAAAACCTTATTTAGCACCATGAGGATGCTGAATAGGGGATAATTTCAATGGAGAAACAAAAATCTGGAGAAGAAGGGAGAGCAATGGAGACCTTAAACCAAGAAGGCTGGGCAAGTGATAGGGATGAGGAGAAGCAGGATGGCTTGTCATGAGAGCTGGCAAGTGGGAGAATGTAGGGGATAATGGAGAAGAAACCTGATAGCAAGAGTTATTAAAGACAAAACTTCTAGGATAATGCAATCAAAGTGCATCTTGTACTGGGTGTATTTAATGTCTGCACCTGCAGCTTTCTCCTGCTTTTCTTCTGCTGCCATCCTTGCCTTGCATTCCTGGCCCAACACAAACAGGACAAGTCATGTTGACCTCTTATGTCCCAAGAATAAAGGAGGCCCCTGTAGCCTTGCATGAGAGTGGTGGCTTGACTTCAGTCATCAGGCACATGCACAGAAGTATAGGGTGTGACAAGGGTGTCCGTGAGCTAACCAGGGAGTTTTGGGGGCCCTGTGTCTGTCAGAGGCTTCCTTGCTGGGGCAGCCCTTAGCTGCACTTTTGCTCCCTACAGTTAACTCAAATACCAGGGTCAGGCTGGGACTGCCATTTGCTTGCTGTAGAAAATGGTAAAGAACAGCAGTTTTCTGGTCACTGTTAGAGCTGGGTTATGGTTTTGCTGTAGGGAATCTTGTCCCCATGTGTGGGGGGACAATTTTCAGTGCTCTTCAGGGAATACCCTATTGGGCCATTGGAGTCTATCCTAAAATTTTAGACTATTTTAGAGTGATGATGGAACTGGTAGAAACTGCAAGGCAGAGCTGTGATAGAAATGCTACATAAAATCTTTTACATCATGTTTATACCTTGTTGAAATCTCTTTTGACACTTTGTGAGGCACTCTCAGGTTAGAAAAGGTAATGTCCAAATGCTTTCTTCTAAGTATCTTTGACAACAATAGACCAAGTCCTTCATTTTTTAACTTCAATGTTATATGTTTTGAGATTATATCAGACTATATCTGATAGAGATTTAGTTTCTTTAACTGACTATTTTTAAACTGTGCTTTGAGTTGGGATTTTTGCAGGTTAGAAATTCTCTTGAAAAGCATTGCAGATTATGTAACATTTGTCTGAGAAGAATTTTTTTCCACTTTGATGCTGCTTTTCTCTCTGTACTTCATAGAGATGCTGAATTTATTTTCTTTCCTTTGCTCTGACCGCTGTTTGCTAAAAAGATTCTTCTGTAGTGCTGTGTTGTTCTTCTCTCTCCCCATCCTTTTACTCAAGAATCAGATCTCTTCACTGTGGATTGCCAAGTTGTTTATTTCTTTTCAGTAACAGCAAGCAAAGTATATGTAATTTTCTTTGCACATCAGTTGTGCTGGTGCTAGTTCACAGATAAATCTTCACTCATTAAATGTAAAGTCGGTTATTGGGATGTTGGAAAATGCTCGTCTCTGGACAGAGATGTTGTAATGCATTTGTTTGGTTACTTGGATCTTTGAATCTTCCTCTGCTGCTTTAAAGCCATCACAAACTTTAACTAAATATTTAAAGAGAAATCGAGAAGCCATGTCAGATCTCTTTGGAAAAAACATGGTCTATAAAATATGACTACTGATAGCAGGATTTTCAAACTAGATGTAGAAAACACACATGGATTTTAAGAACATTGACACAGCCTGCAAAACAACAGAATACTTCTGCAAGAAAGATGATGTAGAGGTAAGGGAGGGGTAAGGGTAGAGCAGGCTGAGCAGATATGGTGAGGGCGAAGTCATGGCCTGCAGGGAGCAGGGGCTGCCGCAGATCCCACCTCTCTCATAACGAGGTGAGCACCTCGACTTGGTGTGCTCAGGGGCAGAACCCAGTCCTGCAGTGATGGGTGCGTTCTGTCAGGCATGTTGCGGATGCTGTCTCTGATTTAGCAGACAGCTTGGGTATTTGGATGTGAGGCTGTCTGCTGTGTGCTCTTCCTGTGCAAAGAGTGGGGAACTTCTTATTTTGTCTGTAAATTGAATATCTTGCCCAGTGAGCACAGTCAGAATTGAAACTAGGAGCTGTGAATTCCAGTTGGTCAAAAGCCCCAAGTTTGCTGGCTTCTGGCACCCATCGTTCAACTGTGTGCTATCTGACATGGGAACACCACCACTGGCAGGACAAACAGGAGAGAGTCTGATGGCTGGGTCCTTGCTCCTCAGCTACTGGTGTACCAGCCTAATAAATGCGGTGAGGAGTGCTGTGAGGGGAATAAGCAAGCAGATCCCTGGTACAAAGCAGAGCAATCGCCTCCCAGCAGGAGGAAAACAAACTGAAGGTAGGGCCAGCTCTTATCCAGTGCTATTTATAACTGAATTCTGCTTCCTCCAGATAAATCTGAGGCCGTGAAGCATGAGCAACACACAAGCCCCAGGCTGGGCCTTTGCCCCGCATCAGCATCACTTCTGTGCCATGCTCACTGCTCAGCTTGGTGCTGAGTCCCTCTATCACCGAGTGTACTCTTTGCTAGAGCTTTCTCTATCCTCTTTCTGCATCCCAAATTCATGTGTGGTGTCTGAAGGCGCTGTGGGTCTGATTCTTTGCTACTGTAAGCTGATCTTGCACGACTGACTTCATGGGTGTCCAAAACATAGTGCATGGGGCTGTGATTTCCAGGATGATGGCATAAAGGTGGAAGGCAGCTGGTCCAGCTGTGGGGGAGAAGTGATTTTCCAAAAAGTAGTGTTTATGGGGTTAAATAAGATGTGTTTTA
This sequence comes from Perdix hodgsoniae, assembly GCA_035772895.1. NCBI lineage: Eukaryota > Metazoa > Chordata > Aves > Galliformes > Phasianidae > Perdix > Perdix hodgsoniae. The sequence continues at coordinate 2,066,198 of JAPSGF010000090.1, forward strand.
CAAGGAGTCCTCAGTGTTGCTAAACATATCTGAAAGTCTCCTCTCAGCTATCAAGAAGCTATCAAGTACTACAAAGGAAGAAAACAACCACCACCACCAAGAAGGCTTTCAGTAAAGCTTGGTTCTTACTGTTGCCTCTAGCAAGATCTATTTCATCAGATAAACCTAATGTTTGCTGGTACCTGTGAAAAAGCCTCAGCCAACCTCACACCCATGGTGCAGGTGACTGATTGTCTCTGGGACATACCTGTCACACACCTGTGCTATGCCTTCCTTTCCAGGGTGCTCTGAGATACTGAGTAATTCTTCCTCCTGGTTCGTTCCTTGGTGAAATGCAGTCTTGCCAAACTGGCTCAGGTGATACTCAATTTCTTTGTAGGTGAAGAGGCCACCTTCATTTCAGTGCCTGCCTACTGTTTTCAAGTCTGTGTGTCACTGTGACCATTGTGATTGGTATATTTATTATCAGGAAAGCTGTGTTACATAAAATGACAGTAAGTAGAGTTAGACCAATTAAAGCCCTATTCTGCTTCAAGCAAGTGGTACCGTAGGTCAGAACCGCTCGCGATGAATGCAAGAGAAATGAAGGAAGCCCAAATTAGACTGAAGGGTACTGGGGTCTTTGAACATTTTTACATTCATCAGCTGTCTAAACCATTTTCTCTCTAATACAATCAGTACATCCAAATTTTAATGTTAGTCGCCTCTAGGAAGTGGTAGTAATTACAAACCTTATCTCTTTTTACAGCTTATATCACAGGGACAAGTTTGCTTCTAAAGCACTCTGATCTGATTCATTCTGTCCTGTTGCATAATTTTGCAGCAAAGCATTGAGATATTTTTTCTACAATGGAAGGAAGAGCACCAAGGACTCTCCTCTGCTTAGCAGCTCCCATATCTCTACATTGCTGTCATAGCCAAAACATTTGCATTTAAAAGAAAATCCAGATTCTGAGATAGGAACATTCTTCACTGGATTTATTTTTAAGTGTTTATTTATATGTATGTAAATCAAAGTAATTTTTATTTATATCTTTCCGTCAGCTTTTACTTACACTGAAAAGACTTGTCTGCTGTAGAAAGCAGTCTCATCTATTGCAGTGGATGAAGCAGTCACAGTATGGTTGAACTTGACGTGCAGTACACTCTTGAGAAGTGAGACTGAATTTAGAATCAGAGTGAGCCTTCATTTCTGGAAAAAGGAGACTGTTCCTGAATCACAGAAATGAGAACTGGCAGAGCCCTTGAGAGTGTCCTCTTCTAATGGTTATGGCGTCACAGACACTACAATATCATTCCTGAAGTGCTTTCTTCAAAATGAGTTTGTCTGGCTGTCTTCACCAGTACTGGCGGAATGAAGTCATTTTCTAGAAAGTCTTAGATGTAACATACCTCTTGATCCATTTGAAAAAGATTTCTGTAATCCCCCTGCCCTAGCAGTATCACTGTGCTGATTCCTGCACCATCCTCTGATGCTTTTCTGCACTACTGGCACTTAGCTAGAAATCCTCTAATTTCCACTTGTTTATGTGCTTTCTTCTTCCTGTGTTCCTCTGTACTTGTCTTTATCAAATTTAGTCTTATTGTTTTCAGACTGTTTCCAATTTGTCAAGATATCTTTGAGTTCTAATAATAACAGAAACCTTTGTCTCCAAACTGTGTCATCTGCAAATATTCTGTGTATTTGGCCATCCATTATGCAACTTACTAATGAAAATATTGAATAGAACCAGACCTGGGACAGTCCCTTGTGGGAACAATCTACTGTTGTTCTCTCAAGTGGTCAGGAAGTCACTGATCATTACTCTCGCAGATTCATTTTTTTCAATCACTCATCCACTTCATAGTAATTACATCTAGACTTAATTTTCTTAGCTTGCTTCTAAAACATCGCAAGGAGTATGCCAAAAGCCTTACTAAATTAAAGGTAAATCACATCTGCTCCTTTCCTCTAATCCTGTAGACCCATTACCCTGTCAGAGAAGAAAATCAATTTTGTTTGAAAAGATCTTTCCTTGACAAGCCCATACTCACTGCTCCCTATTTTCTTGTACCATAGATGCATACTAATGGCTTAGTACTTTGTTTCAGCTCTCAAGGTACTGAGGTAGGCTGAAGGTCCACGGTCTTATAATGTAGTCTTTCAAGCTAGCTTTTGTTTTGGGGATTCTGGGGATATTTTGGCCCCGTTCCTATCCTCCAGGACCTCTCTTAGTTTCCATAGATAATTACGTATGATTTATAGATTGTTTCACCTGCTCCTTAAGCACCTTTGGGTGAATATCATCTGGTCTTGCTCAGTTGAGTATATCTGTCTTAGCATTCTGGCCTGTGCTGCTTAAAGTCAGTTTTGTTAAGCACCTAGTCATAATATATTTTTGTATGGCTGTGAAACAAGGAGGGCTTTATTTGTGGTTCTTGGTGGCATCTGCCTTACTCTTTGTAAACAACAAACATGGCCTTACAGTTAGAGGCTCACATGAATATGCCTGGGATATCTGATTTAGGCTCCTGGCGGACACTGCTCTCCTGGCCCAGAAAGTCACATCCCTCATGGAAGCCTCCGGCTACTTCCCCGCACAGACATCTCAGACAGTAGCAGAAAGGTGTTATTAGTGGTGCTTCACTCTTGACAGTTGCTTTCTTCTTGAGGTTCCTGGGTATGCAAAAACTGTTGAGCCCGAAAGTGGCAGCCCAACTTTCCCCATTCAGCAGGCATGATTCTTCCCCTTGGGAGCAGCTGCTCCTCTTTAGCTGTACCTGGATTCACCCATCTGCTCTGCTTTTACCAGCACCATTTCTAGAGCTCAGGGATGGGGACGATGTTTTTACTGTAAGGCTTCTGAGAACAAAATCAGGAGCTAATGTGTTTTGTGCTAATGTTGACAAAAACTGTTGTTTTGTCACATTCTTGCTACATGTACCTCAGCAGAAATGCTGTCTGCTTCCCAGTGGAATAGTCAAGAACGGTAAAAAGCCTTGATACAGCCCACTGATCCCTTTGGCCAAGTGTGCACCGTGGGGCAGGAGCCTATTATCCTGTACAGCCGTCCTGGGGGGGCAAGCTGACCACCTCATTGTTCTGAGCTTCTTCATTGAGAGACTGACCAGAGCTTTCCATGGCTGCTTCCTTCCTGCCTCGTTACATTGAGCAGGAAGCTTAGACCCACAAGAAGCCACGGTACAGCCGTATTTTCTCCTGTCACAGTGATATCGTCTGGTCAGAATACACTCTGGACCCAGGAGCAGCTTTTGCATGAAGGCTCTGTCAAAAACATTGACTGGGCTCTTTTGACCTAATCTTGGAGTAAGCAGTCTGCGTGACATTATCACAGCTTGTTAAATTTGTCATTTTTGTTGCAAGTTGAAATGAGTCATCTGAAATTAGCCCACTCTTTGCCTTTATCCCAGCTATCCGTGGTAAGGAATCCTTTGTCTTCTTTTCCATCTCCACACAGGACAACTGCTGCTGCTGCCGCTTCTGCCTAAGTTAGCAGGACTCCAGACACTGCTGTGCTCTTCACTTCTAAAGCTTTCCCTGTCTCTTGCAACGCGTAAAACTAGCACTGGAGTTACTCTACATGTGAGTGAAGTTACCTGTGTTTTCTAGGTCAGACATTTTGGAGGGTCTCTTGTGACCCGTTTCAGGAGAGCAGCCTTGTTTCTTGCATGCTTTCCTCCAGGTGCCTGGCCATGGCTTCACTTTTAATAGCTGGCAACAGATTCTCAGTGAGGCAGCAAGGCCCGTGTATGGGGCATGGCTGCAAGGTCTGGTAGGCAGTAAATGAGGAATGTCTGGCAGTGCTACATAGGATCAGCTGATGGCCAGAGGAGGCTTCCACCACAGCAGATCCCTGTTGGACAGCAGAGGCAAGTGATACAGGGAGGGAAATAAAAAATAAAGGCAGTTTGTCATTAACAGGAGGAGAATGTGAAAGATTTCTTCTCTGCTGTAATGAGCTGATGTTTCTCGATGAGAGTCACTAGCAGGAACCAACAAGAAACACATTTGGAGGTGACGGTGGGAGGAAATGAGAACTGTTTCCTGGCTCTAATTAAGAGTTGCTGTAGAGGAATCCAAGGAGTATTCACACCAGAGCACGAGAGATCAGCCTGGCTCCGGAAGGTGTGACCTACAGAGCAGTTTATTGCAGATCAACCTGCAGCAGGCTGCTGTGGAAGCCTGAAAATAGGATAGCAGCAAAATGGAAGAAGTCTCCTCTATGCAGACCAAATGTGGCATGAAGACAAAGAAAGTTAAAGGAGATGAAGATACAGAATGAGCTGTGATTATTCAGGGTCATAAAAAGGAAAGGATATTTGGCAAGGGTATTGGAAGTTGAAGGAACGAAGAATATAGGTTCATTACTAAAGCTAGCTTTCAGCTAATACTGAATAGTATGGAGAAGAATGCACTATTTGATGCTGTATTGTTTAATCTTAACTTAAATGTTTAAGACTGACTGCTTAATATGATTGATGTAAAAAGGGAGTGAAAGCACAGTTCAGAATAGGGAAGTGCAAGTTAAATAATGTTTAGATGAGACAGGTATGTGCTCATCAGCAGGATCAGCATAAGCATACCCTGCAGTATTAAAAGAATTAGCCAGAGCAATTTCAGACAATTAGTGAGCATTTTAGGAAGTCTTCATACTATATCCATCCTGGATTTTAAGCAGAGACTAGTGTTGTTTTTGTGCAAGCCCATATGCAGGTTCCAATCTAAGTGAATACAAGCCTCTACTCAGAGGCAGGGTTCCTAAGGCATGGACAGAGGGAAGTGTTGCTCTGCTTTTTTCTGTGGATGGGGACACATTTATGTACCTGTGGTGTGAACAGACCAAAACAATGATAAATATAAAATCTGCTGTCATCAGCAGGTTTTCAGTGGCACCATGGAACTGGTGTCTGGCAAAAGGGGTTTCTGCATGTGCTTTTCTTGAAGGGTCTGTTCTGGAATGCAGAAGGGACATGGTATGGACAAGGTACCAAAGACCAGGAACCAGTATCTGAACAATTTACAACAAATTATAGATTGTAGCACAGCAATACATTAGCTGCATTCCAATGCTTGGCTTGTAGGACAAGCATGGCCATGAAAAGGAGGAGAGGTCTCAGTGGACTGGAAGAATTTAAAAAAATTCTAAGTTAAAATGTTTCGTTTGAACCGAGGAAATTATTGACCAGGCAGACCAATTTCAGTCCCTTGTTAAAACACTTAGACAAATGGCAGAATGGTTTGTAAATGTCTAGATAATAAGGTAACTCAGAGAAACCAACATGGATTTGTCCAGAATAAATTGTTAAGCTACTATTATTTCTTTTTTTCTTTTGTGTCAGAAAAATGGGCATGATGAAGAAGGGAGAGGCAGTTGACATTATCACCTCAATCCATCTTGACTTGACTAAAACATTTGATCCAAGCTGACACAGTAACGTTCTTATTGCCATTGTGTAGAAATATGAATTAGATAAAATCACTGTAAAGAGTTCGTTTAGGTGACTCAGATCATGTGTTCCAAGAGCAGTTATCCACGGCTTGCTGTCACACCCTGAAGATGCTTCAAGTGAGACCCTCCAGCTGTCAGCCCTGTTCTTCTTTTGATCAATACTTTCATTAGCAACTTAGATTACAGAATAAGGAAGCCCCTTTGGGAGGCCCAGGCACTTTGCAGGACACGATTTTGTTCAAAACTATCTTGATAAATTGGAAGAATGGTCCAAAATCAATGTGATGAAATTCAATAAAGACATGAGTAAATACTGCATTTAGAAAAGGAAAATTAATTGCACAAATACAAACGAGGGAATGAGCAGTTAGGCAGCCGGGTGCCAGAAGGGGTAATAGCAGATCATCAGTGGTCAGCAATGCTGTCCTGTTGCACAGAGGCACGTAATTCTGATTTATTTGCAGGAATATAAGTAGAGGAGATTGTAACTCCTGTTTGCTTGTGCCTAAGGGAGGCCATGTATATTTCCAGCTGCATAGAAGGGCTGAAAGAGAAGAACTGGAATGCTTGGAGAGTGTGACCTGGAAGGAATTTATGGTAAAGGAGATTTCCTCTATAAGGCCAATTCAGTTGTGATGCTTGTCTACATGGCAGCTGCTGAGTGCCTGTTTTTGGAGGCTGAGGAGAACAGGGAAAGTGAACCAGCACCACTGGTCACGTGTGCCCAACCCCACCTCAGAAGAGATGTCCTCTTTTGTTCCCCCAACCCTACGTTGCCGCGGCAGCTTTGCTTAGGACTATACTGGTTGCCAGGTTGGAAGGATTTTGTCTCTGGGTCACACTGGCATGGATTTTCTTGAGCAGCCTGGGGGCTCACTCACTTACCTGCGTGCGTATTACTCAGCTCCTGAGGGTTTCACAAGGTCTGTGTCATTGCCACTTCCTACCTCTGACAGACCTTATTCTATTTTTTAAGATTGAATGACCCAAACTCTTTTGTTTCACCTCAGGCAGGAGTCAGCAGGACGCAGCATTCCAATGCTGGCTAAGAGCTCCATGGAGGGTAATTAATAGGAAGGAAAAGAATTGCTTGTTTAATGTGTATGTGCCACATGTGGCACCCCACAGCCAAGTCTTGGCAAGCCGGCAATGAGCCAAAGGCGCTGGTACTTGCAGTAGCATGTGTTCCCTTTGAAGAAAGGAAGGCAGATCCTGCCTATGGCTGTCTGCAAAGCGATCAGGTCAGCTTCATGGCCGGGATGGCTTTGACCAATTTTATTTGTCAACGTGAGTGACTAACAGCCTCCATGTCAGGAAAAATGATCAAGCATTATTTCTTTTCTAAGAATGACATCAGAAACATGGGAGTTTTCAAACCAGATTGGATAGATGGTCTAATCTCCTGCTGGACAGGAGCCACTGCCAGCTGCTATAGACAAAGATGATATTATTCTCTTGCTAAGAGTTGATGGATTATTGCCCTGCTAACCTGCTGTACGTTGCAGTGAATGTGCAGAGTTTTACCTTTATTTTTCTGTGAGCAAACAAAAGTAGTTTTGAATAGCCTACATTTCTTTATGAATAACCAGGCTTTGAGGAATATAACTTAAGAAATGTTAGGCTCTTCTCACAGGTACCCCACAGCAATGTTTCACAAATTAATTTTGCACTGAAAGAGCAGTCAGGCTAAAGATTGCTATAAAGGTAACAGTATATTTTTAATTTTATAGATCCCATCAGGATCAGACATTTGTAGTAGTCTTTACTTGTCTCCTTTCCACTGTTTACATTCACTTTTCTTTCTTGTGCGGTGCTTTGCTTTTACTATATCGAAATTGAACTTTTGCTATAAGTCATCTCAAACAGCCAGAATCCTGGAATCATTCTCACATGCTTAAAAAGAAATAATGTCTTTCAGTAGCCTGCTTTTCTTGTCAAATGTCCCACTTCTCACAGCATGAATACTGCTAATGACAGGAGGCCGTGCTGCATTTGTGGGCCTCTGGGAGTAGGGAAAAGGCCAGTTCTGAGCAGATGCCCAATTTGATTGCAGTATCATGAAGGCTAATTACCCTAATAAGCGTTTGTGGGATTCAGAGATCGGGACAAAAAGATCATAAACAATATGAAGGTGTCAGAGGTGCTGACAACAAATTAGAAGTGTCAAGTGCCAATTTCTGTTTTCTGAAATTCAGGCTAATGCCACGGAGGGCTGCTGACAGTCATGTGAGGGCAGATCTTGATGCCACTGAAAGTCTGACTTCAGACTGCCTACATTATGTACCTAACTCAGATGCTGTTAACTGTTTCGTGTGTAGGAGCAAGAGTACCCAAGAGAATCAGCCTACTGGCTTTTGAGAGCTGTTGACTCCACTGTATAACAGATGAAGAGAAATAGTTGTGACACTTAACTGATAAAAGAAAACTTGAATAGATAACTGTCAGAGAGATGGTATTTGGAGTGAGCAAAGCCTGAGTAAAGCTCTGCGGCTGGGAAACGCTGAAAGGGATTGGATTTTGTAGTAATCCCATAAGATCATGGAAGTGCCTGCACTGTTGGCTGCCTCCAGATGTGTTAGGATAGACATGAGGATTCTGGAACTGTCTGCAGTGTGATCAGATGCAGACTCCAGCTGTTTTGTCTGCACATTTTCCATTGATGTAACGGGCTGTTGCTTGGCTGTAGTTAGGGCACAGAACATCTGCACTGCGCTTAGCCAGAGCAGAGCAGGGAACTCAGCTGCAGAGCTCAAGCAGAGCTCACTAGAGAGCACCTGGACCTGTTCTCTGGTAGTAGTCAGGCTTGGACTTTTCCTTTAGAGAAGTCTAGATCAGCTCAGCTCCTAGCATGTGCATTGTTTAAACAGCTGGGTGGTGACTCCGGGCCTAATCTCAGACCCAAACTGACTTCAGCACAGATGTGTCTCTTGCACTTCTCTTCCATTTGCAAATCAAGGTGTTGCTGGGTTCAGCCTGCAGGTGGAGAAACCCTTTTCTTGCTTTGTACCCCTGTCGTGATAGGAGATAGTTAAGGCACTTGTGCTAACTGCTTCCAAGTTTAAATGGGATTTTTTTTTCCCACAGAAACCTACCTCAAGCTAAGCAACTTTGCCAAATAGGGAGGTTGGGAAGTATGACTGATTTTTCTATATATTTGGGAAAGTGGAAAGTATCCGAGTTAGAGGAGAATCAAGTTAGACATACAAATAAGCGCACCTTGTTGTTGGACAAGTTTAAAATGGCATTTTAAAAAGCTCTGATTTGAAGCTCGTCCCTTTTCCCGTGCCCTGCATGAGACACATAAGTCAATATGTTTATTAACCAGTTCCTCTGAAGCCTGTATTTTTCTCTTTGAATTAAAATTCCTCACTAAACCAACCTCATTATCTGAAGCAGCTGCTGATGACCACCATGATCAGCAGTAGCTCATGATGCTGGGGACAAGTTCCTGGAACAGATATACACAGCACAAATGTGTGCAGTGGCCAGCCTTGGAAATCACAGTCCTCTGTGTGTTGCACTGGACCTGTTCTTTCATCACTAGCCATTTATTCTGAGTAATACTGGATTATTCTGTTCCTTAATGCCAGACAGAAGTGGTTCCACTTGGAGTCTTTTGATTTCTGCAATGTAAGGATGGATGTTCAAAACCACTCGAGACAATTTGGTTACATCTTATGGCCATGTAGCTGTCAGTGTGTGTGCATTCCCTTCCATTTTATTTTTCCTTCTGCAAAACAGTGTTTTCTAGGTAGGAAACGGGTTCACTAGAGAATTAATTACTCTTTAGTGAGTCTCTTGCTGAATTTTCATGCTCCACAGAACTTCATGGTACAAACAATTTTATAAAAAAGGATTAACACTTTTTCCAAGAAAGTAACATCAGGATACCCAATCTGTGTAATTAAAGTGTTGAGAACGCTTGCTTGCATTCTGGAATAGGTACCAGATAAATAGCTGTTCATAGATTATTTGATAAGCCCTAGGATTCTTGTACCCATTTATCAAAGATGATGTTTAGGGAAATGTGTCTGCTGCATGGACAGGAACAAATACGCCTTTGAAAACCACAGCAGAACCTGCCAAAGTGCTTGTCCCTATCCTGAACTGACAGATGCCCACAGGAGTTTATGCTGACAGGCCCAGTGGCAAGTCATCCTTTTCCCTTCAGTCTGATTGAATTCCACATCTGAAAATTGAGCGTTCTTAATGCTTTTCTTCTAACTGAAATGTCTCTTTTAAACTGTAAGCCATTTATCTGAGTTCTAATCTCTCCTGCTGAGCTGTCACAGTCAAAAGGCAAATCTCCTTACTAAGCACACAGATGCTCTGAAGGTATAGGCAGGATTTCAATTTTAATGGGGACCTTTTGATCCCCCTAAAACAAAGTGGCCCTAGGACCCATGTCACACATTGCTTGAAAGGGCTCATCTGTGTCCCATGTAGGCACAGAAAGCTAATTTGAGGTGAGCTGGCTGAAGGGTAGGCATATAACGCTGTATTTGCAGTAATTAGTCAAATGGGAAGGGGTTCATTTGCACAGGGCAGTGATATGTCAACTGCAGCATCCCTGCAATACAGTGAGAGATGGGAGTTGTGGGGGCACTTGTGAAATTGCCCATGGTGCTGGGAATGTGTTCATGCATGCTGTGAGCCAGTGTCAGGACGCCAGGGTAGAAACCAGCTGGTCTTTACAGAGGGTGTGCAAGAACCCTGCTGAGGGCCAGGGGCTCTGCCCTGCTAATTCAGAGTGCTCTGTGCTAACTGGTGTTATCTGCTTGTTTGAAGGTCAAGTGGCAGAAAGATGACATAGACAACAATTTGAATTTCTTCTCTGTCTCCTCGGATGGACGGATTGTGTCATGGACTTTAGTTAAGGTAAACAGTAGGCGGCAATTTCCTTTCCTGGCCAAATTATAACCACTTGTTTCAATGATGTATTAATTGTATTATTATTTATAATAAGCAAGATTTGAAAAAAAAGTGGCAGCAAAACATTTCTGGTCCAGTCACAGCTTGCTGTGGAATGTGGAGGACTGTGTTAAACTCTGAACTGAGCGGAATGAGCCTACTTCTTACTCAGGGCCCAACCATCCTACATGCACCTACAGCATCCCATTGGCTTGATTATGAGAGAACATTTTTCTGCTTCACAAATGCTGTAATTCAAGACTTATCCTTGCTCTGAAACCCTCCTTGTTCTGGGAGGATCATGCAGAGACAAGGTGGAATAATCTGCTTTTTTCTATAGTTTCAAGATTCCTACCCCCGAAAATGCTGCCCTACAGATTGCAATTCAGAAAGGGAGAGAAGAAGACATAAACTTCTCTCCTACTCCGATAGAGTGAGTGACCAAAGTGGTACAGAGTAATTCAGGTTGCTACATAGGAACCTGGTAGCTGCTGCCCAGTTCCCCAGAGCAGCTGGTGCAAGGGAAAGCAAGTTGGAATACTTTGGCCATGGAGCGTGGAGAAAGCTTGTGTTTGCAGTGGGACAGCAACACACAATTGAACAGGCAGAGAATTTCCCATTGCCAAGACACTGCCTGCTCACACCCTAGAAAATCTGTTAACTCATTTGTGTTCTCCTCTTTGATTACTTTTTCTTTTGCAGTACATGCATTGGCAGGAATGTTCCTAAATGACCCTTAGATTTAAATTTCTCAGTCTTGACGTGAGTGTTCTCTACTGAGTACTTGATTTTACATTTTGAAGAGTTCAGTTACTTTTTTTTTTTTAACTTTAGAAATAAACAAATTACCCTAAATGGGGATTTGAAGCAGTTGTCCCTTATTTTCCAACAAGCAAAGAAATTTCTTTATATCCTTAGATACTCATTTCTTTAACATTTCATACCAAGCCATTCAAATCTTGTCTGTTATGAAAGTTTTAGGCCTTGCTGCCATGGGCAGGGTTTCATATCTAACATCATGTCTATTTTTAAGTCTCATGTTCACCTCAGGAGTTGGAGCCTCTTCTAATGAGCACAGTAGGAGTGCACAGAGGGCATTGATAATTAGGTGCTTTCATAAACTCCTCCAGGTTCATATGCACAGCTTCAGTAACAAAAATCCCTCCACTAAGTTTGTCCCAAGTCCTTCTCTGAAAAGAGTGCTCAGAGCTCCCTAGATAGGAGACTAATACTGTTGCAGCATTCAACTCCTGTTTTATCCCCTGTATAGAAAAGCCAAAAGGATTTGTGCTGAAATGGGTAGTGCGCAGTTAGAGCTAAACACATCCAGGTAAGGTGACCTGGATGTTACACCTCTTGCCTGGGCCCCAGTGACTGGCTGTGCTCACATAACTGAGTGATCCTGTTTCACACGGGAGGTGAGACACGCTGGATTAAACCTCTTTTACATTAAGCTTCAGAGAAGTGCCACAGCCTGGATAAACTAAGAATCTGCAGATAGGTTCTGCCGACAACTCACCTGTAAAAGGGCTTTATGCAATGTTTCTGTGATTCAGCTGTGCTTAATTGTGTTCCCACATCATAAGGCTAGTTTTTTTTTCCCTGTCCTTTGAATGTGTTGATATAGCTAGTTAAGAGTCACCTGGTATGACTTCTAAGTCCTACTTAGCACAGCGTTACTTTTACTTATTCCTTGCACTTCCTGGCTACAGCCATGCATGAAGTTAAGTTGAAATTAGCCCTGAAATTGCCAGAACTGATACGTACTTAGCAGGCAGGGTGAAAAACGACAAGTTTTGTGTACATTCTTGTTTCTTTCTTCCAAGAGGAATTCCAAAGAGAAAGCAAGAAATAGAACAAAAAGGGTGCTTTGTTACAATGCATGGCTGTTGTAGTAGGCGATGCACAGCAAGGAAGAATAAATGATTTGCTTGAAGTCCAGTTTTACAAGGACTGATCTCTGAGTTTTATTTAGAATAAAATTAATGATACCGCAAATTTTCTACTTTGCAAATCCATTGTGCAAATATAGAATAAATGAAAGAGAGCTTAATTAATCTTTTTGACAAGACTATCCAGAAGTAAAGCTTCTTCAGACACTGATAACTTTGACACTTCCAAAGCTGAGAGCACAAAGTGAATAAATGAATTCTTACTTCCAGCTGGACAACTGGCAAGCACCACTCAAAATTTGGATAGAAGACTTCAGATTTTAGCTAAGGATGGTTGAGCTGCCTTGGCTGTGGCTCTCGTTTCTGTTAAAAACTGGCACAATCACTTTGGACAAGCTTTCTGAAACACTCACGTGCTCACATTGTCATCTTGGCTTGGTTTTGGGTCATCGGGAAGGTATAAAACTGAGAAGGAATGTGGAAATTCTGCAGCTGGGAAGCTGCGCTCTCCCTCCTTATATTCATGCAGTGACTTTTGAGGAGAGCTGTCAGAATCATGGCAGGAATTTTTTGGTTGGGATGCAGTCTGGCACTGCTTCTTGGGGTGATTCTCGTTGCTCCTGGGTTTGACTAGAAGTCACAGCCCACCCTTCTTTTGTGACCTGAAGCTGAATTGCTGAATAGGTCTGGGCCACCTTTGTCACTTGGGGTTAGTAACAACAACTGAAGGGAAATAGGCAGCTGCAAGACCTAATTCGCTAATGCTTTCAAAATGCTTTACAGTTGTTCAGCAGAAGTAACAGATTATTGTTCAGTATTCCTGGAAGGCCAAGCTGTCAACAGTCTGTTTACCCAGAGGAATATATGAATGATTCTGTCGGTAAACAGCCTCAGGAACAGATGCATTTTCCAGACTGCAAGGCTATGTACAAAAAAAAAAAAAGAAAGAAAAAAAAAAGCAGCACAATGGGGAACGCTGCATACGTAAGATCCTTTGTGAAGGCAGGAGCCTGCAGAAGCTGCCCACAGCGTGGGCCTTGGCCTGCTGGAGGTGCTGGGAGGCATCTTCAAAGCAAGGCTGCAGAACAACTTGCACTTAGACAGAAGGCCTCATGCAGACCATCTATCTGCCAGAACAGAGTGAGTGTGCCGGCAGCCTGTCTGCCTGCCCAGCGCATACCAGTGAGACTCTGTTAGGCACACAGAATGTATAGACTTGTGCAGCTCCAAAGCTGCACGTCAGACATGACTCTGGTGGCCAACAGGCACGGCTTGGACATGGCAGACACTCTCGGGGAGCCTGAGCAGAGGTGAGTTCAGCATGTCCTGACTGAGCTCCAGCAGCCCACTGCACTCCTGCTTGGATGGGCAGAGGGTTGTATGAGGAATGTGCTCTCTCCTGGATGCCCAAGGCACTGCTCCTTCTAGTTCTTCCATACACACACCAGCATATATGACCTCTTTTTAAATATTATTTCTGTCTATACCTAATGAATCTGGCATGTGCTGCAAGAAGAGTCACTAGCAGAAAATAAGACTCTGCAGGATGCAGGAGGCTTCTTGCTGCAGTCTCACAGGAAAGTTACTCCCATCAATAGACAAAGGCTTGTGGTTACTCAGCAGGGCAACCTAATGAGAAAGAAGTAAATTATGTTATGGATTTTGACCTTTTTAGGACCTTCTGTAAGTGTGTTCCCTCAAAGTATGATTAAAATGTCTTAGAAAACTGTCTCCTCTGAGCTGTAGTAGTGAATAAATACTCTCAAGGTCTTCTCACCCATTCCTAATGCAAAATTCCCTGGGACTGGCTTTTCCAGGCAAAATCTCTATTTTCACATAAGTCCTGCTCTGGGTTTAGGGAAGCTCCAACTAAGGCTTGATTCACTGAGCTAAGAAGTTATGTTTTGTTCTCACAGTACTCCAGTGGGAAATCTGCAGATTCATGAAAACATCCAGTCCTCAGCCCACACTTCTCACTAATTTAATCTTTAGTTCTTTGTTCTTTTTATTAGCCCCAGGGTATTCTTATATTCACAACCAACTCCAATCTGCAGAGGTATTTTAATTCCCAGAACTAGTCTAAGAATGAATCTTTGCCCTCTCTTTATTTCCTCAGACTCACCCACATGGTGTCTATTTTCATCTGTCTTCTGTTTCCTACTTAGACTGTAAACTCTTTGGGACACAGCCTTTTTTGCCCTATGTTCATGCAAAACCTTGCACTGCAGTGTTGTACCCTGCGATTCTCTCTTTAGAGCTGTGCTGATAACAACATAGTGCACTTTAGCTATTTGCTGGTTATTCTTGTTGGTTGAATCTCAGAGACTGAGAGATTGTGAACGTTAGGACCTGAGGCTGCTCTAGGGACAACAGGGAGATGGTAAGAAGAGAGATCTGGTGAGGTAGTACGTTGTTAACCCTTAGTGTGGGTTTTAGCTGGCTCCACAGTTACACACAATACCCATGTTCCACTATGCAGAGTGATTTCACCCAACATAATTCACGCTGACAGTGTCACCTCGCACTTGAAAGTACTGACCTCAAAACCCGAAGCTGCCCAGGTGCCTGTGCCTGTGTGATATACAAGAGGCTCTCAGTACCAGTGCACCAAAGCATCAGTTTCCTGGAGGTCTTATGTAAAGCAGCATGTTAGCAAATTGCCAGCTGTGGGCATGAAACATTAAACAATTTTTGGAAAGCTTTTTAAAATTCCTTCATAAAATCTGCCATTTGAAAGTACTGAATGTCTCTGTATTGTTGCTGTTGCTGTAAAGCCTGTTATTCATGTGGAATCTCCTCTGCCTGCAGAATGAGCTGGTTCATACAGATGTCATCAAGCTGTCAGCAGAGGGAACAACGATGCAGGGGCCAGAGGGTCTGCAGCTGCAAACCGTTGGTAGGAGCCCAAGTCCTCGCCATGCTGATGAATCACTTACTCAAAACCTCTTATCAGGCATTTTGGGAAATTAAATTGGGAATGGGATGCTGAGAAAGAGAAGGGCTAAAGAAGCGTTACTCCTTCTGGCTTTGAACATGTAGTAGGGTAAAGTCTGTGTGTAGCAATGGCCACTGACCACAAAGAGTGGTCAGGTGCTGGAATGGGCTGCCCAGGGAGGTGGTGAGGTTACTGATCCTGGAAGTGCTCAAAGATCATTTAAACATTGTGTTGAGGGACACGGATTAGTGAAAACTATTGGTGGCAGATGAACGGTGGGACTGGATGATCATGTAGGTCTTCTCCAACTTTGGTGTTTCTGTGATTCTATGACATCTTGGTGCAGACATGACAAGGGACTTACCTGTATTACAGAATTAAGTCAATTGTATTCCTCCTACCAAATGCTGATCTGAACTGGCCAAATCAAAATGAAAAGCAACCTCTCCTGAGCGCACAGTTCATCCAGCCTACACTGCGATGTGCGTCATATGGCTTTGGCTCTCTAAAAGCACCATGCCTGTTCTGAGCTACTATGTTAGACTCCCTCCATACAAGATAGAGACTGCAGGTTCCTCTAGGTTGAATCCCCTCATCCTTACTATCCTGTGTTTGATATAGGAGGGGATGAGTCAGCTCTGGAAGTCCCGAACTACACAGGGAGCCTTGAGGATTACACTGATCATCCTCCTGTATCCACTTTTTGCTCTGAAGCTGTGGTCTTGGTTTGGAGAAGGCACTTGCTCTGCATTTAGAAATGTTTCTAGGCTAGTAATTCCTGAATGTGTGTTTGTGGAAAGGTTTGCATTACCACACAGATTGTAAGAGACCAGTGAAAGCTGAACACTGCAGAACTCCCAGGAGCGCTGAGATTATTTGTTAGTGTTGCTGGGAAATGGATTTTTCTAAGGCTTGCTTTGAATATTTAACAATCTATTTAAATGTTAAAAAAATGCAGACAGTATTACAGGGTTGAAACAACCTTAGCAATTCCTTTGAGGTCTACCTTTTTTTAACGTTTAAGACATAAAGCTGTTTTCAGCTGCCTTTGCTGAAAGTTCTCTGTAATGACATATTTCTGAACCTTCTTTGTTTGTTCTGATTTCTCCTCTGATGATTGCTGTGCATTTCCCTTCTGGTCAGCAGACCCAGATTGCTCTGGCACTCAGCAGACATCCTGTTTTCTGCTCAAGAACCTTACTGAAATTTTCTTTCACCACCATGAGAGTTTAGTTTCTTAGATGATGTTGCATATGTTATGGGAGCAGAAACCAGAGGATGTCAAGGAATCATATCCCATTGTGATTGATGCTTGTTTTATGTATGGGTTGCAGCACTGCTTGATTTGAGGCTTTTGAAGTAAGAAGAATCCTTGTGTGACTGCCAAAAGATTTGTTCTCAAATCACATCCTTTCCTGTTGGCTTTACTGAAGTGAGCCTGCTAAGTGGCTTCTGAGCCAAGGACAAGAAAGGGCACAAGGAATTATCATGTTTCCTCTCTGGACCATTTAACACTTCAGAAAACATTTATGTGTTTGTGAAAACCAACCAAACAGAAGAGATTTGTTCTTCTCTAACAGGAGGCAGATCTGGTCCTCACTACTCTTACATTTGCAAAACATTTGCTACTCCCTCTATTGTGCTAGAGGATGCTGATTTGCTAGAGGTCCGCCGATGTAACTGGAGTCTTGGTGACCTTAGAGATGTTTGGAATCAAAGACAGACACTAGACACAATAACAGGCTTGGTAGGGCCAAAGAACAGTAGTGACTGAGTGCCGAGTGCAGAGCTGATCTATATCTGAGAGAGAAGTCTGAACCAGAAGCTGCAGTCTCTGATGGGGGCTGAGGTTGATCCCAAAGAGAATGATGGAGACTCCCTTGGGTGCCCTTGCCTTTAGAGGCCATCTGGCAGGCGCTGCTAATCACAGGTCTGTGTCAGTTCTTCCTGGAGCGCAGAGTTATTTTTTGTACAGACAGAATTCTCAGAGGCAGTCTTAGGGCATTTGTTGCCCCAAGCAACAAATGATGTCCTGTGGCTGTTGTTATGCAAGGCTTTGGATTTCCTCACCAAGTGATCTTTGTGGCCAGCTAAGGGGCAGCCCAGTCCAGTGGGTAGAGCATGAGGCATCTGCTCCGAGAGCTAAATTTGCTACTGACCTCCTGCATGTATTACTTCAAGTCAGTTCACCCTTCTTTCAGTTCCCTTTCCCCTTTGTGTATGTTGTTTCTTCAAATGCAAGGTCCTGGAGAAAGGCACAGTTTGGCAAGGGTTTTCAGAAGGGGCTACTTTAACACTATTGGGGAGTTTCTGGCTAATAAATCACTTCTGGAAACTTTGGCAGTGAGCATGTGCTGCACAGATGAACCAATTTTCTGTTTGACTCCTTTCTTTTTTTTTCACAGGCTGTGGGACATCTTTTGATTTTCACAAAAAGATAGACTATTTGTTTCTTGTTGGTACTGAAGAGGGAAAGATCTATAAGGTAAGAATGGCTTCTTTGTCCCTTGTTTTACACCCCCTGACCCATGCTTGTCTTTCAGGTTTATCATCTGAACTGTTTGCACAGACAGCAACAAAGTACAGCTTCAGAGGCTGGTCCTGCCCACAGATCACTGTGGTGAGCCTGACACCAACATGGAGCCCCATAGGGTCACAGGCAGCTCTCTGCACAGACCCAATTAAAGCATTATTCTGCAGAAACGTTTTTTTCATGCAAACTGTGTCCCAGAATGCTTTGCAGATTGCAGCTGTGCAAGTGAGGCACTAACCATGATCAGAGCAGAAGTTAAAAGGCATCGATCGTCTGTCCTGTGGCTGTGGGAAATGGCAGGAAAAATTTCATCTCTTTTCCTTTTTAGACCTTTTGTGAGCAGTGAAACAAATGAAGCCTTTCTTCCTGTAGATTAATGTCCCCAAACCCTCCCTTCCACAATTACATCCCAGCTCCTTTCTCATTGCCCTCCTATCTCCAGTTTTTCACTGCCTCCCCTTATACTTCCCCTCTCTTACCACCTTAGTGCTGTCTGACCTCAATGACTATGTCCCACCTCCGTGCAATAGCCCACCTCCTGTTTGGTGCCTTCCTGCAGCCAGATGCCAAACAGCTACAGTGGTGAGGTCAGGGGCTGAGTTTTGATTGCCTTTCCCTTGTTAGGGGCATTGCCCAGATATTTGCATTCTGCAGCCATCCCTTTTTATGAAATGTGTAAGACTTTAATATTGTTGAGTCCTCTCTACAGCCAACTTTGGCTAAAATTGCTAGTGAGGTCAAAAGTTGTTTGAGATGAGAGAAACAGACAGCAGAGACAGACGTTTTTTTCCTTAAGAAAACACGATAAAAATAGAAAGTTTTGATCTCTGCTATAGTTAGCCCTGAAAATTAAGCTTGTTACTGCTTGTGTTACTCATATAACTTTTGTTTGACTTGCATTCCTCCAAGCTGGCTTTTTGGCTTTGTTAACATCATAGACGCAGCCTTTCAGCATTACGAATGGACCATCACTGGGAGGCCGGGATGCAGAGCAGAGCCATCCAGCTATCCCTTGAGGACACTGCAAGCTCCTTCTGTCCTTCCTGCGAAATGGAAACAAAACAGAAAAAAAAGAATCCAAAGGGATTTGTATTCTGAAATTAATTTCAATCATGTAGGCAAAACAGACGTAACAAATATGTATTCCTTCCAGAGGGATGAAGCTGAAGAGAATTTACTCCTCTTCCTGGTAGTATCTAGGGAAGGTTTCTGATCAGTGCTCACTTTCATTTGACAAGACAGATGCAGAAGGGAGCTGGGAGTAGTGGGGTGCTGGGCTGATGGGTGATGGACAGTGGTGTAGGTGCAGTGGCTTTTCATTGATGGTTTCAAAGTACAGTGCGTCTGTTCAGTTACAGGGCAGATGTTCTGAGTTGGCCGATTGCCTATGGTGGTTGGTACCCTGGGTATTGTACTCTGATTTGTTTGAACACTGTTGCATCTAGTCCTGATCGAAATGCAGGAAGGAACCACAGGTTTTAGTTTCCCCTGTGCTAGAGTGCTGGATGTGAGTATGAAAGTGGATGTCAGCATTAGGTGGGGCCATCAGTTACCCTTCAGGAGGAATGGCCAGACTGCTATCCAGGCTGAGTTACACACCATAGAAAATCCTCTGTGGATGTGGATCAAGTCAGAACAGAATTTGGTGGTGACTGCATTGACAGAGCTGTATGTGGTCCCGCTTTCAACGATCTTCAGTGAAACAAGAGGCTAGGAGAATTTTAACACAGTGATCCCAGCCATGAATCCCAGACATTTTAACCACTTATTGAGTGGACAAATGCAGAGAGAGACTGTTGCACAGGATATTTTCTTTTATTGATACTAATGCTGATTTAGGGGTTACTGATGAGGAACAAAGTATTCCTGTGGCATTGGTGGGCCTGAGAGAAATATGGGGCCACTGCCACGTTGTGCCGACCACCCTGTCAAATTCAGGTGTTGCCATGAGAAGGAGGAGGCAATTGTCCATTAGATTGTATGGAATAGCACAGAGATGAGAAATCTTCAGTGCCTAGACAAGCAAGCCTTTGCAGTATCCACAAAAAAATGGGGGGAATGTGCTTGTACCCTCAGTTTTCTACAAGAAGTTTCAGCAGTTTTGGAATCAACAAGTTGCTGCTGCTCCAGACATTTCTCAGGGATTACTGCACACTTTAATTCCAGCTCTTACTGAAAACTGGACATTTGAACCTTGCATGTTGTGTGAGCCAAGTATCAAACATAGAATGCTCTCTGCACAGGCTGAATTTTAGATTATTTATTAAATAAATTGAGAAATGAATTTCAGAGAGGCATTTTTCCAAAGACTGTGCATGTCCACAAATAGCATTATAATATGTTAATTCTTCAGCTGCAGAATGATTACAGTGAATTTTAAAAATGGCTTAGTTAATAGCCCTTCTGAAGCCAAGAAATCATTATCTTAATTATACACAGAACCATCTATTGCCCTTTTACACAGAGGACAAATTGTTTCCGCGTTAATGTGATTTTGTCATGCAAAACTGCCTCTTTGCATATCATGTTTGCTGTTTAGGAATTGTTCAGCTTTGGTGCCAGGAAGGATGGGTCTCTGAGATTGACGTTAGAACACTCAGATTTCTGGTCAGAATTATTTTTTTGATCAGCAGAGCTTCACACCAAACAAATTGTGATAAAATTCGAGCATTTTCATACGAGAGAGGGTTTTTCTTTCTCTTTTAGTTGGTTTGCTTGGGGATGAAATAAGTTAAGGCAACAAATCTCAGTGCAAGACTGTACAGAAAGAAAGAGTGATTCTTATCTTAACGAAGCTGTTTTCATGTGCTCTCATTCTCTTCTACCAAGCACCAGGACAGTTGTATCTGTGTGGTCAGGCCAGGCAGTCCATAACATGGGGCGCATTTGTGTTGGCAGTTTCTGAAGAGCAGCTGGGTGTCCTGATCTGCCTGGGAATGCTGGCTCTGTGCTGTACTCTTTCTGCTGCCAGATACAGCACTCCTTTGAACAATGTTGTTTATTGGATTTACCTTGAGCCTCAGTATTTCTGATAGTGAACTGTAGAAACACTCCAGATTATAAGCACATGTATAACTGTCAATTCAACATGGAAGCAGAACACTGTTGTGTCAGGTTAACATTTGGGATAAATTGAAATGCTTTTAATGAAGGTTATGAATAAACTGTGTTCCTTGCAGCTGTCCTTTCCTCTCAGTATTCTTCCCATTTGTTTTGTAACTTGTCTCCAGACATCTTATTTCTTGTTTTCTGTATTACTTTCTTGCTTTCTTGTCCCATCATAAAAATACAATTTACTAGTCACATACACATACCACCACTGAAATAGGAGAAAAAGACTTCCAGCATATTTGAGAAGCATTCTAGAGGATCAGATAGGCTGCACAAATGCCGGCTCCCTGAATCAACTCATCCTCTTCAAAGCTGTCTTGTCATAAGTTAAGCGTCACGTTTTCCAGCAGTTTTGTTTTTTGCCTTGACATGTGTCTAATAATGGTATAGTTTTAAAAATGAACAGCAAGACTTTGCCAGCAGTTTTAGGTAACTCAGAAATTCTTATTCATTAAACTCAAACTTCCTTCTGAACTAATTTCATGGCGTTCCTTCAAAATGGGAAGTTACTTCCATGGTGTTCCTTCAAAGTTCCTTTCTCTTGGGAAGGCCATGGCTGTGTGTCACACATCAGAGATGTGCCACTGAAGGTCTGGATAGGCATGGTGTGTAGGGTCGGCAGTGCCAGAGCACAGGGTATGGCGCGTGGAGTTTGTTTTTCGCAAGTGACATCAGCCAGGCCATGCAGAACCCCTTTTGCTGTTTATTTAATGAGAAAGCTTCAGGTCCCTTTCCTGCCAAGGCCTGGAGCTCAGCTCCAAGCCGAACTTGCAGACTGCAAACCCTGTGTTGAGTGTCAGAACATCCCAGAGTGTTTCCGACCATACTGGTACTGGAGAGCTGCTTTGATCACAGACTCAACTCCAGTAAGGCTCTAAAAACAGAGCACTAAGCATAACAGGTCTGTTGGATGCTGACAGATCTTGTTAAGATCTCACTGATCAAAGCCGTCAGGTATTAAGGACCTTCAATCCACTTACTTGGAAAGACAACCAAATAAAGCAGCCTCTCTCTTGTGATGAATTACTTGTGACCTATTCTGTCTGTTCCCAGCAAAGTGACTTTCAAAACAAGCCAAGTATCAATTTTCCCGGTGACTGAACATTGTGAATTATGAAGCAAAGTTATGGAACATGCCATTAAGGGCGATTTCGTTACCATAATTACATGCGAGAACAGTTGCTCAGAGCCAGAGTATGCACCAAACTATTAGCAAGCTGTTGGCACCGTCAGTAAATTTCAGAGGGACATGAGCCCCATTCCTGTTTCTGTTTCCTGCCGTGGCCACCCTCCTGGGGATGGTCGAGCTGATGCAATGCGCAGACTTCAGCACTCCTAATCCTGTACCTGTCCTTAACTCAGAAGGATATTGTAAACAAAGCAGGTGAGAGTTACCGGACAGTGAATGCCATGTGCAATAAGTAGTTAAGCCTCCTGAGTAGTTAGAGCTTTGGTTTGCAAGAACTGAAGTCATGCAACACTTCAGCAATCCTGCTGCTCGGGCAGATGATGTTTTGCTGCATTCCGCAGGGAGTAGAGAAAGGTGCTCAAAAGTCCTTGTAGTGACAGTACTGAGGCAGACTGACAGAAAATCCTGAGACCAACCCAAACTTGCAGTGTAGATATGGCTTGCATGTGAAAAAACAACCAAGAGTAAGTAGGGATCCTTGTGGCTAATGAAGGATGCCTTCTATGGGAGGAAGGTGGGGGAGGATAACCTCATTTTTCTGTGAACGTGGAACTGGCAGGATCCTGATCAACTCCCATATCCTGTTAGTGCCAGCAAATGGATCATCATTTCTCCTCCCTTTCATGAGCTCACGTAGCCAGTAGGGCACAGGGTGGCCCAGCAGCCCAATGGAAGCATTGCTCAGCACTGGGCAGCCTCCAGGGT
This sequence comes from Perdix hodgsoniae, assembly GCA_035772895.1. Classification (NCBI taxonomy): domain Eukaryota; kingdom Metazoa; phylum Chordata; class Aves; order Galliformes; family Phasianidae; genus Perdix; species Perdix hodgsoniae. The sequence goes on from JAPSGF010000090.1 coordinate 2,088,924, forward strand.
TCTCACACTTCTGGGAAGTCATGAGCAGGATGGGAAGAGACACAGGGCTGGGCTGCGTGGTGGGTCATGCTGCTGGGACAAGCTGTCACAGGATGATGGCAGAGAAGGGACTGTAGACATATTCCTAAAACTTGTTCCAGCCAAAGGTTCTGATAGATCCTCCTTGTGCTGAGAATACCATTACTGGAGGTTTTAATTGGAGCAGTCCAAATGCACACTGCTGGTGTGCTCTTGTGCAACATGAGAGTCATTTTCCCCTGCCTTTCTGAGAGCCCATTACAGAGGCACTGCAGGAGGTGTAGGGAGCTCCTAGCATGGAGAATGGGCTCTGTAAACTGCCTCCAGCTTTAAATCCAGCCTATTCCCATCTGTATGTCTGGCTCAATATTGCCTGCAGTTGGGGTGAAGCAGCATGTGCTTAATGATGTTTGTAGCACTTCTGGGTACCAGCTGCCTCTTCCCAGCCAGCCCAGATGAGCCCGGGAAGCCATATAAATATTTGCACACATCTTTCTCGGAATACAAACTCTGGAAGAGGGTCTAGCTCTGATTATTGACTAGTCCTTTCCATTGCAGTGTTCAAAATGCTATTCAAGCCAGTTTCTGGATGTGTTTGAAGCCCATCACATGGCTGTGGACTCAGTCAGCTGGAATCCCTACCACTTGAAAATCTTCATTTCCTGCAGCTCTGACTGGACAGTCAAGATCTGGGATCACACCATCAAGTAGGTCCTACTGGGTCCTGGCATGGGTAGTGAGGTCCAGGCTAATCCATCTGCATGTGTTGATTCTGCTCAAACCTGAGACTGTTTCACTCTAAGATGCTGATATTGCTGTCTTATCTCTGTACTTGATGGCTGATGAGTCAATCTAAAGGATGATGTATAAAGTCTAGCATTGCTCCAGAACTCTGCCAAGAAGTGCAGCTCAAGCAAACAACATCACTGCCTTGCCATGGAACTGTCTACATTTCAGACTTGCTGTGGCAGGGTGATTCTTCTAGAGCAATGGCATGGACAAGTAAGTGCTGGTAGGTTGCCTCAGGGGCCAGATGCCTCCTAATAGAGGCAAACATTTTTTAAAAAATTGGAACATTTAAAAATGCATAATGAAGTTCAGGGTTAGTGGTTGAGAAATGTCTGGTTTCAATCAGGAAACTGATTTCATTGTAAATCGGTCAGAGTCAAATGTTTTCTGTTGCCAGTACTGCTCTAATATTCAATGTCAGAGGTACAGAGAGGGAAGATCACTTTTTCCTGTATGGTTATTAAACACAGAGTCTCCCTCTCACTGTGTGCAGTAAAAGCTTTCAAAACACTTGCAGAAAGAAAGCAACATGCTGCTTTTCTTCTCAGTGCAGTGGGATTAGGTTGAGGCTCAACTCTGCAATACCTTTGGCTCAGACCCTGGCTAGTGTTTGGTGTAAGAAAGCATCCCATATCTCATTTCTGAAGCTGCCATTTAACACAGGCTGCAACATCCAAGCGTTTATGTCTCAATGTTTCACTTTCAGAGTGGTATTTTTTTAACTGAGCCTGGATCTCTCTTTACAGGACTCCAATGTTTATTTATGACCTGAATGCTGCTGTAGGGGATGTTGCCTGGTCCCCTTACTCTTCCACAGTCTTTGCAGCAGTCACCACTGATGGCAAGGTGAGTGACTGATTTTCTCAGCAGACTGAGAAAAAGTCAATGGAGATGAAGGCCAAGCATGAGGACTGTTCAGCTCAATCCTGACCAGGCAAATCTGGGAGCTGAGGATCAGCGCCAGCAGGAATCCAGCCCAGTGACTGAAGTTGGTGTGTCTGAGGCTTGCCTGGACTTCATATAGAGAGGCAGGGTCACTTTGGTGACTTGAGGCCCCAAAACTATTAATTCCATTTTTTATCAACCTGATTTCAGAGGACGTGGATGTCCAGTGGAGCTGAGAAAACCTAGGCAGCAGCATTTCTTACTCCTACTCATGGGCCTTGTCACGCTTATAAAAGCAACCAGGCCAGCTGTGCAGCAAACTGATGTTAAATCACAAATTGGTGAGCTCTTAGCAGATACTGAAGATCAGCTGCATGTCTTGTGCAGCTTGACCATAGATGCATATGACCATTCTTCTATAAGCATGGATCCTTCTTGATGGTGCCATACCCATCAATGTTGATTCTCAGAAGACAGAAAGGAAAAGTAGACAGGAGCCTGGGAACAGACTGTTTTTCCTATGTTCTCCTGCCCTTGGCATGCATATTGCTGGGCATGCATTGTTTACTCTTTCCCGATGCTTCTCTCTCTGTAATTAGATGAGTGTTGCAAGCACATGCAAGTCCCAGCTTCTTCATGCTGACGACATCAAAGGGGTTGTACTGCTTGCAGTGGTACATGCCAAGAGAAAAACATTTAACTCTCTCTGTGTGAAAACAGCTCATTAATGAGTGCTTCCCTAGAGATGGATGGATGGTGCTCAAGAGAAGAGCACCTCCAGCATGAGCTGATACCCAGGCATTTATTCAAGTTACAGGGAAGCAGCAGAATTAAAACGTTACACAAATAAATAAATAATGAAAAATGAAAACAAAAAACAAACAAAAAACAGTTATAGTAATATACCCAGGCTTAGCCAGCAGAACTTTGTTCCCGTTAAATAAAATGAAATCAGCATTTTCATTCTCTGTCAGGCTGTCTCCAAGAGTAATGACTTGATAATGAAGTACTTAGAACAATCCTAATGTTGAGATGATGGCAGTTATATTTTTGCCCCTAGCCATCCATTCTGGTAGCTCACATGGTTAATTTGGGCCTGGCAAGTAGCCACAGCACGTAGCTATCTGTCAATAGTGTTTTTGTACTATAAGACCACATTCTATGTCACCATGGGCTGCATGTTCTGCTGATGTAGATTGGCAGTTTAGCCAAATTACTCCAGAAAAAAGATGGCCTTTATATATCCATATTGCTGAATTAGCAGCTTTATTGCAGTTTAACCTTTATATTGTAGCAAAAAATTCATTTCACTGATACAGTGGCTGAGGCTGAGAATTTGTCTCACTAAGCAATGGAGATATCTTTACTGGTGCACCTGGCCTCCCTAAGAATTTCAGGTTACTGCAGCCTACAGAAAGCAGTATTGGTGCTTTTCTGTCTGCAGGCAGGATAGCTTGGGCCATCTGTGCATTCCCCTGCTCCCATATACTGTGTTCCCTACAAGAACACTTATCTGAGCCCCAAACATGGGCAGAGTTCATTGAAAGCTGGGCTGGGCAGAGCAGAGGCATGTTAGCCTATTTGTGTCCTGGCATCTAACTGTGGGGAAGAAGAAGAAATGTCTGCAGGCAGTGAGACACTCTGGGCACTACTCACTTGAGCCAGATTCTTTGTCAGAGCTTTTCCCATTGCAGAGAAGCTCCTATGGGCTTGAAATGTGCGATGAGGTGTTTTCCATTCCAGCTCTTAGCCGCTGCTGTCATGGTTCTAATTATGTTGCTGCAGAGACACACTAGCTACATTATCTATGAGCCTAGAGTACTTATGGGGCTGTGGATAGGACAGAAAACTAGTTTGTTTGGCAGTGCTGCACCTAGGATATTTAATGTGGAGTGGGATCTCATTTTGCTCTATGCTTTTAATCTCTCAAAAGTGACCATCAGCCAGGAACAGTCCATCATTGGGCTGTCTAGCAGGAAAGACTGAGGTAAGAGCTGCTTTGCTGTTGCAGTAGACTGGCCAGGATGATGCTGAAAGCAATCCTGGTCCTCTGCACTAACCAGCAAGGAGAACATAGGTCTGAGACATGTTTTAGCTTCTGTTTTAAACAAAATCTGTTAGATCTTCAGTAGAAGTGGTTGTTTACAACCTTTTCATTCTGGAAGGTATTTCACTTTGTAGTAGAACTCGTTCTTTGGGAGTAACTCAGCACTTTGCCAAGGCCAGGCTCTACTAATGCTGGGGGAAAAAATCTACGTTAACAGGATATAGAAAACTACAGAACATGCAGCCAGAAAATAAAACATTAAAGGCCTCCTGCTCAGAAACAGGCTCTAATTTTGCGTCCACGTATAATTATGCCTGCAAGACTTGAAGGTTGCCTGGAGGTGGGATCAGGCCCTCATTGCAGTCTTAAAGGGATGTTGGTTACATTTTGAAAAGCACACTTCTTTACTCAAACTGATGTGTCCAAAATGTTTGTATTGGCCTCCCTGTTGATTAGACTGACTTGGAAACTATTCTAACAATCTCCTGATACACGTGACTCCAGGAAGTGCATATTTAAGAAAAGCTGTAAATATCTGGAGCATTATATTAAAATCTATGTGTTGGCAGCTGGGCATCAGCTTCAGACAGCGCCACCTCTTCATATAAATAACCAAGTGAGCACGTTCTGCAGCTGGTGCAATGGAGAGTAAATGCTCCTGTTTATCATGGTTTGGATAATTTCCTTAGTGTCCTGCTCTGCCTGATGGCCATTTTATTTCAGAGTGAGCATAAATGATTTGCAATGAAAATTGAAATAAAAGTAAAATGATCCCTGAGATGTGTACATCTGTGCCAGCACTGCCTGAAAAGAAGCTCCCAATTCTATAGCTAAATAAGTGGCTTGATTTTAAAAGGATAGACAGTCAGCTGGTTTTATGGGTGAGCTGAGTGGTTGCTAGTGAGCATTTGGCTCTGGTTTTAGTCAGTTTGCTAAGTCTGATGCTAAGTTCTGTACTGTGATTGCATTTCAAATAACAGGATGTTCCTTGAAGACTCCGCAGTGTTTCCTGAAGCAGGCAGGTGGAGATACCTGTTATTTCTGAACATGAGTCCTGCAGCATAGTTGGCTGGCTGCAGCTCTGTGTCCCCTCCAGGCCATCTCCTGCAGGGACCCGGGTGCAAATATTGATATGATTAGCAATGACATAAAATAAGGTTAGATAACACCTTGTTTCCATGGCTTTAGGTGGTAAACAGTAGAATCTTGACATGAAATAAAAAGAATAGCTGAGATGTGAGGCCTGCTTTGGAAATAGTAAAGTACTGTGGTGGTGGATTTGGATGCCTAACTCCTACACTTAGGAAGGAAGAGATGTAGTGATGCTGTCCAGCTTATTGCAAGGATAGAAGACAGGGAAATGGATGCGAGTGGGATTCAGTCCCTGTGGCATTATGATGGATTTTTATTTGAGGCCTTGATTTAAGCCTCAAACTAACACTTAAAGCAGAAATAAATATCAAAACATTTAAAAGCAGGACTCAGACCTGAAATTTCTCTCTCAGGATTCTTTACTTCCTTTCCTTAAGAAAGGAAGCAATGTTGGCAGGTTGTGCTGCACAATACCAGTGGCACGGACTTCCAAGTCTGGCTCACTCATGTGAACATTTCTCTTTCTTAATTGATCCAAGTGTTGTTATGCCTGTTAAAAAAGCCAGAGAACTCCTGTTGCAAGTGTTCCCAAATGTCTGGATCCCAGGCTAGAGGCCACAGCCACCTTGTGGAATGACTAATGGTGCTGTCAAGCTGGGTTTGGTCAGTCTGGAAAAGGAGTGACTTTGCAGATACCTAACAGCAAACTGTCACTGCCTATAAGTAGGTCATCAAGAAGTTACAGCCAGGTTCTTCAGAGCAGCACGTGAAAGGATGATTCTTGAAATTAGGAAGAAATTATTTCCTGCCAGACTGGAACAGGCTGCTTGGAGAAACTGTGGATGCCCCATCCCTGGAGATGTTCAAGGCTAGGCTGGATGGGCCATTGTACAACTCGATGTAGTCAAAAGTGTTCAAGCCTATAGCAGAGGAGTTGGAACTGGATGGTCTTTAAGGTCCCTTCCAACCCAAACTATTTTAAGATTCTGTGACAACAGTTGGAATGAGTTGAAACGAGTGGTTTGGACTGGATATAAGGAAAAGCCTTTTCATCATGAAGGCAGTCAAGCAGTGCAGCATCTTACTCAAAGAGGGTGTACCATCTCTTTGCATAGAGTTCTTAAAGACCAGGCTGTGCAGAGCCCTGAACAGCCACATATGATCTCAGGAGGTTGGAGTTCTGGGAGTCTCTTCCAGCCTGAATTATCTTCTAACCCTGAGACACTACATCCTTATGTGAAAAGGAGGATCCCAGGATTTTTATAATAGGAGGCATGCACTAAGTACAAGTCCATTTGCTGTTCTTTTTTTGTGGTTTGTGTCCTTCATGACTAATACAGCAAGGGGAGGATGATGTTACAGTTATCCTTAGTAAATATTGATAGCTTCTAGATAAATGTCATCTGAGTGTGCACTCTGCAGAGAAAGCCACTCAGGCATATGCTCCATGGCCCTTCCCCCACTACTGAAGCTGTTGACTTTCAAGATATGAAATCCTTGAGATGACTCAAACCTTCAGGAAATTAACTAATGCCTTGTGCTTCTCAGGAAAAGAGTATACCCTATCCTGATGATATAAACAGATTTTACTGAACAACTGTTTTGTTAGAGAAGTCTTGAAGGCCAGGTTTCTGTCGTGTCTCATGTACAGGGTAAGATGCTGAAGAAATGTGTGTTGTCTTGATAGCCATCATTTCCCGGTTAGGAGAGAAACACTTGTCAAGCACTGCTGTGTTATTGTTTGCGGAACAATTCACAGAGACTTTCTGCCTATTTAACTTTGACTGGAAGCAGAAACCAATCCCTCTGTCTTTAAAACTTGTGTGACTTTGCAAATAAGAGCCTTGCCTAACATTTCAGGTACGTTGGTATTTCTTTGGGTGTTGGACCTTCTCCTGCTTCACCTTATTGAACATGAGTCAGGCATACTGGCAGACCTCTCAGCATTGCTCAATGCTTTTGTCCAAGAAAATGAGGGCTGTGAACTCCCAACGGCTACAGATGTCTTTCCCTGCCATGTCCATGTCTTTCCTCCTATGCTTCTGTAGTAGTCTACCTGAGCCTTGCATAGCCTCCACTATCTCTATGGGGCTGGACAATCACTAGAGTGTGAAAACAGTGGGTACAGATCTCTTTCTCATCATGCTGAAGGACCTCTGAGTAGGCTGAAGCATGTGGAGACTTTCTTAAAACGGTTTCTAAATTGCATTCACAGTGAAGTGGTTGTTTTCCAGTAAAACCATTCATTTTCTTCCACCACAGAACATAAAAGGCTCTTTCTTATTCCCTGCTGAATCTTTAAGATTGATGTGGATGGATGGGCAGACTCCTGTCTGCTTTAAAACAAGGGCTGGTGACATGACAAAGCTAAGTGAGGTAGATGGGCAGAGTCCGTAGGATTAATGCTGCCTTCCTCTTACTCTGTGCCAACCAGGCTGCACTTGCTTCTCTTCCTCCAGCCAGCACGTTCTCTTTGCAATAGGATTTTTTTCCCCAGCCATTGCTCTAGGTCCAGAAGGGTTTGGTGTGTTTGTACAGGGTCTGATTCCTCACCTCTATCCTGCTGCAGCTCCCGTGCTATCATAGGGTGTGCTGATAGGTTCCAGACCTAAAGGTGCATCAGGCCGCTCAGGACTTATCTGCTCACTGCCTTATGTCCCATAGCAACTGTGTCACTGGTGAGGCAGTTCTGTGAGCACAGTGGTTCTTTTTGGTGAAAAAACATACTGATGAATTTAAACCTCTTTCATCAGTGTTTTCTTTTGTTTTTTTTTTTTTTGTTTTTTTTGCATGGATTGTTTTTTATTCAGATGCTCCCAGGCCAGTTTTTCATTACTATAGCTATTGCTCTTTCAGGTTATGAAATATAGCATTTAAACAAAACCCACCTGCTGAGACTAACTAGTTCATTCAGCCACACAGGAACCAAGTTTGCTCTTTTCTGCTTGTGTGAATGTATGTGTAAGGACAAATGCCTTGGGCAGCATCTCCAAAGATATCTTTGATTAACCTGTTTGACTTTGCATGACTTTACTTACTGAGCCATTCAGGAGTATCTGAGAGAGCTTAGAAAGCTGCTCATAGATGCTTTTCTGCTCTTTGCTATCAGCAGCCACTAAGAATGACCCCTCGTTTAGGCTTGAATTTGCAAGTGGCGACAGTTGGCATTAAGACCACTAAGACCCCCTCATCTGTATGCCCCGTCCTCCTGTACAGAGGCAGCGGCTTGTGAGCCTTAATGTTTATTGTTTGCCATTTTACAACAACCTGAAATCTGTGCTCGTTCTTTTTAAATGCCAGTCTCCAAGCCATGACAGTTCAATATCTGTCTTACAAATAGCTTTGCTGGCCTGCCACGGGGCAGACAGTGGCAGACAGCAGGGACTGCGTACCCCATCAGACTCTGAGCTGCCTGTGCTTGTGCCATTGCCTGTCTTCTCACCCACTCCAGCAACCAGTGCCTACTGTGTGGGGCAAAGGCAGGAACCAGGACGTGGGAAGGGATGGAGCCTGATCCTGATCTAAGAAGAGGCAGTCTCAGCCTGACACCAGGGACTGGGCTGTGGGTCTCTGTAGGAATGGAGCAGGGGTACTGGCACAACTGCTATGTATTTATGTGGCATAGCCCAGGAACTAGTAAGGAGCTGGTGGAAGCAGCCTCTCAGTTCTTCACTAGCTCTCTGAGATGGGATATCAGAGTAGGGAAGTGTTTGAGAACTGGAGGAAAGACTTTCTGCACAGTCTTCAAGGGCTTGCAGTGCAGGAAAGATTAGGCAGCCTAAATACACTATCCAGAAAGATACTGAGTGGTATATTTCTAAGCACTTCTAGATCAAAGAGCAAACAGTCTAGAAAGGCTTTTGTAAGGCCATATCATGTAAAACTGATCTAATGCAGTTTTTGAGAGTAACAGCCCTGGTACAAAACATCTACAGAGTACGACTTCAGGAACACAGATCCATAAAGAAAGGTGAGAAGATGGATATGGCATGGTGGAAATCATCCTCAGCAGAGTGCACGAGGACTGGGACTGGCGCTGAAACCAGCATCAATTATGGTAGGACTAAGAAGACGGGACTTAAAAGTGCTTTAGTGCCAGAACTGAAACTGTAAATGAGCTCAACAGCCTCAGCAGCAATTTGCAGTCAGTGAGATGAAATTCAATAAAGACACAAACCAAATGTGCAATATTAAATGAGCACTAACCGGGAAGCAGCAGGACCATAAGGCTGGGTCTGGCTGCACCACCATGCTCCTGCCAATACCGCAGCTGTGCTTCCAGCTCAGTCCCTGGGAGATGCTGGGGGCACTCACCCCAGGAGCACCAGTGGGGTTCAGACTGGATGTGCTGGACATCTCTTCTGTTAGAGTAGGGATGGCAGCACAGTGTGGAGGTACCGACTGCGTCTGCCATGCTGGCATCACACAAGTTCACAGCAGATTAGGTTCTCTCTTTGCCTTTCACCTTTCAGAAGCAATCTGAAAAGTAACAAATTAAATTGAGTATAATACCAGGCAGCAAAAGGAGGCTTTGTGAGGAGGTGTGAGAAACATTAGCTCAATCTCTGATTCATTTCAATGCATGCTATTAATGTTAGAGAGGAAAAATTAAAAGAGTCATTGGCAACATAAGAAAATCTTATTAGACCAAACTGAAGTGCAACCAGCTCTGGTGTATGATGCGTCAGCTATTTAGCACCAGATAGCAGCATTCAGGAGTGTGCAGGACCAAGACACGCAAGAGATTATCATAATCACTGAGACTGCTAGAGCAGAGCTGGTTGGCAGGAAGTGCTGACTGACAGGAAAATTAGCTCAGATACATGAGCACTTTCATGTAAAACAATGTGACAGGGTTTTCTGAGGAGTTTAAATGGTCCTCAGCCTGTCTGAATGAATAACAGCTCTTCCACATGCTGAGGCTTTGGTTTCCTGCTGCCTTGTGGGAGCTGAGTCAAATCAGCTGAGGTTGTTTTCTTACCATGTCAAATCAGGAGTGACCCAGTTCTTAGTGAATGAGCAAGAGGAGAGAGCTGAAACCCTAAAGAGAAGCTCTCCCCTCCAGCCCTGTGTTAAGCCAGGTGGTACAGAACTTCTCTTCCTACTGTTGTACACCCCAGAGCAGCATGCAGAGATGCTGCAGTGCTGAGATACTGCAGACCTGGGGGATGTGCTTGGTGTTCTCCTGCACTCCAGGGTGTGCAGCCAGCCCTGGATAGTGAACATGCCCAGACCAAGCAGTAGCTTTCATGGATGCTTGCTCACCTTCCTGAGCTCAAAGCTAGCACAGAGATTGCTGTAACAGGGCTGGGGCCAGTCCTTCTCCCCTAGAATGTATTTGTAGGTCTGGTATTGGTATCAGGCAGCAGAAGATCTGCATTCCCGAGCCATCCTTGCAGAAGCAGTGCAGCAATGAAAGTTTCCTGAGTCAGGTCCTCTGCCCTCCTGTGGATGTCCATTGGAGGGAACATGGAGTGTCTTAAAACTCATTCAAGTTAGTAATTTCAATTGAAAACATCTTACAGAGAATGAACAGTACCTGAGCTGCTCTCCCGATTGACCTGGCTGCAGTGAGACTATAGCAATTGCCTAAAGTAAGTCCTCCACCACACGAGGCAGTTTGGCCTGCCCTGCCTGCACAGTGCCTTTAGGATGTTCCAATGCAAGGGTTGGGGGTCATCTGCCAACTCGTTAAATACGTGACTTGAGAATTTGAAACAAGTCATCTGTGGCGTTTGCTAATGGGTGAGGTATCATGATTCAGTCAAGGAAATTAGGGAAATCCATCACACAGACAGCTAAAGTCAAGCAGTGAAAGAGATGTCAACAGGTAAAGGGCAGCGTGATATGCAGCATGGTATTAAATCATCCCTCACCTTTTGCTCTTGCACCAATTTTGTTCTTTGTTGCCAAGTTACCAGGTGCATCTGCTTTGCTCTTACATACGTATGTTTCCCCTAGCGTGGGTTTTGGTTGGTACCAGGTTGCTTTTGAGCACGCTGACATTGTTCTGGCCACTGGTGGGGGAATGAGGCCTTTTAAATTCAGGAGAAAAGGACAGCTTCTGTTTGAGGCATGCAGTAAAGGTCTGGGTAGTTTGTGGGCTCCCGTCCTCATAGGCCACAAAAGTTGAGTAGGCTGCTGTGCTGTAGGACAGTGGGTGACAGCTGGGTGAGGGCAGAGGGGTGCAGATCGCCTTGAAGCTGCTGCAGCTGCTGGGCTGTGGGAGCTTGGGCTGGACTTTGGGTTAAAGGTACAGTTTGCAGAGTGAGCAGGGAGACGTGAAATGTTTGAAATTAAGTACATGGCTCGATGCTGGAGCTATAGCAATAGCCTTGGATTTACACTGTGCCAAGCTTACAGAGTGGCCATGCAGAGTCTCAGTGGGGAGCTATTGGTTGTGGGATATATTTGCATGATTCTGGATGTGACTGAGCTGGATTTCTTCTCCAGCTGTCTGAGAGTCAGGCATCAAAGCAGCTCATTTGTGTTAAATATTTTCTGCAACTCTAACACAGCAGTGATAGCCATTATTGCTGGTACATCAAGCATGGAGGCTCTGCTGTTACCTTAATCATAATTTAAAAAAACATTCTTACTGATTAAAAGCATCTGACACAGGTTTCAGGATTCCCCTGATCCCATCTCAGAGATAACTGGGAGTCTACTTAACGTCAGTGCTCCTCTTCAGTGGCTGCTGACTTATCAGAGGCTTTGCCCTTCTGTCTGGGAGAAGTTTGCTTTGAACGTCTGCCTAGCACATCTACCATCAGTGTCAGGCTCTCTGGGGCTGTGAGTCCAGGTTTCCTTTGGCAGTTGTTGAAACCAGCTCATAAATCACCATGCTGTGAGGAACTGCCTAGCTGAGCACATTGGGCTGAAGACATTTGGAGTGTCGTAATTGGACTCCTGTGTTTCTTTGGGGTGGGTGCACAGTTTTACAAGGACCATAAATAAAAGAGCTGTTGGAGTTGCTAGTTGCTACCCAGTGCTTTCTTCTCTGCAGCTAGGCTGGGGACTGCAGATGGGGGTTCTTGCTCTCTCCCATTACAGCAATTTTCAGATTTCCTTTACCTCTCTCTGTACCGCTCCACAGGTTTCTTGTTCTCAGGGTCTGATTTATGCTCCTCCAGGGAAGTGGCCACATACTGTTCCTAAGCAATCTCTAGCAAGAGAACTGAAATGCCCTTTCCCGTTTTCTCAGTGCTTGTTAGCATGAATGAAGATGCCTCCTGCGGTCTACAGGCAGCCAGGTTGCCACCCCTACAGGCCCATGGTTTGGTCCTGCAGGATACGCAGAAGTATCAGAGAAAAGCAAGAGAGTTATACTTTCTGTTTTGAGGACAAGAAGCAAATTACTGCATTCTCCATGGATTCGTTCAACTGTGAAGTGTCACATTCTGTGAAACATCACTGCCTTGCTGTGTTGCTGGAGGTACAAGCCTGGGTGCTGCTATGGCACGGAGTGAGGAAGACTGGATGGGTAGAAACAGCCTATAGGAGTCTGTGATGATGCAACATCATCATGTCAGTAAGCGTGGAAATGCGTTTCTCTGCCGTGTTGGAAAGTTATGCAAATATTGACCCTCATCAGACCAGTTTGCACCTGTGTGTGTGTGTCTGTGTGTGTGTGGCAGCTCTGCCACTATGGGTCTGATGCTGGAATCACACACAGGGTGAAGTGGCACTTATCTGTGCTGTGTACCCAGAGAGGGCTCATCTTGTGATACCTGAGAGGCTGTCTTTGGAGGTCATCTGGAGAGGTGAAGGTCACTGGAGTGATGGAGAGATGCTGTGTGCTGCTGGTGACTCTCTGGGATGAGAGATGCAGCTGGAGCTGTCTCCATATCTTTAATCCCACGATCTGAACCACCACAGCAGCTGGCATTAAGAACCTCAAGGACAGCTGCGGGGTTTCAGTCTTCTTTTCTTAGGGCAGAAAGTCTTGCCCCAAAGCCCACGCCAGTCTGCAGCCAGTGCTGATCACTGTCAGCTCTGCTGCTTCATCGAACCATGAGGCTGCCTCAAGTTCTGTGTGTACCCTTTTAGGATACTCCCAAGGCATCAGTAACTGAGTTGGTCTGACCCCATTTCCCCCTCCCCTCAGAACGCCTGCCATCAAAGCCTCTGAAGTCCTTCCTGATGCCTGTGGCCCACCCCTCCATCTGTAGAGTCTGTCAGCTGATACAAAGCTGATACTTCCAACTGAAGAACTGGAATTGTTTGTTCTTTTCCATGATTCCCTTGGCAAAAGAAAACAAGCCCATTTGTTTAGAAGCTCATAAAAGAAGAGTTTTATAGTAGGAACATTCATAAACTTGCTTGCTTTTGACCTTCTCCACTCTGCTCATGGTTTTGAGTTCTTGTCCGAGGCATTCTGCATGTCTGGAGCTGTCAGTGGCATTTTGGAAAAACAGCCTCATCCGGAGTAATTTGCATTGCTCAGCATTCCAAAACAGAGCCTTCAGACCATGCCATCCTTGCTACCCTGTGCTGCTGGCTACGGTGTGCAGGTGTGATACTTTGACAGCCCTGTAAAAACAGATCTTGCTGCAGAAATGAAGCCTGGCCATTAATTCTATGCTGCCTATTTTAAATCTGGTTTAATTGGTGCTCCTCTAGCAGTGGACATTTCCTGGGCTCTCAGGTTACTTAGTACTGAGCTTGTGTCATTGGTGGGAGAAATGAATCATGCCCTTAAATTAATAAATATGTATTCTGTGAAGGCAAGCAATTAAACCTTTGGTGAGTGTGGGTCATGTGGGGTTGATGCACTTTAAAAGAGAGCTTGCTTCTTTTCAGAGATAGGAAGACAACAGAATGCAAGCCAGAACATAAACTTTTTATGCCTAGAGGTGGAAATCGGGATTACTTTGGCCTGAGTGTGGAACCTCAAGTTTGTGGTCTAGATTCAGAATTCAGGACTGGCATCTGAAATTTTAAGTGGATCAAAATGAAATCATTTTTTCCCAACCTGTTTTCTTGATGATGGGGGAAAGTATCCACAAACTGCAGATTTTTATTTGTGTCTTATGCTTTGAATCCCCTCCTTGAATTACAAACTGCTGTGGATTTTTCTAAAACAGGTGAGAAGCTTTTGCACTTCCAAATTTCTTCCCTGTCCAGAAAGGTCTTGCTTTACTTCAGTTTGGAGGGAGCCCTTCCTTGTTGCATTTTTTGCAGCTACGAAGTCTTTGCTTGATTTGCCAGCCCAGGACAAGGATATCAAAAATGAGCTCTAAAGACACAGGGGTGTTTGAGACTGCCTGGGACCTGTGTCCTGGGACCTCTTTGCTTTACACAGATCCAGATAAATTCACCAACTTGGTTCTACATCTTGAGAAAGTACACATAATGATTTGATACACAATCTTTCATGCTCCTTGGAAAAGGCTTTTATAGGAGACTGCTGTCAGATTTCATATGATTCCTAGGTTGAAATTGTGAGCATGGCACAGTGTTGAAACTATACATGTTACCTGGCTCCTAGCTGCTGGTAAACAAGACACAGCTGGCGGGAGATGCGCACAAAGTTCAATTCTAGTTTCTCCCATATTCCCACTGTACTTGTTAGCACAACATTTCCTTCCTTAGTTTTTCCGAAGGTAATAAGGGGGAAAGAAAAATAAAGCTGGAAGTCTACACAGTGGATGCCAGGTGGGAGCCCAGCATGCTGGAGACTCCTTCAGCACTGGTGAGGAGCATCATGTTTTATTAGCCTTTGCAGGCTGTAGCACTGACAGGAGCTAATTGCAATTATTGGGAGACAATGTTAACACATTCTCTTGAGTATGTTCCAGTGTTTCCATCAGAGTCGTGCTGAAACATTCTCTGTCATGCAATTAGTGATGTGCTCTGTATTAGTGCCATAGCTCTGGGGTCCATGCTAGAGAAAATCCTGCCTTCAGGTCTCTCACCCTCCTTCTTTGACTTTTGCACTTGCCCAGCCCTTGAGTATAAGTGCCATGGGAGTGGAGTGCCGTGCTGGCACAGCATCTACAGCATCTGGTCTGGAACAGGCTGCTGTCCCCACACTGTCCTGTGCTTTGCAAAGTTCGCCTGTGCTTCACCCCAAGGTACATCCTGAATCATACTGACCATGTTCACATTGTTTCCTTATTAATTACTGATCTGACTCTTAATTGTTGTTATTAAGCTGGAGGTATTAGAAAGGTCTGCAATAAAGGGTAGTCAATATTTCTGACAGCATTTCCCACTTTGTGAGTCAGTCTATGTTAGACTGTGGTTTCACACCTGGTTGACTCATTGCTTGCAGCACTGGGAGGCAGGTTAGGACCTGTGGGGCTAGCAATGCCAGATTTGAGCTGTCTCTAGTCCAGATCAGCCGGAGCCTTGGGAAGAGCTTGCTCCAACAACAGGGAATGGGTCCTTACCCCATGAGTTCCTGAAGTAAGGGGATGGTCCCTCAGAAGCAGCAGGCAGCTTCTGGACATAGATTGCTTACAAGGTGATAAAGCTTCTGAAGTCAGATGCTAATTGTGTGCTGAAGTTACCTTTCCCTAGAACCTTTTATTTCCGTGATTTCTTCAGACATAATTCTTCTGCTAAGGCTTCTTCTTGCCCAACTAATCTCTTGTGTGTTGTCTTTTTTTAAATTTTCTTCCCAGGCCCATGTGTTTGATCTGAACATTAATAAGTACGAAGCTCTCTGCTCCCAGGTAGTGGTGGCCAAGAAGAAAAATAAAATAACCCATATCCAGTTTAACCCCGTGTACCCTGTTGTCATCATCGGAGATGAGCGAGGCCAGGTTACCTGCCTGAAGCTCTCCCCCAATCTGCGCAAGATGCCCAAGGTAGGTACAGCTGAGGGACCAAACCACAGCAGGTCTCTTCATGCCTTTGCTGTCCTCTCTGCTCTGTGCTTCATCCGTTTCCCAAACATCCTGTCTTTTCCGAGCTTTGGGTTTTGTTTGAAAAACTCCTGGAAACTTGAGTAGAGGTGATATCAGCTCCTCCCTGAGACCTCCTGCAGAGCCCGTGCTGCCTGCTTGCCCTTCTGAATCATCAGAGCCTGTGCCCTGTCCATTGTGTCACCCCTCCTGTAAATGAGCAAGTGCTATCTTTATTTAGCAAATGTCTTGGAATCCTAGTCCTAAGAGACAGCAGTGAGATGTACATGCCTGTATGAGTTGGCAGAGCCCCTTTTCCCACCCAGCCATGAGTGCCAGTCTTGCAGTATGCCGAACATCTCCCACACAGTTCCTTTATTAGACTTTCTGGGTTTCCTCCAGCCACAGACTGTATTGCTGCAAATGCAGCATCATTTCTGACCCCATGTAATTCTCATACCCAGTTGTCCCTTGCTTAATAGAGCTTATTCAGTTTCAGGCTTTTTAGAATTGATCCAAGAAAGCAATATCTCAGGATGATCATTTTTTATTTATATACCTCCAAAGGTTTTATATATTCTACCAGTCATCTGTGTAAGGTGAGGTCTTTGGCCAGAAACTAATCACCCTAGTGTCAGTCCAGAACATTCGGATTGATTTTTAAAAAGACCTTTCTTCTAGACACCACTAGAAATACAAACTTCCTTACGCCGAGAGAGCATAGAAAACTGAACGACATGGCAGTCTATTTAAAGGTGATGGTGCTGTGGGGGAGAGTGTCTCATAAGCTCCATGCTTTCATATTTCCATCCGAACTACAGCCTGAGATAACCCAGTCTCTCAGGGCTGCTACCAACTTGACTGGGGACAAGCTGATTTATGAGCCCTTCCTGATGTGTGTGACCACTCTGTCTGCCACTGGCCCTGGTTTCATAGGGCTCACGAATGAAGATGGGTTACAGACACAACTGTGGCTGCCCACCACTACACATTTAGCTATGGGGTGAGGAGCACCCAGCAATACTCTGTCATGGGTCAGAATAAATCTGAATGACTCCTCCACTCCTTGTGGCCAGCAGCAGCCCTCCACGCAGGCATAAATGTCATTAACTCTTAAATTCTCTCCTTTTGCAAACTTCCCACAGAGGCAAATTGCTTGACAAAGCTGAGCTCACAAGTGGCACAATCTCTTACTGCTGGTCTTAACCTATAGGTACCATATCCCAAGCAAATCCATATTCCATCCATAATGGGATGGAAATGGACTTTGCTGCTCTGATGTCATTAAGCTATCTATCCTCCACTTCTTGGTTCAGTTTGAAGGGACACTGAACACTGAATTAAATGTTTCCTCTACGTGTGGAGAAAAAGCAGGGATGTTCAGGCATGGCTGGTGATGTGTGCAACTCCTCTGGCTACAGCCAGCACTTCTCAGAGAGTGGAGAGAAAACAGACGTCATACAGGGTGGAAGCAGAGTGGTGGTAATGGATTGCAAGTGGACAAGTGAGCAGGGTTGCCAGGCCCATCCTTCGTGGCCAGATGATGGTGACCACAACACTATGGTAAGGAGCATTAGCTACTGCGAAAAGGTGATTTGAAAGAGGTAAGTGAAGCCCTGGCAAAGCAAGCAGTGCCATCCACTGCATCTCCTGTCCTCCTCATTGCTGTACCAGCCTCCACGTGCATAATGCAGACCTTTAGCTGTAGTTGCACAAGCCAAGGGGATCCAGGTGTACTTTAAAAGCATTGATCCCAATCCCTTAGAAGATCAAATCAGTGTGCTCTTTAAATCCTTACCTTGTGCTGTCAGCTTTCCTCCCTAAAATATCTTAAATTTTTCCTCTTTTGTGGGAGTCACCAGAGTTAACAGGAGCAGAAAATCCATATATCCTTAGAAGTGCAGAGAGTCTAGAAGGATGTGAAGGAGCCCTTGCATCCCTGCTGTCTCATGCAGGAAGATGAATTTATTTGCACCTGGGTGAATATCTGGATTCCCCAGTCCAGACTCTCCAGTGCCTGATCACAGAATCACAGAATCACAGAAATATGGGGGCTGAAAGGGACCTCCGGAGGTCATCTAAAGCAATCCCCTTGCCAAAGCAGACTCTCTAGACCAGGTTGCACAGGTAGGCCTCCAGGGGGTCTGAGAAGGAGACTCCACAACCCCTTGGGCAGCCCGTTCTGTGCTCCATCACCCTTACCATGAAGAAGTTCTTGTGCACATTTGTGCAGAACTTTCTGTGCTTCAGTTTGTGGCTGTTTCCCCTTGTCCTATCACCATGCATTGCTGAAAGGAGTCTGGCCTTGTCCCTTTGCTTCCCACACCTTAGATACTTACAGGCATTGATCAGATTCCCTCTCAGTCTTCTTTTCTCAAGGCTGAGCAGACTCAGTTCACTCAGCCTTTCCTCGTAAGAGAGGTGCTCCAGGCCCTTTATCATCTTTCTGGCCCTCCACTCAACTCTTTCCAGGAGATCCCCATCTTTTTTGTACTAGGGAGCCCAAAACTGGACACAATACTCCAGGTGAGGCCTCACTCACCTGCTGTCCACACTCTTCTTAATGCACCTCAGGGTGCCATTGGCCAAATCCCCGCAGAGCCCTATGTCGAAACCTACCTGAAACCCAGAAGGAACCAGAGACGGTGTTCCTGGGGGTTGTGGCCTTCACATCAGCTCCAGCACCTGCTAACTCAGCTGGCTGGTTTGTGTCTGCTGGCTCCTTCAGAGATGGAATATCTTGCAGAGCTCAGTGTGCCAATGGTTCACCCACATCTCACAGCCTCTGTGTTTCGATGTCACAGGGGTTTGCCTGTGAAGCATCTCTGCCAGCATCCCACACATCTGGGAGAGCAGCTTTTGACAGGTATGACTAGCAGACTAATCACCCTTTCTAGAGAGAGCTCTTAATAGCCACATGTCATTCCTAACCCTCTTTCTTTCCCTAAAAATAGATGTGGTGCTGTCTGCTCCAGGTGCTGCGCACTGCTTGGCTGCTGCTGGGCTTACAGGATAGAGCTCGCTGGGAAACACTGGGCTAACTTCATCCCAGTGGGATTTCAGCAGCTCTGAATGTATTCTGGTTTGCCTGATAGTTAATAGTGTGATGGGTTACTGGAAACGGGGAGAGTCAGGACTCTTGGTTCTCATCAGGCTTTAGTTCATTCCTTTGTTCACATCCTTGAGATATAAGGGGAGGCTCAAGAGCTCAAAAAATAATTTCCTGGCTTGATACGTGGCTTAATTAGCTCATGTTTGTAAAACGCTTCGGGATCTTTAAGAAGTGTTATTTAATAGTCCAAGTTTTGCTGTCAGCAGCAATATCACAGCCCTGTTTGTGAGCACTTGGCAGAAAAAGCCAACAGGGGAACTTTTTGAAAGCACTCGGGTAGCATTTTTAGAAGTGACTTTCACCAAGACAGAGAGTCTAACAGCTTCAAAAACACCTGAAACTCCCTGTGAGCTTTGGCCTCCTAAATCCTGTAGTGGCACACAGGAACAGTTACCCTTGATGTTGAGAGAAAGCCAGGGACAGGGATTCTGCCACCTACCAGGCTGTGCTGAGGACACATCTGTGCACACACTGGGCACAGAGTCCTGTGCCAAGCAGAGCAAGCATCCTACATCCTCACTCCATTAATCTGGGGCCCGGAGCCCTCCCCACGAGCTGAGGTCTCTGGGGCATCCCATGCCTTAAGGTAGCAAGCTGTATTTTCCTGGGTTGTGAGCCTGGTAGAGGCTTTCTGTGCCTATCATTCTTGTGTCCTTAGATCATATGAGGCTTGGGGAACACACTAAGTATCAGGGAACTGCTAAGTATCAGCTCCAAGAGCCTGGGGAGCATGGAAGTTGGGGAGGGAAATGACTGAGCACAAACCCTGTGGGAAGAGCAACCACGAAGCAGAGAGAGGAGCTAGCAATCATCGTTGCAAAATTGAAGTTTGCATTCAAACTGAAACCAGCACGGCCCTGCACTGTGCATGCCAAGCACCCATCTCCCTGAGCATCCATCCCTGCTTAGGCAGAAGGCTTGTGACAACAGATATACTGCTGCCCAAGCAAAGAATCTTGGTGAAATTGGTTTGGATCCTTCTGCTGAGAGCTCAGAGGTGGGGCAGAAGTGCTTGCAGCATTTTAAGATGCAGCACCAGGAATAAGTGGCTCTCTGCTGTCATCCAGGCCACTTTCGGACTCTAAGTGCTCCTTAGATATTACAGCAGTCGTTAGGCAAGAGTTGTTTAACTAATAAAATATAGTTCCTAATTTATAATGACCTTGGTGGTTGAGTTCACCCAAGGGAAGCATTGCTGGCAGAGCTGTTTAATTAGTAAGCCTTTCGGGTTTCATTCCTGAAAAGAAATTAAAGCATTTTGTCATCACAGCCAGAAGAATGTAGCTGCTTGTGGGCTTAGGTTTGTTTTTAAAAAGCACTGCTGAAATAGTCCAGTACAACCCATCATGTCCAAAGGCAAACAAGAGAGAATCAGAAAAACAGAAAGTGTTTTCAGAAATGTTGGGAGAGCGTGGCAGAGTGGGAGAAGACAAGAAAGCAAGTCAAAGAAAGGGCGTAAACCAGCATTTGCTGAGGCTAAATGAAATTTCTTGGACAGTGCCCAGGCTTACAGCCAGGGAGGCATTCAGCCTCTTGGTCTGGTGCTTGTCTTGGATATTTATGCTGGATTATCTAGGATGATTATTTCAGCCTCTGTACTTGTGGGCTCCTGTGTGAGTCCAGTGCTGGCTGCAGTGATGTTGTTTCTGGTCGCTGCAGGGGGTGTTGCAGCATCTGTTGGGGATGAACCCGACCAGCACAGGGAGAGGAACCTATACTCCCTCCTTCTGTCCGAGGATGTGCAACCCATCTGCTCGTGGGGCTAGGTTGTGTTTACAGAAGCCTCAGATTAGATGCACTCTCCAAGGTCGTATTGGTGCTGGACTAGCGAGTGGTGTAGCTCTGAAGAAAGCACATTTTGTCTCCAAAGTTATTATTTCAAGCTCTGAAGTGTTATCATTCCATTTTAGAGAAAACCACTCACCTTTCCTTTCCAAATGTTTCAAGAGTTTCGTACTTAGTGGTGCTATTCCCAGTCCTGCTGTTTTCATGCAAATGCTGCGTTGTCATTGAGATTCACACCGTCACTTCTGTGCAGCTTGAGCGATGGCAGGATTTCCTTGTGTCTCTTCAGGGCTGGCTAATTGCGCAGTGACCCAAAAGCACTGAGCACAAGCAGTGCTGGAGGAATTCGGCACTAAGCACTGCTGTGCCTTGCCTGCATCAGGGCTGTTGCCTTTGGATGCAGCTTGGCCCCCTGATAAGGAGGCACATGCAAATAAGCTTGAATCTCATAAAAACTGACCTGCAGCTTGATGGCTTTTCTTCCTCTGAGGTTTGTCAAAGCTTTTTGGTTTCCTTTCAGTCCTCCCCTTGTTATTTGGGCTGCTTGCAGATAGCTGCTCTCTGCACTGCTAGGGGAGCAGGTGAGCACTGCGAGGTGTATCCAGGGACTTGTGAAACCCCACGCCTGCCCTTTCACAGCTCTCTCTATTGCCTGCATAGTTCATTTAAGGACAGACGATTTAGGGTGCGATGCACAACATCTCAGCAGTGAGCAAGCACCAGTTTGCTTTAACTCTGGAGTTCACTGGCCTAAAACCTTCATTTTCTGGTGGCTCAAGGTGCTGCAGGGGTGCCCCAGTTCTGTGGTAGCTGTGAAACACTCAGGTGCCACAACCATGAGCTACGTGTGCCCTGTTCCTGCGTGTTGCTGCCAAGAAGAGAGTCAGGGCTCTCCTTTAAGTCACTATCTGGGATTAGGAAAATTCTTGGTGACCAACCACAGGCAGCACCTGCCCATTGAGGTTTATACATATCTGGGCAGAGCAGTTTGTAGATGATGTCTGGAGGGCAGCAGCGAGTGATGTGCTTTCCCAGTGGCCTCACTGCGCTTTCTGCACTCACCTGGGCTGGAACTGGGCTTTGACCTGTGGAGGAGAGGTCCTGGCTCTTCCTCAGCTCTTTCCCTGCTGCGGTATGAGAGCACAGGCTGTCTCTTCTCCCAGAACTAACTCTGCAGGTGAAATCCACTTTATCTCAGTTAGAACAACTATAAACCCTACAGACCTCAGGAGAACCTCTGCCTGAATAGCCAGTGTCTGGACTATTACAGCAGCATGCAGACCCAGTTTGCTGAGTCCTGAGTATCTGTGCTTTCCTGCTTTTCACCCTTCTCTGGCATCCTGTGCTGTAACCTTCCATCTAGTCTGGTCTCACACAAACTGTTGCTGCAGAGAGAAAGGCAACAGCCTGATCTCTGCATGGGTGGTACTTCAGACATGGGCTCTGATCCAGAAGAAAGGCTGACAGAATGTAGGGGAGAAGGATGAGATGGGAGAGCGGCTATGCTCCAGTATTGACCTTGATGATGGAAGGAAACCCAGCGGTGGAGGCCCTTATGAACAGGCCAGGGGCACATCTGTAGGCAGGGGCTGCTCTGAGCCTGCCTTGGAGTAGGATGGCTGAGACAGCCATAGTGCTGCCCCTAGCACACGCTGAGGCCAGCAAGAGGCCACGTGTGCAGCTTGCCAGTGCGTGTGCAGCATTGCTTACGTCCTCTGGCCATTCTGCTATGCAGAACTGTGACTCACAATTGTAAATTCACATCTACTGAGAGGAATATTGACATGAGCTGGCAAAAACAAGCTCCTCTGCCCCTTTCTCCCTGCTCCTTCCTCTACGCTTCCTGCACTGCCTGGAGAAACACACTGGTATGGAGAGCTTCACAGCCTCCCAGGATCCTTCTCCACTATCCACACTGGAATAGCTCCTGGGATTGCAAGCCCAAGATAATATCATCGGGCTGTGCGGTAGTGGAGAGCTGTTTCAGCAGTTTCTCATCCTTCTTGACCAGAATTTGAAGCCTTTGGATATCTGTCTGAACATCCTGGGCATATCCACTATGCACAGGAAAGTGGGTAGATCTGTAGCATGAATCAAGACGTCTCATTGTGTCACAGTGCAGATACAAAGAGTTCTGGATTCCGGGCAAAGCTGTGGCAGCCTCAGACAACAGCACTGCAAGGAGAGCTAACCCAAACAAGCCATCAGGAGACTTAAAGGGCTTGACTCTTCTTTCATTAAACTACTTTTTTTTTATTAATATAATCAGCAAAACAACTGCTGGCTTGCATTGGAGTATGCGAAAGGAGAAAAGACCTCTGTGTAACTGTGGGGTTGGTGAAACCCAAGGTCAAAGAACTGAAGGTTTTCTTCTTTTTATTGTTCCTGGCCACGTGGCTCCAATCTTGTTTTTGTTGTGTAATGCCACTTTCTTTGACCTCTCCCTTTGGCAGTTGGTGGAGAGACATCATCGCATTTACAGGTTATTTTAAGCTAAAGTCAATTCTCAGTGGTCTGGATGAAGCGTGCTTAGTATGTGAAATGGTAACATTGTCAATTGGAGCAAGAAAAGGTCCTGATTTAGGAAAATTCAATAGTACTTATAAATTATTTCTAAAGTGCAAGCTTTATCCTATGAGATGCTGAGGTTGCTGTCTGGGGGAAACTGCACATGGGCTAGGACTGGTTTTGACTTACTTTTCCTCTTTGAAGATCTGCATAACAAAAGGTTGGCCTGCATTTGAAAGTGGTGCAAGGCTGCTCCTTGCATTGCTAGGGGTTTGGAGAGACTCTGAGGAAGGATTAGTTTTTGTGACCAATAATAATCCAATCACTGAGATAATGTCCCTCTCCTGAAATAAATCTGGTGCCTTTCGATTGAATTTGCTATTTTTTGGGTAGCCAGGAGTAACAGAAATCTGGACTGGGACAAGTAAGATGGTTTTGGTGGTGCCTTTTTTCCACTCTTTTCTCTGCATTTCTCCATGCTGGCACGGTTATGTTGCCAAAAGAATTGCTTTGTGTGAAGGCTTTGCATCCACTTCCTCTTGGACAGATGGTGTCTATGCTTTGGCGTCCTCCTGGCAGCCTGGGCATCACTCCTCTGCTGTCAGAGGAACCCATCACTTCCTGCCCTGGGAAACGCCTAATGCATGAGAATGAGTTCTGATTTACATCCTCAGAAAGCTTTCATTTTGAGATTGCCTGACTGTGTCTGTTCAGCTTCCACAGCTCCTCCGAGCCGAAGTTCTCTGCTTTCTCCCACACCTCACAGAGATCTGTTTGGCGCAGAGAAGTGGGCACAGCTCAGCGCGATGGCAGGAGAGGCACTTCCCAGCCCCTCAGGCAGCTTGGCTTGCCTCTCTTCCCTGTTTCTTTCTTTAGCTACCCTCTGTGTGTTCCTTTCTGTGCACATGATTTAAATCCTCTCCAGAAAACTGGGAGATCCTTAGAAACCACCATTTCTTTAGGTAAATGACAGCCCCAGCACAAAGGCAGAGTGAGCTCACACCAGCCAAAGCCCCGTGGGAACAGGCTGCTCTCAAAGCATGCCCTTGGCAGCACCAGTGAAGGAGGCTGTTTGGGATGCTGTCTGCCTTTCCACACTCAGCCACCACGGATCTGCTTCCCCACAGCCCCTCTTCTCCATATGCCCCTCCTGAGTGCTTTGGGAATACATCTGACACACTCATAGCTCAGCAGAGGAGCTGATGTTGGGGTGTGGTGGTGGAGAACCCTGTCGCACCAAGTCCCAGCACCTTCTGAGGCCTCCCACCTCCCTGCATTGTCCATCACCGGAAGAAGGCTGGATGAAGGGACAGGACTCACTCAGCAGGGATGACAAATGGGATCCGGGTCTTCATGGCCTGGACCAGTTGTGGTTTCTTTGCATTGCTCCGCTGACCTGAGCAGTGCCACAAGCAAGTGCAGAGCTCACAGAAAATGGGCTTTTACTCTTCTTTGTTGCATATCTTATTCCTGTGCATTGTCACTCCTTGGAGAGTCTTTGGCACCTGCTGCAGCAACAAAGTCAGGAAATTTGACATGTCCTGGAGTGGGAAGGATTGTGGCTACAAGGGCCAGAGGAACAGCTTGAGATGTGGCATATCCCAGTAACTCCTCCCAGGCTGCTGTGAGAGGCTGACACAGCCTTCCCCAAACATCCAGCCTGGGATGAAACGTGTTGAAGCTGCCAGGGGAGACAGAGAGGGCAAGTGTGCCTACAAGGCTGTAAAACACATCCCAAACACACGGCTGCAAAATGTCCCTTGCTTGCAGACTTTGCCTGCTTGGCTCTGGATGCAGGGATTTATAGAGCCCTCTGCCCCTGCTAAACCTCCGTGTTGCTGCGCTGAGCTGATCAGCCTGTGCTGCTCCCAGCCCATGCCAAGCACACTCATGCCATCCACCAGCCTCCTCTGAAAGAAAAGAAAAGGAGACACCTGCACCAGCAGGCTGGCCAAATAATGGTCCTTGCTCAAATTAATTTGATGGGCTCAATGGGGAATTGTTTAAATGAGAGAAAGGAAGGAATTGCAGATGAATAAAATGTTTCGCTGTTCATGGTGATGGAGCTGACGCAAGAGGATTATTTTTATCCCATGGCAAAAAGGAAGAGAAGAGCCTTCCTTGCAAAGTCGAGGGGAAGAGGGGCTGCATGGCAGTGCTGCTGGATGCAGGGGTGGCAATCACAGCAAATCAGAAGCTTTTCCAGAGGGAAGCTGCTACTCTTAGATGCACTGGCTATTTCTGTGATGCAGGATGCCTAATGCTGACTGTGCAGGGCCATCTTAGGTCTAAGTCCCCCTGTTGTCCCCTACTCCTGCGTCCTGCTGAGGGATGCCTCTGATTCTACAGCTTCCAATCTAGGGAACTCTAAGCTCCTCACCCCCATCCTGGTTAGCACAGATCTTTCTTAGCTGTGGTGTTCTCACATCCTTGGGCTGAAACCCTTGGTTTTTTTTCACATCCCAGTCTGTATCCCATGAGCATGGTTGCCATCCTCTCTGCATGGCTTAAATTTCCATTCTACCTTCCTGAACACCTGCAGCCTTCCCATCTGTCCCAGTGTCCAAGCTCAGTAGGAGAGCTGGCTCCAGTAGTCCCAGGAGCTGTGGACCATGTGTGTTACACACAGCACAGCTCTCTGTGCTGCCAGCTCTGGGTACAGGCATTAGGACATGTTTTGCCAGTTTTAGCCCATCTTACCTAGATCTTATGCTTTACCTGAGGATCAGCGTATCACAGTAGGTGGTGGCCCCTCCTAAAGTTGAGACAAATGTCATCTGTGTCTTTCCTGTACACAGGATCTATTATGTTGTTGCAAAATTAAATCAGACTGTGACTTATATGGTACAAATCCTTGTTAGCTGCAGTGCATCTCCTTGCAGGTACTTACAAACAGACTTGTTGACTTGTTCCACATGTTTCCTGGAAAGCAAGGATAAGCTGATGGGTCAGAGATTTTTTAGCATAGTTACCACATTTGCCATTTTCAGCTTTTCAGTCCCTGTCGTCCTTTAATATTCTCCAAGACAAGTGTTTTGGGTTAAGCCTGCTAGGTCATGACAGTGTGAAGACAGCTGCCTCTCCAATGGGCTGTGGCTTTTGTGTCCAGGATGGTCTAACACTGTCAGTAAGCCAACGCCTGTGGGCAGGCAGAGATAACATCCGTTATTAGACAAACATACGTGAGAAGAAAAGACAAGTGCGTGTGCCCTACAGCTTGTGTTTCATTTTCTAGATATTAGTTCAGCTAATAAAAGGCATTGCCTCTCTGCCAGCCCGTGCTGAGTGCATTCCAGCCCATGCCTTGCTGGAGCTGAAGTCTCAGTACTTGTTGCTGATATTGCTGCGATATTCCAAAGATCAGAGTCTGCAGAAAAGGGGAACTCCCAGGAGCACAGCAGGAGCACTGGTGTGAGCACTGCTTGGTCTCCGCTCCTTTATGCGCCTGCCTTCTCTGTCTTCCTGGTGATGATGTTGAGTTGGTGTCAAAAGTCAGGAAACAAAGCCAAAATGACCTGAAACTGAGTGTGTGACTGCAGCTGAGACTGGAGGATAAGGTCTCCCACTCTGATTTGCTTGGAAGGAACCCGCTAAGCCAGGGAAAGGAGCTCAAAGATGCTCATTTTATCTGGCCTGGGCAAACCACAGAGCAGCCAGTGGGAGTGCAGGATGTTAATAATTTAGTTTCTTTCAAGTCATTAAAAAAAAAAAAAAAGCACCGTGGTTTGCTGCACAGTTAGTGTTTGTAATAGAGCAGAACCAGGGAGCAAAAGGCACTTGGGTTTCAATTGCAACTGCTTGTTCAAGGAGAAAAGCTGTGCTATGAGAGCACGGCATCCCTGATGCCTCCTGCAGCCCAGGGGCTGGGAAACGAGGGAGAAGGGAATTCATGCTGGTGCTGGAGGAGCAAAAAGAGGATTGAAGGTTGTAGAGGAAAGCGTGAACTCCCAACATGATGCTGAACCACAGAGCCAGACACGGTCTGGCTGCCTCTCAGGGGGTAATTCAGAGCAGGAATGAAACCGCTCCCTGTGAGCAGCAGTAGTAAATCCATCGCTGGCTGAAGCACGCATCTCTGGGTTTGACACTTCAGTGGAGGTGATGAAAAATGCAAACTAAGTCTGGGAGGAACAACAAGGTTGATCCGAGGTCTGGAAAACATAATTTCATGGAGCTCTTCAGTGCTCTGCAAATAAATTAAGCAATGACTTGATCTCAGCCTAAAAGCACCTGCAAATGGAAGGGATTTGCAACAGTGGAAGGCTCTTTAAATTAGCAGAAAATAGATATAACAGGATTTCGCAGCTGACTGCAGCTAAACATTTCCAAACAAGTACAAGAGCCTGCAGATTTAGAGCAGCATGTCTGCAACCCCCAAACTCCTGCACATCAAAGCTCCAGGTTGTGTTTTAGCCCCAAGAGAAGTCATTGGTGTGATGAGTTTACTGACTGTTGCTGTGTGGATTGTAAAGGTTCCGTGACTTCTATTAAATCTGCTTCTGCCTTTGGTCTTCCTGAAGTGATCTGGGATTGATGGGTAGCATTACGGAGAAAGATGTGCAGCTTTTATAAAGGGAAGTTCACAGCTTGGAACAGCCCAGGTTGCTTTATATGAAGAGATTTACAGGCTCCTAGACTCTTCATTTCTCTTGATTCTGGCTTATTTACTAGCTCATGTGTTAGAAAATCAAACTGTAAGCACTCAGAGATAACAAGGTGTTACTGTAACAGCGAGCACAGGTCTGTCAAGGACAAGACACGTTAAATCAGTGTTATCCCCTGTCTGCCATTGAAATAAGCCTGGTGGGAAAAGATATACTTGTCCCACAAGCATGGTGAGCACATAATCTCCCATCTTAGTTTATTTCAGGCTGGAGCTTTCCCAGTTGACAGTAAGCACAGGGAAGTTGTCCTCACCTCCTGGTCCCTGGGGTGTAATCCCTCAAAGACACAGTTCTCCTGGATCCTCTGTCCATCTGCTCTCCATGGGCATTCTCCTCTGCTTCGTGGCTGTCACTGAAAGGCCTTCTCCTTCCTCTTTTCCTTCTTCCCTAACAGCAGTCTTCAAATTGGTACATCTGCCTCCAGCCTTGGGATTTAGCTCAAGGGGGTCTGGGAAGAGAGGTCTGGACAGTCTGTCCCTTGGTACAGTGTGCCAGCATTCCCCAGGGGCTGGGAATTGCCCTACGGAGGGCAGGAATGCTCCAGTCCTGACTAGGTTCAAGTCAGAACCTGCTTCATTTTGTGGCTGTTGTGTCTCATTTTCCTGCTGTGCACTCCTGTGAAGATCTGTTCTCTGTCTCCTTGCTACCCTCTTCTGGGTGCAGGCAGGCTCCTGTTAGGTGCCCAGAGCCCTCCCTGCTCTGGTCTGAACCATCTCAGCTCCTCCTCAGGCTCCCTAGCCCCAAGCCATCTTGGTAGTCTCTGCTGGGCTCAATTTGCTTTATTGCCATCTTATTTCAGACAAACTACCTTCTATTTCCCTTCCCTTAGGTGAAACTGGAATTCTCCTATCCATTAACTGAAAATTAAGATTTTTACAATTTTTTTTTCATCACCAGGGGCAGCAAACAGAAGCACTGAGCCAGCATATCCATCGTCTCCTCAACTTACCTCTTTTCTCCCTAGGAAGCTCTTTTTCTTTTTTTCCAGTGACTGTGCATGTGACAGCAGATAGCCCGAGGGGCGGGAGGTGAGAAGGTTCAGCCTCTTTTAGCTTCCACCTCACAAATCTTCTTTCATTAACTACTCTCGCCTTGTGTTTCTTAATTAGCACATACTGCCATTGAGCAGCCTGCTTGCATTAGATGCTTCCGAAGAAAATCTACTTAAGCTTTATCCACTGTAGGACACCATATACTGAACATTACTAGACTGGCCACTAGTCTTACTCCATAGCACTGTACAGGAGTTGACTCTGTAGCTTTCTTGGGCTTTACATGTCTCTCCTGAGGGAGCCTTCTCACATAGTTGGGTTATTGCCTTTCTTCAGACTTCTGATGCTCATCCAGATGACAAGTGCATGGCTGAGCTAAGCCGGGGGGTTGTGAGTGTTATCCCTGGAGTGGAGTGAATAAAAGGCTGAAAAATCACACCAAAGAATAGTTGTCAGGGTTTGCTCGCAGTCCGGGATGATATCTCAGAACAGATTCGTCTTGGAGGGTAATTTATTGACCTCACCAGTATTTCAACCTTTCCATTCACACCATGGACGATCCAGAAGAGAGCTGAGTTAAAAGATTTGCAGGCATGGCAAGGATCACAACGATTTTGAAAGACTTTGGGTCAGATGTCTGTGTGACCTTGCAGCACTGGGGAGATGGACTGACGGTGCTGGATTCTGCAAAGACCCGCACAAGGCATGAAGACCATCTGCCAGCTATGCAGATTCCTCTCCAGTGCAGAGCTTGGAATGAGTTCCTGCAGTCCAAGGACCCAGAATTGCATTAAGGAGTCCAACTTGATGAGCAAACCCATGTCTACCCTTGAGGCTGGCATGTGGTCCAGGGTTGCATAGTTTCACACATTGGCCGTGCTCACATCTTGTGCAACAGGACAGGACCAGCCATAGCAACTTGTTGCAGACTCCGTCATGGCGTTATTTCAGTGGTGAGAAGTTCAGCTTGAGCTGCACTCACTGCATTAGCACTCAAGCCCCAGATGGTCACATAGGAAGCAGTGCATTTGTCTGCAGTTATATCAGGGGAGGCTGGAATAAATCAGCTCTGTTACAGGTTTTCTGCTGCTCTCGCTGGATTTCTGGCTGTCTGGCTCATTTACAGATGATTGCTGTGGGAGTTAAATTACAAGCAATAACCATTCAAAACGATCCAGGCTTCTTGAGGATTTTATGGGCTAGGGGAGGGCAGTATTTCCCCAGTTACCTTCTTTTCACCTTCAGAGCTATTGCAGCTCTCACTTAGGGATTTTATGCATCTTTATGGCAAATAGGGTGTTAATGAAGGTGTAATTACTGGAATTAAATTTGGATTTAATTTTTGGAGTACAAATGGCCATTTTCTTTCTTTTGTTTCTGGCTTGATTGCCAGCTGTGAAAACAAATTTCAGAATTGTTCTTGATGCAGAGTTACTTGGGCAGTGCAGGGCATGCTGTAAAGCGGTGAGCTCAGTCCCTGCAGGACTCTGCTTTGTCCGGCTCTCGAATGATTCTGAGTACTCCCCAGCATGATCAGCAGAGTGCCTGGAGAAGGCACCGTGTGTCCTTGGCATCTGTGGTGTGTATATCTCACAGCTTTTGCACACAGGATCCACATAGTTAGCTGTTTTGTCAGAGAAACAGTAGGATATAGGGGGCTACTACAATTTTATTCCTACAAAGCAATTGTTCTCACCATTCTCTAGGCCACTTTAGGCTCAGCACCAATGGCAAAGGATAACTTTGGATACCACCTTAAAGCACTACGAGACATCACTGGGTTCTTGTTCAACCTTTCTGACTTCTACCCAGTAGTAAAATGCATACTGACAACATGCCTGGGTTCCAGGCAGCTCTTCACACCTGGACAATACCAGAAGGACTGGTGCTTTGACTTAGCTCAGAATAGAAACAGAAGAAGCTGGGAAGAATTGACCCCTCATGAAATGCTGATCTGACCATGCTGGGGGAATCTGCAGCCAGAACCAGTTCCTGGATGTGGCATGACCTCTGCCTTCTCCACCAAGGAGGCATCCCCACGAAGAGCAGCATTGCCCCAGCCATTTCCTTCTGTTCCAGCTACAGTGGCACAAGTTGTGGGGCAAGGATCAGGCCATCCTTGCCCATATGTTATGGTTTTCAACCTGAGTAAGGTAACAGGTTTTGTAGTGCTGCTGTTCTTTTAATGTAGCTTGTCTGTCCGCAATGCATTAGGTGTGTGCATCAGTTTCAGTTAAACTCTGCTAGTAGACCTCCGATTTGTCAATTACTTGTCCAACACCTGCTGCTGCCAGCTGCCAGTTGCTGGCTGACCTTCTGCCATCAGCGGTGCTGGTGAGACTAAGTGGACCATAGAGATTATCCTGGGAAGTGCTCACCTGAAGGTCCTTAATGACTTCCACATCATTGTCTGTGCAGTCTGCCTTTATTTTTACAGAATCATAGAGTGGCTTAGATTGGAAGAGACCTTAAAGTCTATTCGGTCCCAGCCTCCTGCAATGGGCTGTTTGCCCCCCACCAGCTCAGGCTGCCCAGGTCCTCATCCAACCCAGCATTATACACCTGCAGAGGTGGAGCACCCACAGCTGCTCTGTGCCAGCACCTCACTGCTCTCATAAGAAAGTATTCTTCCATATATCTAACCTAAATCTCCCATCTTTTAGTTTAAAGCCATTCCTCATGTAAAAATTCAGTCATCTCCTGCCTGTATGCTCCCTTTGAATACTGACCTTCTGGGCTGCAGGTGCACCCTCCAAGATCACATCCAGCTTTTAGTCAATAAGAACCCTAAGTCCTTCTCTGCAGAGTTGCTCTCAGTTAGGATCTTCTCCCGGTCTATAGACAAGTCTGGCATTGCCCCGATCAAAGTGCAGTAGCCTGTACTTAGTCTTGCTGAACCACATTTGGTTCCTGTAGGCCCAATTTCCAAGTTTGTTCAGGTCCCTTTGGATGGTTTCTCTTTCTTCTATTTTGTCCTCCGCACCAATCAGGTTGGTGTTATCCACAAACTTGCTGAGGATGCACTCTTTCCCACTGTCTGTGTTGCTGACAAATATGTTCGAGAGTACTGGTCCCAAGGTGAACCCCTGGAGGACACTGCTCGTGTCTGGCCTCCACCTGGACACAGAGCCACTGACCACAACCATCTGGCTGTGACCATCCAACCAATTCCTTATCCACCAAACAGTCTGTCCTTCAAATCCATACCTCCCCCCTTTAGCGATAAGGATGTGGTGTGGAAGCATGTCAGAGGCCTTACAAAAGTCCAGGCAGATGATATCAGTTGCCTTCCTTTGTCCGCTAGTGCTGTCATTCTGTCATAGAAGGCCATCAGACTGCTCAGGCGTGATCTGCCTGTGGTGAAGCCATGCTGGCTGTCTTTGACCACCTCCTCATCCTGCATGTGCTTTAACATGCCTTGCAGGAGAATCCGCTCCATGTTCTTCCCCAGTTCTTCCTTTATCCCCTTCTTAGAAATTCTGGTGCAAAGAAGCTCCGCTGGTTGAGCAGAAAGACTGAAATCGTCTATGGCAATGAAGGAATTGTGTTTGGTACAACAGAGACACGATAGCAAACATATGAAGTTAATTCAGGTGCAGCATCCTGGTCAGCAACCCAAGGCAATGTACTCTAGGGAATGTGCTTTAGCAGCGGGTTGGACTAGATGATCTCCAGAGGCCCCATCCCACCCCTATGATTCTGTGGTTCTGTGATGTCCTGTTCCTTCCTTGATTATGCATTAGCATCAGGGAGATTGATTACTGCTTGCATTTCTCATCTGATTCTGTTATAAATAAAATGGCATTATATGCATGAAGCAATTAGATCTTAATAATGCTTTTCTAAACAGGATGTCAGAGATCTTAGAAAGGGTTGGGATACAGTCGAATCAGCATTTTAAGACTGGATTGTCATTAAAACTGCTGCCAGCTGCCCGGACAGTTTACACCAACACAGGATCCAGCTCTACTTTTCAGTCAGGGTGCCCCTCAGTGTGTTCAGACACAGCCCCAACATGTGCTGGCCGGCAGCGGTGAGCATCCTGCAGCAAGCAGCACTGTGCCAAGCCTATCTTCAGGAGAGAGCTGACACCAAGGCTTCTGAATAGGAGCTCTGAGAGCAGTTTACAGCTGTGCCTCATCTGCTTTGTGGCAGGAAGGGACTTCTCAGCCTCTGTCACAGAGCCA
The DNA here is from genome assembly GCA_035772895.1 of Perdix hodgsoniae. NCBI lineage: Eukaryota > Metazoa > Chordata > Aves > Galliformes > Phasianidae > Perdix > Perdix hodgsoniae. Next base: position 2,121,853 of record JAPSGF010000090.1, read on the forward strand.
GGACCTAGGGAAGAGCAGCAGCTTTCTTGACTGTGTTTTCCATGCTTGTCCTGTGTCCAATTTGAAGCTGTGATCTTCGTACTGCAGCATAACTCAGTCCCAGTACAGCTTTCTGTGACTTCCCACATAGTGCAGAGTATGAATGTCTCTGCTTTTGTGAGTGTATTTCCTCTGCAGAAGGCAAGGAAAACCCATGCAAGATATTTCATTTTGGCAAACGGGAGACGTGGCCTGAGGTAAACAGGATGCACTTCAGTGAGAATGGAAGCTAAATAGGAGGGAAGGGGAAGGAAATGGAAATAATCGACCAGGGAGGTTTGTAGGAAAAGATCCCAGACACTTACCAGCAGTTGCTCTGCTGTAGCAGAAGGGATACGCTCGTGAGAGCAGGAAGGAGAGAAGGAAAACCCCCTGCTCAGGGCATGCTGTGCCAGCACCCCAAGGCCTAGGTCGAGTGCTGCACAAGCATCTGTCAGAAGCAATTTAAAAGCAGCCACTCTCACCATGGACCAGGGCGACGAGCGGGCGCTGGAGGGCTTCTGCTCACCCTGCCCCAAGGGTGCTGTGATTTATCTGGGAGGTACTCATGGGGATGTGTGGTTGGAGTGACACAACTGTTTGCACAGCTCAAATACCTAGGGCTATTTCTGGAGCATCCCTGAGTTCAAGTGCAGCCATGGAGAGAGGGGAAGTGTGCTGTGGGGTGACATTGTATTTCAGGTTGAGCTCTTTCAATACCACAGTATCAATCATAATGCAACTTTCATGTCACTGGCACTTAATATCATTTAAAGAGTGGCATCTGGGAATGAAAATATTTATTTTCATGTCTATTTATAGCAAAACTCACTTTCCAGTGTATTTGTGTTTATCCGTAGTGAAGTATATTCACACAGTAGTACGTTACATTAGTAGCAAACAAGAATGTAGCCTGGAGAAGAGAAAGCTCCAGAGAGACCTCATTGTGTCCTTCCAGCACTTGAAGAGAGCTTATAAGGAGGAGAGAGACACGCTTTTTACACATGGTGAAAGAACAAGGGGGAATGGCTTTTAACTAGAAGAGAGGAGCTGTATATTAGATGTGTGGAAGAACAGTTTCCTATGAAGGTGGTGCTGCCCAGAGAGCTGTGGTGCCCCATCCCTGGTGGTGCTTAAGGTCAGGTAGGATGGGGCCCTGGGCAGCCTGAGCTGGTAGGGCAACCAGCCCATGGCAGGGGTTGGGGCTGAGGGGGCTTTGAGGTCCCTTCCAACCCAAAGCATTCTGTGATTCTATGAGTCCATGTCTCTGTGCAAACATTTCCATGAGTTATTTTAAAAATCAGATATGACAGAAGTTTTAAAGAGAATGCAGTGTTAAGAGCAAAAGAGCAGCTGAACTTTCATAGAGCAGGTAAAATGCAATGGCAGGAGATGTGTATTAACAGTAGCAGTCAGAGTAAGAGATATTCAGGAACAAAAATGCATTGCTTCTCTTTAGAATATACTGTTAATACAACTGTGGGTGACCTCGTGGTTTTATCCTCTGTGAGCTTACAGCATTATCAAGGTATTTCTAGAATTGCATATCCACATCCACATTTATTTGGTTTTATTGAAATCCAATCCAGAATGGCTTACTGAACTGTTGTACAAAGACACTAAAGTAAAACTGAAATAAGAAAAAGAAGTGCTGAGTGATAAAGAAGTGTTGCAAGGTGACTGACAGTGCAACATCTGGCATCAAGGTCTGTGGCTTAGGACTGCAGGATTGATGCTCCCTGCAGGGCATCTCCCTGATCTGGCCAAAGGGTGGACTGATGTTGGAGCCCATTGGAGATGGGTCTGGCTGACCGAGTACAGCTACAGTCCAGGATGCCTCCTGCCTGTGATCTGCCTGGACAGTCCTGACTAAACCCAGTTTGAGCTCCTTCCTCCCTGTCTCGAGCTGCATTCGAGAGATCCCACAGCTAACCCATCAGGCACTGATACCCACCAGCCCTTCTGTCTGATGGCAGTACAGCACAGGCTCTGGGTAGAAGGGCTTCCCACTGAGCGTCATTTAGGGCTCATTAAAGTAATCAATCCCACCCAGAAGAGACTGATGGCCTTGCAAAAAGTTGGAATCCAGTAGAGCTGGACGTGGGTCTGAGGGTGGAGGGGGATACTCTGCCCATCACCACCAGAGCCAAAGGGGAGGGCCTCCATTGCCTCTGCCCTGTCCCAGTGGTGATTTGCACCACCTCTGTCCTACAGAGACAAGAGCTTTTAGGAAGCCTTTATGGCTCAAAGCAAGGTAATTACCCTGCACACCAACCTCGCAAGGATTTTTCTCGGTGCTTAGTGTCAAATCTGTGACCTAGTATGACTGCAAATCATTTCCATGAGCCTTGTGAGGGGGTTATCTTAGCATCAGGCTGCTTTCTTTAAGGTAGCTGCTGTCAGCTCTTCTCCATGACCAACAGCAGTGATGCCTGAGGAGCTGGTCTCCATCACACACTGCTCAGAACTGTGGCTGAACTGTCCCTGTGGTTGACAAGCCCAGTGTGTCCTCCTGTAGAAGCAAAGCAGCTGTTGCTGATGCTCATTCACTGCAGCACCAGTGCAGGGCAGAGTTAAGGTGATGTGCTTAGCTGCCCCGTATCAGACTGACATGTCTCTGGGTAACTTTTAAATGTAGCCTTAACTTTAAGGATTTTATTTTGCTGATACTTGAGCTGAGGCTCATGACCACTTCCCTGTTGTAAACCCCTAAATGACAGATATGGTGAAGGCAGCAGAGAGACTGTTTTAAAAAATGTCTTTTGTGGTTTCCTGGACTGGCCGTGCCTGGTTCAGAGGAGCTCTGGGGGCCCTGCCTATGCTCAGCTTCAGCTCTCCAAAGTTTGGCACAGCAGCTAAATGTGGACTTCTTGTGGCTATATTTAGGTGCCTAAATTAGTGGTGTGTCAGAGAGGTTGCTTATGGCTGTGAGAGAGCATTCAGCATGGCTGAAAGCCCAAACTCTTCCTTCTCTACTCAAACATCAGGGCCTGGGGCTGATCCTTCCTTACTCCACAGGTGTACACGGTCTTTGTGTATGCCTTGGGATGCTCCCAGCCCCTTGGAGGTCTCATCCGACACTGAGTGCACACAGCTAAGCCTTGCTCCTGCACCTTCTCTGGCAGATGGCACAGTGAATCTTGAGCTAGGCAATTGCTCCCATCATGATGTCTTTGCTGGTTCCAGCAGATTCACTGTCGGCTTCCAGTGTCACCTGTGGCCATCAGACCTGGATCCCCAGCTGTGTCCTGATAGCAGCCCTTTACAGATGCTATCTCTGAGTCAAATATGTGAGCTGCAGAAAGGAGAGAGGCTTGCCCTGAGCAAGACAGGTTTTAGCTGAAGCTGGCAGGATGAGCATCTTCGTTGTGGGAAGCAAAAAGCCCCGAGATCCTGCCTGGCTGCTGACGTCTGAATGACCCAGCCATCCCCTGGGCTTTGCTGCCAGTTTCATTCCCCACAAGTAGAACATTTCCTGCGTCATTTATTTCCAAACAGTAGCAAAATAAGCCTAAATCCTTATCTCTAGTCAGTCAGCTAATCCTTCTGAGGGCTAGGAGCAATGCTGTCAAATCTGGCTGCAAGTGTGGCTTGAGGCCCTCTGTGACTGCAGAGCACCTTGCTGCTGCATGTGGATGGCACCTCGAGAGCCCCAAGTGGTCCTGCCACAGTGTAGTGTGATCTCTATCTTGCATCACAGCATCAGATAGCAATGGGGCTATGGTGAAGGTGTCGGACACTTGGGATGTGCAGATCCTATCATAACCTTGCAGAGCATATTAGGTTGGTGGACCTTTGTTCAGAAAGGAGTTTGGTTTTCTTTGTTTTCCCAACAGAAAGGTTCCAGAGAAATCTCTTTGCTTTCATCTATTGAATTCTCCCATCCTGTTGCTGGCATGTTTTGCTTGTGGAGGAGCCATCACCCTGGAGGTGTCACCTCAACCTGTCCCTAAGCAGGACAGGAGGAGCAAGGAAAGGTCTTCTCCAGAAGCAAAGTATCTCTGAAGGCCTGTCAGGCCGTGTGCCTTTCCACCGAGGGTAATGAGGCAGGGGACTTTGCTCAGCCCCATTAGTGGCTTCTTGAAGCACCTCAGCCCTTATTCTGTAAGTACTTGCATGCCTTTTGCATGGCAGTCATAGAATCATAGAACCATCAAGGTTGGAAGACCACCCAGATCATCCAGTCCAACCCCAGCATCCCCTACTATGCCTGCTAGCTGTGTCCCTCAGCACCACATTTCCACATTACTTCAACACTTCCAGAGATGGTGACTCCACCACCCTGCTGGGCAGCCTGTGCCAATGGTCCTGGGTCACCGGGATGCTGTGTCCAGACATCTCATTCTGTTGTGAATGGCAGGAACTGGAAGCACCACCTTGGCCAGCCTTCAGCAGGGACAAGTCCCCTCTGCTCCTGGGGAAGCTGTAAGGAATTTTCCACTGATGTTTGTGCCAGCATGGTTAACTTTCTTGCTACTTTGAAACACAAATATGTTTTGCTTTGTTAAAGCGAAACCTTACAGCAGATGTTTTATGATTATTCCACCAATGGGAAAAAAAGAAAAAAAGAAAAAGACGTTGAGATGTGCCAGCATCATGAGTTTTATGGGAGAGTTTTATTAACTTGGCAGTTTACTGTTCAGCAAGGGAATGAGGGCATCAGCCAAAGCATGGTGTCTCCAGTGTATATGACTCCCAAATCCTGGATGCAGAGCTCAGCATGTGTCAGCGCGAGGGGTGCTGGGACTCAGGGCAGAGGGACTGGGATCTTCAAGCAGCTGGTGCTGGTCCCAGTCCTGATCTTTGTTCTCAGCCTTACGTCTCCACCTCAGTCATCTTCCACGCTCTGCATGGTCACCTCCCTGCAGAGAACCATGCAGGGTGCTGCAGCAATTGTGCCCACGCTGCCCCGTGTCTCAGTTTCCCACTCTGGGGAGCCAGAGGAGAGCATGAGTGTAGAGCGAAGTGAGTGTAGGGCAATGTAGGGGCTTGGCCCCTCCAGCGTACAGGCATGCACAGCAGTAGAGTCATTCCTAACACATCCCTATCGCTGTTTCCTCCAAGAGCATTTTGCTCTCTTGCTGGGAAGCATTAACAATAAAACCAATGCAAATGATGCTGTGAGCAGCTCCAGTACCCGTCTGATGAGCTCCTTGGGGACAGACCTCCCGTGTAAGTTTAGCTCTACATCTGTTGGCTCCATGGGGGGGATGCTCTGCCCCAGCTCCCCATGAGCCCATGGGGATGCCTAGCAGGCAGGGAGCAGACAGTAGACGGACCCCATGAGTTCATTGCCATCCGTCACGGGTGATGAGTTGCAGTTGCATGGGTGGTGATGCTTCTCTGAGCCTAGGGATGCTGCTAACAGCTTCGAGAGCTGCTGCTCCTTGGGGCACAGGGGAGTGAATGCCACAAAACCTGCAGGATGCCAGCCTGGAACAACCGCCCCAGCCAGAGCATGTGATGGGAAACCTCTTTCTGGGCCAGCACCCCAAAAAGGACTCTGCAGTGAGGTGTCAGACAGGAACCCCAGTGGTGTTCAGGATAGCAGCAGGGTGACAGGGACATCCCAGCTTCTCCCTTTTCCAGCAGAGCAAAGCCCTCTTCTCCCATCCTGAGGGCCCATGCGCGATGCTGTGTGCTATGCAGGGTGCCAAAGGGAGGGTTCTGCACGCTGTCACACAGCAAAGCAGCTTTTCTGCAGAAATAGCTAAGTCCTGAAATACCCCGAGCAGCTGTGTTTATCCGAACGCTCCTGCTTAGAGAGATGCTCAGCTGTGACGTGGGCCATTAGCACAAACATCGTTCTGAGTGCCCGGAGCACAGCCAGGAAGGGCGTTGCTCAGTTTGCAGAGTTAATGCAAACCAGCCCTGTCCCGAGATGCGATCTGCGAGCTGCGAAAATGAAAACCATGCAGCCTTGTCTTAGCTGAGGAGGGGATCTTTCCTAAGCAGGGCGAGAAGAGAGCAAGCAGCCTCCTTGCTCAGGTGCTGCGTTCTGCTCCCTCGGCCATCGCAGAGCATCCCGACGCAGTGCTGCCAGGAGCAGGCTCAGGGCTCTGTGCTTGCCGTCCGGGCTGGTGGTGTGATGGTTCAGGCACCCGTGCCACCTCTCTAGCACCGTGTTTACCCATGTTTCCTGCTTTCTGGGGTGCTCACAGTCACTCTGGACACAAATGAGCTTCCCCTAACATCAAAAACAAGGATGAGGTCAGAGCCCCAAAGCAATGTTGAGCCATGGGGATATGATAGCAGATGCTGCTTTGGAGGCACACAGCAAGGTAAATGTTGCGCTACGCAGCACTTTGGGCTTAAAAGATAGGGGACAGGCAGGCACACCCTACACAGCTCAGCTCACCATCCCTCTCTGCTGACATCTCACCATCCCTCTCTGCTGACATCTTGGCTTTGCTTTCCCCACAGGAGAAGAAGGGCCAGGAAGTAAAGAAGGGCCCCGAGGTGGAGATTGCCAAGCTGGACAAGCTGCTGATCCTGGTGCGGGAGCCAGATGGCAGGGCCCAGGGGCAGGAGGACAAAGCCCCGCTTTGACCAGCAGCTGCTTAGCATGCTCTGCCCTCTCACAGTGCAAGTTCTTCGCCCTCGTGCCTGGGTGAATAAAGAGAGGCACTGAAAGTGCTGTGGCGTTTGTGCCATCCTGGTTCTGCCATGACCAGTGCCCAAGGAGCCACATATGGGTCATTTACACATGGGACCCCACTATTTCAGGGCTTTGCAGCACAGGGGTCGGCTGCTGTGTTGCTGTGGTGAAAGCAGGAGCCACGGTGGCCTTGCTATGTGCTGATGAGCAGGGATACACTGCCATTGTCTCATGTGCAGCCAGGAATAGGGACTTGCTGTGCCCCTTCTTGGCGTGGCTGTGGGTGTACTCCATGCCCACATACATCCCCTGCACGTGCCACGTGCTCCGTAGGGATGGAAATCACAGTACTACCAGCACCATGGCTGCACACTGCTGCCTGCCTGCCTCAGCAGGTGAGCACCTGGCTGGGCTTCTCACCCAGCATTCAGAGGCTCAGAGGGACCCAACACAGTGCCTACAGCATTGAGAAACACCCCCAGAGTACCACGCAGGGGCAGGAGATGAGGCATCCCCCCACGTGCTCGTGTGCAGGACAGAGCTCAGAGACACCTCCTGGGTCCTACAATCTGTTTATTGATCTAAAAAAAAACAAAACAAAAAAAACCACAACTGCAAAGGGACATGTTAGCTACACCTGATGTGGGAAGGAGCCAGTCCTGGCAGAAGGACCCCAGCCCGCATCCCTCCCAGCACAGCCTCCCCCCCCCCTCCTTATTGCAGCATACCAGGCATCCCAGGGCCTCACTCTGGCTATTGCTTGGCTCTAGGATGAGCAGGGCAGAGCCCCAACAAGCCCACAAGCAGAACAGGGGGGGCGCTGACCACATCCCTTGCTGCACAGCCACTGTGGCACCAGAGAGGGGTCCAGGCTGCACCCACGTCCCCAGGTACTGAGGCTGGAAGACCCTTCGGTGTCGCTGCACCAGGCACACGAACTGACCCCACAGCTTTGAAATATCCCCATCTTTCTGTGGGCTCAGGTGGCAGCAGTGAGACAGGGGGAGGTGCCAGCGATTCCCAACCAAAACAGCACACACAGAGGTGCCCATCACGGCAGCAAAAGGGACAGCAACAGAGAGAAGGATGCAGCAGCAGTCCCTGCCCATAAGCTGCCCCTGGATGCAGGCAAGCTCAGGGAGGACAGCGCGAGAGAAGACCTAATGGACAGATCCAGGACAAACGGACAGACTGAGTGGCCCTCTGCACCCTGGCGGCTCCTCAGACCAAACCCAGGGCAGGTGGGTGCCGGGTGCCCCCTGCTTTCCACACCCCGCAGCCACCCTGGTCGCTGTGGTGCTGCAGGTGTCCCCCGGGCAGGTGCCACCCAGCAGCAGCCTCCCAGAGGGGACGGGCCCTGTGCTGGCCCCGCTCAGCTCCGTGGCACAGCGGGGTGCTGCCGGCCGCCTCTCCACGTGCCACTGTCCCCGAGGGAAGGGCAGAGCGCGTCCCCTTAGACGGGCTGTCCCCACATGCGAGGTGACGCCGAGGGCGGTGCACGTCCCCAGCCGCCGTCTCTCCATCACCGCGGCCATCCAGACACCGGGACCGCGGGGCCGAAGGGCTCCGCTCGGTGTCACTGTCCCTGCGCACAGCTCCGCGTCCCCTCCGCCCCCATCGCCGCGCGCTCAGGGCTGCAGGAGGTACTTCTCCTCGTTCCTCGCTTCGTCCGCGTCGGACGCCGGGCTCTTCTTGGGACACGACGGGGTCCTGCAGGCCTTGCAAAGGATGTGGAAGAGGATGAGGATGAGCAGAGCGATGATGCAGTTAAAAGAGATGGCAACGACCGCTCCGGTGGACAGAGCCGCCCCCATCGCCGCCGCCCCGCGGGACGAAGCGGAGCCCCCGGCTCGGGACGCGGCCTCCGCCCGATGGCATTGGCGGGAGACGGAGGGGACGGCGGCGGTGCTGGCGGCGGGCGGCGGGACGGCGTCACCCCGGCGCGGCCCGGACAGCGCCGGTGCGGCCTCGGAGGCGCGGGAGCGTCGGAGCGGCCCCTCCGGCGGCGCTGCGGCGACGCGGGGTCTCCTCCGCCGTGCACCTGGAGGGGAGAAAGGACCGTCACCGCCGGCACGAGGGGACGGCACGGAGCACGAGGCGGGCTGCGCCGCCTCCTCCGCGCATCGCCAGCCCCGAGGGGACTCCGCGGGACGGAGCCCGCGACCTCGCGGCGGGGCGCGCACCTTCCCATCCCGCGCCCGCAACAAGTCCCGTCCCGGCTCGTCCCGGCCCCGCAGTTACCTGCTGCCGCCGCGGCCGCTCCGCTCCGGGAGCCGCCGCTCGGAACCGCGTCCGTTCCTCGCCGTCCCGGCGCGAAGTGGCTCCCGGTCCCGCTGCTCGGCGCCGGTCCGCCGCCGCCGCCTCCCGCCGCTCCGGGGGGGGGGCGGGGCGGGGCCTGCAGACGCCCCGCCCACAACCGCTGGTGGCGGCCCCGCCTCTCCGCGCCGCGCAACCATTGGACGAGCGCTCTGCGCTGGCCCCGCCCCTCGGCGCGCTCAGCCGGGGCCGCGCTGCTGCTGCTGCGCGCGGTACGGTGCGGTGCGGGCGCAGACGCCGGGTGGTACGTGCGCTGCCCGGGCTGCTGTGCGCACACGTATGTGCACGGACGCAGGCACACCCCAGCCCCTTATCTGCACTGTAGCAGGGGTGAGGATGAAGCAGCTGTATGGCCTTGCTGGGGACACACGCGGAGTGCCCCTGGGAGGGGTGCGCAGCCCCGTGCGCAGAGGCACCACGTCCCGTGCACAGTGCAGACAACGAGGCGTGGGGTGGCCTGGCACTGCAGCCGTGCTCGGTCCCCGTGCAGCCTCCGTTCGAGCCCGAGAGCTACCCACGGCTGCCTGCCGAAAGAGTGGGTGCTGAGACTGAGGGACACCATATGTCACGTGTGGCTGTGGGAAAAAGACACCTACGCGGCACACGCTGCACGGCTGCTGGAGGTCCCCGGGATCGGGGCACAGCTCAGGTGAGGAAGGGAGTCTGAAAGGGCTGAGCATTCCGGCGCCTCCACGTGCTCCAAAAAGCCGCCTCTGGGCCACAAGCCGCAAATGCGGGGCTGCGTTGTCCGCCCACGGGGGAACAGTGTGGCCGTGTGCAGTGCAAAGCATCAGGGGAAGTCCGAGCAGCTGTCCCGACGACTCATGTTCTGCACCGAGCAGCTCAGCACGGCTCGGTCACATCAGGAAGAAGGCAGCAGGGTATGAGATGCAGATCCGCAAGGCAGCTGGGGACCTCTCCTGGCTGCCAGCAGCACACCCACCTCTGTCGGCTCTGCTGTCCACCCGTTGGGTGCTGCGTCCACCTGGGAACGATTTTTGTACTGCAAGAGATACAAAATTATTCTGCAGCTCTGGCTGGGAGCTGAGGGGAGTGCCGCCACAGGGAAGGATTATACGGGCTATTTCAGGATCTAGCTCTAAGTTGAGGGTGTTGAACGGTAAACAAACAGACATGCTGCTCATTGCACTGCAGGCAGCGCAATCCGATGCTCAAGTGTCTTCCCTTAGCATTTCTCTCTGAACTGCTAATTAGTCAGTAAAAGCTACTAGTCAGTCTGCTACTCAGCTCGGGTATCAGTCACCAAGTTTTCTGCTGTGGGCCCGTGCTGGCACAGCAGAGCCACACAAGGCCATGGCCCTGCAGCTCCTTCCTGCCCAGCATCACTTGCCGCAGCTGCTCCAGGAGCAAAGCTGTGCACAATGTGATGCTCCATCCCCTGCTTCATTCAGTAGCATTCAGAACAAGTATTTTCAAGACTGCTCTTCCAGAGGGTTTAAAGGAAAATTAAAAAGAACAGCAAAAAGTTTCCCCCAAAAATACCATCCTGGCTTTTCCATTGGTAGAAAAGGTGAATGGCAAAGGAAAACCTTCCTCCACCATCAGGGTCCACTTACAGGAAAAAAATGCCTGCAGCTGCAGCCCCATCCGTAATGCTGAGGGTGACCCCCAGTGCAACGAGGAAGATACAACACATTTTTTTATCACTTAAAAACTTTATTTTAGACCAATCTCTATGCGTCATAAAGGAGCAGAAAGGGGAAACAAGCATCCTCTGGAGCTTACCACTGCCACCCCAGTGCACTTGCCCTTGCCTACATGGTTTCTGTATGGTGATGGCAGGAGTGAACTAATGTCAGAGTGTAACTGTCAGCTCCAAAGACAAAGTGTAAGTAGGACAGGAAGGGATGACTGGCACACAGTGAGTTGCATCCCTGCAGTCCCACATCTAAATCATCAGGACACTGGAAGGCTTGAGCAGAAGATGGCTTCTCAGGCACAGGTGAAGTGGCTGATCCAGCCCAGAACAACGCCATCTGCACACAAGAGCTGCGATGATGGGCTGGCAACCCAAGCTCCCTCTAGGAGTTGCCTCCACCCCTGTCCAGGCAAAGCACTGCCATACCTGGAATGCCTGTTTGGGCTCACCAACTGGATGCCAGCGGTCCTTGACCAAATAGGTGAATCCTGTATTTCCATCTCATCCCTGAGCAGCAGGCTATGGAGTGCAGCCTGGCACCATCTGACAAGGAAACTTGCCAAAACACAATTTAGACAGCTACAGTTTTGTCAATTTTGGAACAGTGAGTTCTCCTGTCTACCCCTAACAGCTCTGCAAGCCTGTATTCAGCAGCAGCTTTCCAGCTAGAGCAGCTGGCTGGTTTCTGTAATATCCCCAAGCTACACCCACAAGTGTCCTTGTCTCAAGACTTCGCTCAAGACTCTCCAGGCCCTCCGCTGGCACGAGGGTGCTTTCCCATGCTGCCAGTTCCCCTTCCTCCACCCTGCTTCCTCTTCATTTGGGCCTGGGACTCTGCTTTAAGTGTCTCAATCCAGAAGGCGTCAAAAGAGCCTGGAGCCTGATATCCAGGCTCCTGGGGATTGAGGGCATCTTTGCTGAGCAGGACACATATGGCAGGAATGTTTCTCTTCACTGTCAAGGCATCAAGACCTGCCTCAGGCACAATGGGTTCCCAGATCTCCTCGATCTGTTTAAAAAGCACTTTGGTGATCTGGTGGAGCTCTTTCAGCCTTCTTTTCATGATTTCCACACATGTGATGGTCTTGCTAACAGCCTTGCCTGAGCCAGTGAAAAGGATTTGCCTCACTGAGTCCAGTTCCATCTTGCCAATGGCGTAGCCCATCAGATTTCTTATTTTACTTCCATCTTTCACTTTCATTTCAATGATATCAGGAGGCAGGTCAGTGAAAGGAAGAGGACAAGGTTTCTCCACAATTTTGGTCTTCTTATAGTTTTCCATTCTGCTGTGCTGAAAAGGAAAAGTGAACCATGAATACTTGTAATTAGGGCTCACACAAATCAACCCAGCGAGAACTGCAGCAGCGTCTGTGGCTTCCAGCAGCCTGTGCCAGCACAGCAGAGCTTGAAACTGAGGCTGTCTTTGGCACAATTTCAGCCTCAATGACCACGAGAAAAGTCTCAGCACCTCCACACGCCTGTACCTGAGAAACTTCCAAACGCTGCGCAAAGAACTTCTCGCTCCAATTATGTGCAATTTTTTCTCCAAAGGGCACCGTCAGATTTTGGCACCCGGACAGGGCAGATACAAACTATCCACCAGAACACCCCGACGTGCAGAAGTGCAAAGGGAAGCGCTCATTTCTAGCACAGGCAGCCTAGGCACCGCTCAGCAACATGAACGCCGGAGTCAAGGCTGGAAAGGCGCAGCGCCGGTTCAGCAGTCGGAATCCTTGGGAAAAACGAAGAACAAACGAAAGAGTTCAGGTAAGCGGGCCCACGCTTCCCCCCCCTCCCCGGGCCCACGGCCGGCTCCCGGCCAGGCCCAGCCCCGGCACAGCGATGGCCGCGATTCCCGCGGATGGGCGGAGGCCAAAGGGAGGCGGGAAGAGGCCGAACCCCACAGGGCCCGTCCTGCAGGCGGCCGCCGCGCGGGGCAGAAGCACGGGGCGGGGAAAAGGTCCCGCGGTGAGGGGGAGCTGATGTCCGGAGGGACTCCGCGGGCTCCGGGCCGCACGACGGGGCCGGCACACCCGGGGGCCGCGCTCACCTACCGGCAGAGCCGCGCCGCGCCTCTCTCCGCAAAATGGCGGCCGCCACGAGATGTGCGCACGCGCGGGGAGAGGGAGGGAGGCGCCCCGCCCACGCCCCGGCTCCTGATTGGGCCTGGAGTGCAGGTGGGCGTGGCGAAATGGTGACGTCATGGCCTGGCAGAGCTTTGAGGTCAAGGAGGTGGATCCGCGTCTCCCGGGGCGGGAGTTTGGATGGGGTGATACGCGGCTGTGGGACTCGGGGCTGGGGGATTTGGAACCCACCGCGTGGGTTGCATCCCAGGAGCCTCATTGTGCCACGTCCCCGTGCCCGCAGGCTAGCAGACGTTTGCGACTGAGGAGATGGTGGCGGCGAGGAACAGCGGCACGAGAGACAGGTGAGGCTCCCGCGGGTCAGCCCAAATCCGAGGCTTGCCCTGACGCGTGCCGGGCAGCGCTGGGCCCATTAGAGGAGCCCGGCCCTGCACCGGGAACTGGCACGCTTCAGGTCGGCCAGATGGGCCAAGGGCGTCCCCGGTCCCCATCCTGCAGCGGCTCAGGCCCCTCCCTGTTTTGTAGGCGCTGAGAGACGCACGGGCCAGCCGTCGCGCTGCCGCTCCCGCTGCAGCGTCCGTCGCAGCAAAGCTGACCAGAAGCTGCAGCATCTGGTGCTGTCGGCGCTGCCTGATCGCGTGTCTGCTCTGGGCCCTGACTTCTGGGACATGGCGTGGAGGGATCTGGAGGAGCGGGGCAGCCTGTCCTGTTGCAGCTCCCCCGGTGCCCAGAGTGCTACCAGAAGTGACAAGAAACACCGCCTGCAGCCAGCTCAAATCACACAGCAGCAGCTTGGAGCACCCTCCATCTGCTCAGCTGCATGCAGGGCACCAGGATTCAGCTCCGTGCCCATCTACTTTCCTAGCTGTAAAGCCACATTCCTGCCTGTGAAGCAGTGCTGTGGGAGGAGGGCTTTGCCAGCACTTAAGTGACTGCTCCATCAGAGGCAGCTGGAGCAAAGGCACGCCCCAAAAGACCTAAGGACACAAATGGTGGCACCATAGGAAAAGGAGATGGAAGACCATGCAGAGCACCCACTTCCAAAAAAATGAAGTGACTTGTACAGGTGAGCTGGGTTGACAAGCACTCATACCCTGCATCTCCCACTGGCAAAAGTATTGGTGATGGAGGTATGACATTAGGCTTTGAGATTCACACAGAGTGTGGTGACACACTGGAACAGGTTGCCCAAGGAGGCTGTGGATGCCCCATCCCTGGAGGCATTCAAGGCCAGGCTGAATGTGGCTCTGGGCAGTCTAGTTTAGTAGCTGGTGACCCTGCACATAGCAGGAGGTTGTAACTAGATGATCATTGTGGTCCTTTTCAACCCAGGCCGTTCTATGATTCTATGAGGGAGGTGTACTATTCCACAGGAGGACAAGGTAATGAGGATTAGCCAAGGAGAGCCAGCTATTCCTTCTGGAGCTTATTCTCTTTCCTAGGCATGCCATGGGGCAGTCTGGGGCTCTCAGTGACTCATCTGGAGGCACAGCACCAAGCCCAGTACCATCTCCTTGACCAAAGGGGGCTTTGGGCTCCCACAGCGTCAGTAAGAGGCCAGCATCTCCTTCTACAAGCAGTGATCTACGTGGTGCATGGCTGCTCCTTTGGCTCACCTTCACCTGTGAGCCAGGTGTCAGACCTGCCTGGCTTCCAGCCTAGCTTGTATGACACACACATCACCCCTCCAGTGTCATATTTTCTACAAGCCACGCAAGATGGTTTAGGAGCTGCTGGCTTCACAAAGGCATATGCTCAGACTCAGAGTGTCTTCTGTACCTGGACAAATTCCATGCTCCAGTCAGAACAGGCAGGGGGCAGCAAATGCCTCTATCTGAATAAGAAAGGACTGGCTGGGGCTCTGACTTACTTCTGCCATTCTGGTAAGCAGAGGCAGGATGTAGTCAGGGTCACTTGCTCCTCCCAGTCTCCAAGAGTTCCCTTCTCACTGTTGAAAGACTGGATACCAGCAACCACCCCAGGAAGGGACATGCAGATGATTGCTCCCAGTTCAAGCTAGGCATAACATTTCCTTATGAGACATCAGCCGTGGGTAGTTGGCAGCACATCTGCCTTACTGAGTTTAACCAGGCATTCTGTGCCACTGACGCATTCAGGGGAGGAAGAGACAAGCCAAGTAGTGTATTAGGGTTTTACTATGATCCACAATAAGAGCAAAAAGGAATTTTTAAAGTACATTACCAGCTTGAAAACATTAAAATGCAAGACAGCATATTAATAACAGTTAAGATAATAACATTAAGAGAAAACTATATGCAAACAGTGGTATATTGACAGTGCAGCTTTGATTGAGGGCCACAGAGTCAGGGTGCCACCAGGAGCCTGTGACATCACTTGCAGCATACTCACGGTGAGTATAAAGATGCTGAGGCAGGAAGATACAAGCAGCTGCTACAGACTCTCCTGAGTAACTCAAGGCCAGCAGGGTCCTAAGACCTTAGCTCTTTGCCCTCCCAGCTTCGCCATCACTCTGCAGTGGGTTTCACTTCACTGGCTGCTTCCAGCTGTGTTAGTATTTCATTCCACTGGACAAACTGCTTGGAGAGAAGCAGAGTCTAGATGTTCCTCTTAAGGAAAGAAAAGTGAAAACTTCAAGGAGGAAACAGAGTATAGCCAGAGCACCCCCCCATCAGCCTGACAGCACTGATATAAAACCAATTCCTCGGCAGAGAAAAAGGTGAAGGAAACTGGATGTACACTACATAGACTCAAACCAACTACACACCAATGGGTATCCAGGAACCTCTTCTAAACACTGCATAGCACTGCAAATTAAAGGTCTTCCTTCAGAAAAGAGCAGAGCTCCCCCATCCACTATAGTTCAGGATGTGTTTCAGCAGTGGGATGAGCTGCTGTAAGACTCTGGCAGGTCACAGGCACATCTGACTGACATGCTAGCTCCTTTGTGCCAAGCCACACCGTAAGCAGATCCAGCAAAAAAGCTTTGACTCACAGGCAACATCCTGCCCTTCCTGTCTCAGACAGTTCTGCCTCTCAGCACTGTATCAGGACTCCACTCCTGAGGTAAGTATAATAAAAGGAACACAAGCATCACTACACCACAAAATGTACTGGCTAAACCTAAGCTTGGAGATTGCCTGGTTCCAGCTACCTGATAGGACGAGGTGGCGCAAGAGACAGGTGTGCAGTTCAGTCCAAGGCACCAGTTAAAAGGATACTGTCTTGTTGTAGTTTTCCAAGAGCATCTTGACTTCATCAGTAAACTGCTCACACTGCTCCTGCAAAAAACAGTGCCTCAATGAGTAAGCAATAAATAACTTAAAGGACATCTGTAATTCCAGGTAAGGCAGGGGAAACCCTGTCCAAGGCCAGTACCAAGATCGAAACTGAGGCCCTGGCTGTGACCACTCACTGTGGCTGAAAGAGTTTCAATAGTTAAATAAAGGTTATGAAGAAACACCCATGCTCATACAGTGCGAGAGCACCTATGCTATCACTGGTATGTGCTTTTTCTTAGCATCCATGCTTTGCTTGCCTTAGAAGGAAAACTCACAGCAAAACACAAATAGGGGGCATTAAGTGCTGCCCAGGCTACACCCTCCCACCTCATGGTGTACTCAAATGGGGAAGAGAAAAGGTGATAGTATTAACAGCCTACTATAAACTGGGACACTGAAGAAGTGCAACATGAAAAGCAGAACAGCAGCTGGTTAAACACACTGCTGCTTACCAAGAGGTGCTCAAACCTCCATTTTGAGCAGGCTTATGGTAGGTAAAAAGTTTTTCCAACTCAAAGTCAGTTGTTAGTAATCCTAGGTATCCCCCCAAAAAGTTCTTAAACATTTTTTTTTTCTTGCTGCAGTCTTAAAGGTATGGTATAAATGAGTATTTCAAGCAACTGCAGATACAAGGGTATCATCAGTACATCTACTATCAAATGGTTCCTTCTTCTGGCTAGTCAAGACTGTCATCAACATACCTGTTGCTGTATTTGGATTTGAGAGAGTCTCTGTAGTTTGGCTGCATGTTCAGGAGCCGCTGAAAGCACAGAAATCCATTTTGTTTATTTTACATCATGTAGGTATTAAAAAAAAAAAAAAGAACATTACTTTTCCAAGAGCATGTCACAGCAAAATTCTGCTCAGTGAATTCAAGTGCTTCATACCACAAACAGGTTTTTTTGCACAATTAAAAAAAAAAAAAAACAAGTAACAGAAAAACCCACATAGCTACACTGCACACTAAACAACAAGTTTATTTGCTGTCTACTTGAGTTAGGGTGAGTTAGAAGATGCTTGCATTGAGGGAGCAAACAATTAGATGAACACTGTAGTAAACATTAAAAGAAGCATCTCTGCCTACACAAGCAACACTGATGTTCCGGATATAAGACAGCCCATAAGCAGAACCTAGGAGAGTCAACAGAGCCTGGAAATTGCACATAGTGCTTAGTTATAGTTTCTCACCCTTTGCCACGCCACTGCCTCTAACCTCTTTACTAAACTACATAGTCACCTGCCTGACCCCTTGGTGCAGGGGCCACATTCCCACCCCACGTGTGCTTGGTAACAGCTATGACATTCAGTAGTGCTCTGTTAGACACTGCACACTTTATAGACATGGAACATGAGAGCAACGTGAGGGAGGAGCAGATATACCAGTGTGTACCTACTTTACTCACACCAAGTTGTGTGCTCAGCTGTTCTCTCCTCAATTCTGAGGCTCACAAAGAAATAAACAGCACAGACAACAGTTTGGAGGGTAGCATTTGCAACCTGGCATACCTTGGATACTGGCACTGTCTAAGACAGTCTCAAGGTTCTTCACCTGCTCCAGGAGGGCTACTCGGGAAGGAAGAGCCTGCTCCTCTGATCAGGGAGAGATAATAAGGAATATTAGGAAATAAAGACAGACTTTTAGCTTCTCACAAATACTGGTACATTAGTGGTTATGAATCTGTTTTCTGAACCATTTATACCTAACACATCAGAGAACAGCTTGGCAAATATAAAAAGCAGAACTCATAGCCAAAGCTAGAGTAAAGGCACAAAAGTCTCCGACTACAGACTTAGAAGTTCCCAAGTTACAGGAGCTCTTAAACAGGTCAGCTGTAGCCCCCACCTCAAAAAATTATTCCTACTCCAAGCTGATGACCAGCTGGAACTGACACTTGTACTCCAGCTCCCTTTTTCCAGTTATTTACCTGTACAAAAAGCTTGCTTACAATTTCATTCAGCCTTTTGTGACATTCATGACTACATTCTCATTCATGGTATCTTAAGTCAGAAGTATCTCCATGAAAATTAGTTTACTATAATCAAGACAAGGCTGAACCAAGTTATTTGGAGGCAAAGAATAACACTAGAAGGTATTTAATATATATCCAAAATCCCCCTGTTTTTCTTACAGTCCTCAGAGTATTTTAAAAAAGGGCGAGAAAAGCTATTCAAGCTCCATCTTTTTCTTTTCAGCCTTGTGTTAATTTATGGATAAATTGATCTATAGTTAGAAGATCAGAAGAGATAAAATGACAGCATGGACATGCGCAGGGGAGCACAATAAGTGGCAGATATCCTCACAGAAATCACATATTAGGTAGCTATAAAGAGGTTTGCTTTTTCACATCTTTCTAAAATAACTCAACCCAATCCAGCTTACACAAAATACAGCTTCTGCAAAATACAGCTTCTGCAGTGCTGAAAACCTGTTTCCTCTCATTTTAAGCCATACCTGCCAATATGAACTGCAGCTTCATAGTGTCTGGAACAGCCATTCTGTCAATGTACTGAGGATCTAGATATTTTATTACATCTTCAACTAAAGCAAAAAAGAGGTTTGAAGATAAAAAGTAAGACAGATGTTACTGCTTTTTGTTTTACAAGTGCAATTCCCCACTGTGCTACATCATACAAGGTTGCTTTGTAAACACGGTACATTTAGTGTTATTTTTATTCAGATTCATGAATGTTTGCACCACTCGAGAACAAATGACTTCGGAAAGCTTTGGCCAAGAACTTATAAATGACTCAAGCCAAATAACTGCTTTGTTACAGACATCTCCATTACTTACTTTTTGTTTAGCTAACAATACCAATTAAATCTGCTTCTTCCTGCCCTTGATACAAAACCAAAGAACTCTCCCTCGCTCTGGTTCCTAAAATTATTTACAAATGCACTGTTGTTGTTTTCACACCTAACACTCACCACAGCCTTGAACCACACTAGCCCTCCCAGTGCTGCTCCTATGGTGCCAGGCCATGATTCTTGGCCATGAAGAAGCTCTATGGAACAAACCACAGCTCTGCTCACTGTTGATTCTCCCTGGCTTAGAGAAGGCGCCACAGACATGATCAGCAGTGCTGGGACGTGCTCCCACCACACACAAAAGGGAGAGATGGTCTGGTGAGTGGTTGCGCTTATCCCACAAGACCTCAGGCTCTAGAAGTCCTCCAGATGTGTAGTGGGCATGGCTATGTAAAGCAAAAAGTAGGTTGCAGCAGCCTGTTCCCCACTCCCAGCAGCTCATTGGAAGAATCACATTACAGACCAAATTCAAGTGGCATTCTGCAAGTTTAAATCCAAATCAGGCTTTCGAGTTTAGGGATGTGTGAACTAGATAACAAAAATAATTTATTTCATAAAATAACAAGAAGTTACCAGACTACGAAATAGCATTATAATTTTGGCAGCGTTTGAATCCCTACACCTTAAAATTAATCATAGAATTATTAAGGTTGAAAACACCATTAGGGTCATTTAGTTCAATCAGCATGCCCGATAACTGATGTCCCTCATTGCCACATCTCTCTTGAACACCTCCAGGAACAGTGATTCCATCATTTTCACAGGCAGCCTGCTCCTACACCTTACTGCTCTTTCAGACATTTTTTTCCTAACATCTAATCCAGCTTTCCCAGAACAACTTGAGGCCATTATTTCTCATTCTATTGCTGATTACCTGGGAGAAGATACCAATCCCTATCTCCTTTTAAGGAGCCATAGAGTGCTATAAGGTCTCCCCTGAACCTTACCTTCTCCAGACTAAACAATCCCAGCTCCTTCAGCTGATACTCATAAGACTTCACAGCTTCGCTGCCCTTCTCTGGGCACACTGCAGCAACTCAATGTCTTTCTTGTAGTGAGGGGCCCAAAACTGAACACAGTAATCAAGGCATGGCCTCACCAGCACTAAGGACAGTGGGACAATCACTTCCCCAGTTCTGCTGAATACAATATTTCTGATACAAGCAAGCATGCTGTTGGCCTTGGCCACATGGGCACACTGCTGGCTCATGTTCAGCCAGCTATCAGCTATCATCCACAGATCCTTTTGCACAAGGCAGCTTTCCAGCCACTCTCCCCCAAAACCCGTGGTGCTGCATGGGACTGTTCTGAACAAAGTGCAGGACCTGGCACTTGGGCTTCTTGAACTTCATTCTGTTGGCCTTAGCCTAGGAATCCAGTCTTTCCACATCTCTCTGCAAAGTCTTCCTATGCTTAACACTTCCTCCCATCTTGGTCATCTGCAAACTTACAGAGTGTGCACTCAATCCGTTGTTCCAGATCATCAATAAAGATATTAGGCCAGACTGGCCCCAGTCATAACTCCCAGGAACACCACTCCTGACCAGTTGCCAGCTAAATTGAACTCCATTCACCATAACTTTCTGGGCCCAGCCATCCAGATAGATTTTTACACAGAGAAGGATACACCTGTTTAAGCCACAGGCTGACAGCTTCTCAGTAGAATACTGTGGGAGACACTATCAAAGGCTTTGCTAAAGTCTGAGCAGATTACACCCATAGCCTTTCCCTCATCTACCAGGCAGGTCACCCGGTCATAGAAGGAGATCAGATTAGTGAAGTATATCCTGCCTTTCATGAACTCATGTTGGCTTGGCCTGATCTCCTGGTTATCCTGTACATGCTGTGTAATCAAAGACAACCTGCTCCATAACCTTCCTCGATACTAAGGCCAAACAGGCAGTTTTCCAGATACTGCTTCTGATATTTCTCCTAGAAAGGTGCCACAAGTCTCCAGCGCTGTAAAGATCCAAAGACATTTCAGTTTCTCATACTGTCTTGCCTGTCAGGAGGGCTGAGGAGACACAAGTTGTTGGGAGGGAACGGAACAAGAACAGCTGACCTTAATGAAGGTCAGCTTTGAATTCTAGAGAACTGAAACACTACTTAACGTAGAGAGCCACCCCACTACCTCTCCTTCCTAGCCTCTCTCTTCTAAAGAGCTTATAGCCTTCCAGTTACAATAGCCATTGTAGCACATTTCAGTGATAGCAACCACGTCATAGTTTTCCTATCACACAATGGCTTCTAGCTCCTGCTTCTTGTCCATGCTGTGTGCATTGATGTAGATGCACTTCAGCTGAGGTATTGCTCTCAGCCCTAGCTCTGATATGCTGCACCTAAGCTCATTCCTAATGAGCCTGGCTTTGTTCCCTCACTCCCTTCAAACCTAGTTTAAAGCCATCCCAGTGAATTCCACCAACTGCTAGGCTAGAATACTTTTCCCCCTTAGAGACAGAGGGATCTCACCTGTCACCAGCAAGCCTAGAGCTGAATAAACTGCCCCATTAAAAAAAAAAAAAAAAAAGAAAAAAAAAGCCAACATTCCACCAATGGCAACAGCCACAGAGCCACATGCCAATCACGGGAGTTTTCCTGTTCCTCTCAGTATTTTGCCCTTTTACTGAAGGAATTGAGGAAAGTGACTGTTTACAAAGATGGATAGTGATAGAACAAGGGGGAATGGTTTTAAACTGAGACAGGGGAGCTTTAGGTGAGATATTAGGAGGAAGTTTTTCACCCAGAGGTTGGTGAGGCACTGGAACAGGTTGCCCAAGGAGGCTGTGGATGCCCCATCCCTGGAGGCATTCAAGGTGAGGCTGGATGTGGCTTTGTGCAGCCTGGTTGGCTGTACATAGCAGGGGGGTTGAATCAAGTTGATCTTTGAGGTCCTTTTCAAGGCAGGCCGTTCTATGATTCTACAAAAACACAGCCCGAGCTCCCACCCCTTTCATTAACCACCCCAACGCCCTAAAGATAAGCAAACAGATGCCTTTCTCACTTTCTCGTTTCTAAGCAAAACTTGCCGAACCAGAACCACAAAGGAGCCAGCTGACCCCAAGGAGGGGATGCGGGCTCACAACCACACCAACTGCCCTCGTCACTGCCACCTTTCTGCACCGACCCCAGCACGGCAGCCCACTCACTTTTCTTAAACAGGATCTTGATCCTCTCCCTCTTGCCGGCGATGTTGCTCAACGCCACCTGCACCTTGGCGAGCTCATCCGCCACCTGCAGAGGGAACGGACCCGTCAGCCGCCAGCGAGCCATGAGGCCCGGAGCCGGGGGTGGGTCGGGGAGTGGCCTCTGCGGGAAGATCCCGAGCGGGAGGCCGGAGGGGGTAAGGACGGAACGCCGACCTTTGGCGGCTCGCAGGCGCCGACTCCCATGCGCTGCTCCAATTCCTCCAGCCGCCAGTGCAGCTGCTGCAGAGCCGCCATCTCCGCCGCCATCTTGCCGCCGCACCGGAAGCTGCTCCGGCTTCACTTCCGGCCCGCCCCGCCCGGCTTGCGCCCCGTCGCTACGGCGTCGCGTTGCTAAGGGCGGCCGTTTCCGTGGCGACGGACAGCCGCGGGCCGGCTGAGGGGCTGCGGGCTGCGGGGCCGCGCCGAACCCCCCGGGGACGGCGGGGCGGTCGATACTGATTTGCACTGCAGAGAGAGGCGTGCGGGTCTCGCGGCATCCGGGCGGTCGATGGATGCTTCATTCCTGCGAGGTCCTTCGGGCGAGAGGCACTCGGGTGTGTGAAAAGCAACAGAGCAATGGTGGGCCCGGAGGATGCAAGGCCTTTGAAATCCAGGAGCCGCCTCGGGCTTTCCCTCAGGCCCCGGCCTGCCCGCATTCACCTTCCTCCCATCGACCACTGCCACGCAGTGAGGGGCTGGTGAAGGCAGCAGCTGTCCCCGGCCCCAGCTGCTCTCACAGCCATAGAAACCCCTCGAAGGGCTGAGATGGATCCATGGCAGCAGAGCCACCACAGCTAGAGGATTCCCAGGCTGCAAAGGGATTGGTTCTGGAGACCCCAAAGCATCTCTCTGTCCCTCTAATAGAATTGTTTAATCACAGAATCATAGAATCACTCAGGTTGGAAAAGACCTTAAAGATCATCAAGTCCAACCAGCACATAACCATGCTACCCTAACTCTAACAACCCTCTGCTAAATCATGTCCCTGAGCTCCACATCCAAATGGTTTTTAAACACATCCAGGGATGGTGACTCAACCACCTCCCCAGGGAGCCTATTCCAGTACTGAACAGCCCTTTCTGTAAAGAAGTTTTTCCAAATATCCAACCTAAATCTCCACTGGCAAAACTTGAGGCCATTTCCCCTCATCCTGTCACCTGTCACCAGTGAGAAGAGACCAACACCCTCTCACTGTAGGTACCTTTCAAGTATTGGAAGAGAGCAATAAAGTCTCCCCTCAGCCTCCTTTTCCCCAGGCTAAACAGCCCCAGTTCCTTCAGTGTCTCCTCATAGGCCATATTCTCCAAGCCCTTCACCAGCCTTGCTGCCCTTCTTTGGACCTGCGCCAGCATCTCCATATTCTTTCTGTACTGAGGTGGTGCCCAAAACTGAACCCAGCACTCGAGGTGAGGCCTCACCAATGCCGAGTACAGGGGCAGGATAATTTCCCTAGTCCCGCTAACTACACCATTCCTGATACAAGCCAGGATGCCACTGGCCTTCTTGGCCACCTGGGCACACTGCTGGCTCATATTCAGCTGACTGTCCATCAGTACACCGAGGTCCCTTTCCATCAGGCCACTTTCCAGCCACTCCTCCCCAAGCCTGTAGTGTTGCCCGGGGTTGTTGTGACCAAAATGCAGTCTGACACTTGGCCCTATTGAAACTCATACAGTTAACCTTGGCACATCGATCCAGTCTATCCAGGTCCCTCTGTAGTGCCTTTCTCCTCTCAGGCAGATCAACTCTCCCTCCCAGCTTGGTGTCGTCTGCAAACTTACTGAGGGTGCACTCAATCCCCTCATCAAGATCCTTAATAAAGATGTTAAATAGGAGTGGCCCCAGTACCGAGCCCTGGGGGACACCGCTCATGACTGGCCTAAAACTGGATTTAACTCCTTTGACTACATCTCTTTGGGCCCAGCCATCCAGCCAGTGTTTCACCCAGCAGAGCGTATGCTCATCCAAACCATGGGCAGCCAGCTTCTCCACGAGGATGTGTGGGACAGTGTCAAAGGCTTTACTGAAGTCCTGGTACTGCATTGACAGTCTTACATTCATCCACTAAACTGAGAGCATGGGACTGCTTTGGCACCAGAGAGACGCAGGGTGGTTAATCCAGGCCTGTCCTTTAGATCAAAGCCATCTGCTAATAGGAAGTACTTCATCAGCATTGCCAGCAATGCCAGTGATAGCTGCAGTTTGAGAGCAAAGTTATGCCATGAAAAACCTTTGTCCTTCTACAGGGCTGCTCTGAAAGCAGTGCCTCCTGTTTTATTCTGTTGACCTGAAATATCATAGGCTGATGTTGATGGTATGGCTGTGGAGGCTGAACCTTCCCAACAGTATCCTATTACATTTTGTTGCTGTGTGACAGGTGGCAGCAGAGGCAGCAGTTTGACAAAATGTTGTCTGACTTGGGAGTGTGTATGAAGAAAAGATGTGTCACTGAATTCCTTCCGGCAGAAACAATTGCATTCACTGACATTCACCAACACTTGCTGAACATTTATGGAGAACAAACAGTGGATGTGAACTGGTAGGTGGTGTTTCAGCAGTGGTGACAGTGACAGTGTGTCACCTCTGCTCATACAGATAATTATGAGAACAGCATGCAGGCTCTTGTACATTGCTAGTGAAGGTGCATAGTTAATAGTGATCGCTATTATAAAAAAAACAAGGTTTTGTAGCTGAGAATCTGCTCTATCAAATAGTGTTATTGTGCTCTTTGTATCTGTGTATCTTTGTATCTGTTTCCATGGAAATAAATAGGAGGTATTGCTTTTGGAGAAACCTACATAGATGTGTTATTGCAGGGAGTTTTATACGGCCACCAGAAAGGAGTTATAGGATGACTTGGGGATCCAGCAACATTTGTAGCCCCTAAAACCTCCCTGCAGAAGCTGAGCGAAGTGCTTGGATGGGGAGAGCAGGCTGAGACCCAGAGCTCTGCCTTTCTTCCCAAGGATCGATAGCTGGGCCGTGGAAGAAGCATCTTCAGAGGAGAAAAGCTGCACTTTGTTCCACAAAGGCAACAATTAGAAACTGCCTCGTTAGCAGAAGTGGCTGGGGGCTGCAGCAGAGCCCGGAGGCTGTGAACACTGTGCTGGTCTGCTTTTAGAGAAGAACAGCTCTACTGCAGCCTATTCCCAGCAGGATGGATGATGCCCAGGTATGCCCAAACCCCTGTGCTAGGTCAAAGAAGATAACTCACCCCAAGAAAGTGAGAAATACAGGCTGGGGCTCAGGCACTGGGGCTTTGGGGTCAGAGGATAAGCCTGAAGCCACTGGCTGCCCACAGTCTTGTATGGTGCATAGTGAATCTCCCCAAGTTTGAGTCTCAGAGGCTGCCAGGAGGGTTCTTTCCCCATCCCCATCCACACCCCTATCCCCATCCCTATCCCCATCCCTGCAGTTACACAGTGGTGCCATGACCACCTGCCTCCACGCTGCTGCCGAAGCTGGATCCAGCACTCCCCGTGCTAGGCTGGATTGCCCCTGCAGCCCCCCACCTCCACCTCCTCCCTCCTGCTCAATTATGTTCCCTGTGGGATGCGGGAAGTGGCATCGATCAGGGCTGGTTACTCAGGTGACAGCAGCTGTGTCCCTGAGCCCCCCAGGGAGAGCAACATTGCACATCACCCCCCGAGCTGTGTAACAAGGGAGGATGCTGGCCCACCTGTACACTCGTGGCCCCCTGGGGCCTTGGCACTCGATGTGCTATGGCCAGCGCTGCTCAGCAGTGACAAGGGACACAAGACCCCAATTAAGGCTGCATTGATTTCACTCCAGCCCCGCTTGGCAAGCTGTGCTGAGGTTACAGGAGTTCTATCAGGTCTGAGCTGTCTCACACCCATACAGCGCTGGCACCCACATCCCAGCACCCAGCACAAACTCCCTGGGTGCCCCTTGCACTCTGGGATACATGCTGGCACATGGACACAGACACAAAGACACAGGCACACAAACCTATCCACTCACACTCGTGATCCTCGCACCCTCACATCCAGCTATTGGACTCAATCATCATCACGAGTCCTTTCCAACTCGGGATAATTTATGATTCTGTGCAGCCCGTCTGGTCACGCTCACACCGGGGCCAGCTCTACCGCAGTCTGTTGGCTTTCCTACACAGCGTCTGTGACCCCCACCCATGTCCTCCCCACGAGCCCTGCTACCCCGCGCTGCAGCACCGCGGACAGCGCCAGAGGCAGCCGGGGGCGTCCCACGGGGCTTAGGGTATCCCAAGGGTGTCCTCTGACGAGGACCCCACTGCCACCTCCGATACAGCAGGTGCTGTCCCCGTGGGCACCAGGGACCTAGCCTCACCGGTGCTAGGGACTTTGTTCCTGTGGGTGCTGTTTGGGACTCATTATTGGAACTCTGGTTATTATTGGAGTCTGGGGGTTGGTCCATATTTGTGCTGGAGGCTTGTGCTCAGGATTGCCATCCAACGAGCTGTTTTTGTTCACTGTTCAGCCTGTGCACTCCATAATACACAGGCCTGTAAGCACCTGTGTGTGTACCTGTGCCTCCAGGCTGGCCCAGCAGTGCTGTCATCTCAGGGCGCAACCCTGCAGCGATTACCCAAACAGCTTCTAACCATATCCCCACACGGCACAGGGATCTCCCACCCATGGTGGCCTCATAGCCCCCAGCGAGGCTTGGTTTGTTGCCCATCCTGCTCTGTGCATGACAAGGCACCAAGTTGCACTCCAGAACCCAAGGAGTGGGAACAATCCTGGGGTACAGGCAACAGCAACAACGGCTGTGAAGCCTTGGCATCACAGATGCCACCCCACGATGTCACAGGTGTATTGAACCCTGAGCTATCCTCATCCCAACCACCGACGCTTGCAGTATCCCCAGTGTCACCCTCAGCTCCAGCTTGGTTCAGTACAGTTCCTTTAATAGACACACAGCCACACTGCTGTGGGGGTGGCATAAGCAGCACCGAACCCCCACTGAGGTAGAGGCGAGTGTTGCCTCGCGCTCATTTGCTTTGGCTCCCAAGCGTGTGGGTGGGTGCAGGAGCCATTCCCTTCCCCCCTGCCCCAACGAGGTAGTTCAGGGCCCCCCTTCTCCCTGCCCCCACATGGGGACCTCAGCATCTGTGTCTTTGGTGGGAAGCAATGCTGGGTCACCCTGCTCTGCCCCCAGCAAGCCCTTCCCAGTGCATTACCCCCACCCGCTGGCATTAAGTCCCCCCAAAGCCCCAACCCAATAGGCCCCACCCCCATTCTCAGCTCGCCCCCCCCACCAGTCCCACCAGTATCCCCAATGTGTGCCTCCCAGCGCAACCCCCCCCCCCCCCAAGCTGGGGGCTTGAGGTGTCCCCAGCGCTGGGTGCCTCTGCCCTCGGGTGACCCCGGGGGTGTCACAGGGTGGGGCAGCGTGGGGGGAGTGAGAGGGAGGGTGGCAGCAATTGTTCTGAGTGTGGAGGGTGTACAGTGTATATGAGGATTGTGTAGGGGACACTGTGTGCACCAGGGGGGTGGACAGGGGTCAGTGTAGGGGGTGTATTGGTGATGCTGTGTGTGGGAGATGAAGGGTGTGCATTGCCAGCATGTGTAAGGAGCACAGTGCAAAGAGATGTGTATAAGGAATGTGGTGTGTCAGATAGCACTGCAACATGGAGGGGACAGTGTATGCACCAAGGTGTGTATAGGGGCTGCAATGCATACACCAAGGTGTGTAGGGGTGCATCAAGGTCACTACAGACGATACAGAATGTGCAGAGGTGTGTACAGCGGATGCAAAGTGAGCATCAAGGTGTACGCTCTGTAGCAGCTGAGGTATACAGAGGGGCTGCAGTGAGTATTGAGGCAAGTATGGGGAATGCAGAGACTGCATCAAGGGGATGTGGTCTGCAGGGTACTGGGGTTCCAGGCCAGCAGGAGCTGCATGGGGGTCACAGAAGATGCATGTTTTAGGGGTCCACATAGGTGAGGGGTAGTTGCACACCTGTGGGTGAGGGATGAAAGGGCCTCCATGGTTACTTGCTGCACTGCCACAGCCCCACACCGCAACATGATGTTCCCCCAGGCCCTCACGGGCACATCCCTTCCCGACTGGGCACATCCCTGCCCCGTGTTTGGGAGTGCAGCTCTTTGACGGGCACTGCCCCTAAGGTGCAGTGCCAGTGGGAGTGTGGCTTTGTGAGGGGGCTGGTGGCAGTGGGTTCGGGGTGGCCGCAGGGTTTGGCCCACTTTGGGTGCCCCCTCCACCAGGTGCCAAGGGGCCTGCAGGACGGCGGGCAAACAGGACACCTGGGGAGTGAGAGAAAAGGGGTTACGGGAAGGGAACAGCACCTCAGGGGAGAGCAGCCCCATATCACTATTAGTGAAACCCCCGTCCTCATGTTCCCTTACACAGCTATCGTGGTGGCCAGGATCCTTCGGTTGGTGGCTGTGCATACTCACTAGTCCTGACCTTTGTGGTTTGTTAAGTATTTATGTGCTTAAAGAAAAGCTATCTGCCTTAATTGGGGTGTCTCATCAGGACAGGCTTGGGCAGAGTGACCTGCTTAGCCAGCATGGAAGCTGTATCATCATGCAGGGAGGGCTCCTGTGCCCCATAGAGTGCTGTCAGTGAGACAGGTGCTTGAGCATCCCCCTTGGGGCACCTGCATCCTCTTCACCACCCTGACACTGTCTTCACTGAACCCTTCCATAGGGGAGTCCAAAACCTAAATCCCAAATCCCATGGTGAGGATGACCACAAGCCTTGTAGCACCACTCAGACCAACTCTGTCCATCCATCTATCCATCCCCCTCTTTGGGCATTCACTGCCAGCCCCTGCAGGGTGACAGCTACCAGCTGCACCACCCCCCTTCTCTGCCTGCTCCCTCTCTCCAGCCCCTGCCACTTCGTTACAATGGATTTTATAGTAAAGACATCAGATTGAAGGAAGGACTTGCTGGCCAGGCAGTGGCTATAAGTTATTGGATTTCCTGGCCGCAATTACACAGGCCAAGCGGCCCTTCTATTTACCTGTGTAGACAACTCCATTTATTTCTATTGACATGTTGATACTGCTAATGCCGTTGGTGGACAGGTTCAATGCGGTCTCCTGTCTGTCATCTGGGGAAAGGAAATACCAATATAAGCACGAAGTGAAACAGAAGCTGGATGGAGCCTTCTGGAGAAGGACTCTGTTCTGCCTGTGCATCCTTGCTCTGCCCCTGTGTCCCCAGCGTCCCCACTGTGCCAGGGGATGGGGTGACCATGCTGGGAGCTGCAGTGCTACCTCGGTTGGAGACTTTGATGTTCATGGGGAACTGGGAGGCTACAGCCAGGAGGTTGTGCTGCAGGGCGTGCTGCATCAGCCGCTGCTGCTCCTCCACCGTCAGGGCCACCTTCTTCTCCGGGGGCTCACCAGTCTCCAGCTTGTCCCGCAACTGCTCCAGCACTGCTGCCTGCGAGGCTGCAGCCACTTGGGCTGCTGTGAGGTGGTGGCCGGACAGCCCCACTGGGATGGCGATGCGCCCAGGCAGTGTGCCATCCTCTGCAACAACAGTGAGAGGTCAGCTGGACTCCCCCACTCCACCCCATCACAGCATCTTCATCACAGGGTTGGGTGGGCTATGAGATGGAGAGCATCCCCAGAGGTAGAGACACGCTCCTCACCCACCTTTCTTCACACCGTGCACTTGGCTGCAGCTATGGGAGATGCTGAGACCTGGCAAGGGCATTTTGGGGGAGCCCAGCAGGGTTGGGGTGCCAGTGGGAGAGTAGTTGAAGAGTGCGGTGCCAAATGTCTGCCTCCGCCCCTCCCGCCGATTGCTGTCGATGGCAGCCTGAAGCTCCCCAGGTGAGCTGAGAGCCCGCTTCTCACATTCATAGGGGTACAGATACTTCATGTATCTGTGGGGAACAGAGCTGGCATCAACTTTCTGCTGAGCAGTGCTAGGCAGGGATGGAGCCCTCCTTCCCCTAAGGGTCACCCCATGCTCTCACTGTGTGCGAAGGGTGAAGGCAGCACTGGTGATGGAGGTAGGTAGGTTGAGGCCCTTGGTGATCTCGCGCCAGATCTTCTTGTTGATGACCTCCACCAGGCCACCCTTGTCTGTCACCAGCCGATACAGCGTGTAGAGGTCCAGCACTTGCTTGGCCATGATGGGGATGCGGTTCACAGGCGTCCCTTCCAGTGAGCACAGAGGGAAAGAGAAAAGAAGCACGAGATGAACCTGCATCCATCCCCTTGGGCACATGGCCCCTACGGGCACCAACTCTCAGCACCACAGCTCCTCCAGAACCTCTCACAACAGTCTCCCTGCAAAATTCCTGCAGCTTCCTGTAGAGCATCTGCATACTTCTCAAAGCATCCTAAGAGGCATCGTCTTAACACTGAGCCTTGGGTCATGAGTACCAGGGGTCTCTGTTACCCACAGGGACACTGTTCACAGGAATCTGCAAGCCCAGCACAGATCAGCATGGTTCACCAAAGCCATCAGGTCTGGCTACAACCATCCCCCTACTTATCCCAGCCACATGCTGTCTGGGGGCAAGCACCACGACAATGACTTGAGGCAAAGGAGGGATGAGCATCCTGTCCTGTCCCATCCTGTCCCATCCCATCCCATATTTATTCCCTGGCAGGCTGTGGGCAGTATTGGAAAGCCATCCATTCTGCAGGGGAGGCTGTCACGGCTGCGCTTTGCCCCTCAAACGAAGCCGTCACTCACCGCCATCCTCCAGCATCCCTAATTTATGGCCCCGATATTGGCTTGGCTTCTTCGCATAAGCCTGAAAAATGAGCTCTTTTTATTCCTTTACTGAGTTCATTTAACTTTTTTTTTTCTTTCTTTCTTTCCTTTTTTTTCCCCCTTTGTGTTGTTTTCCAGGTTGGGAAGGGCTAGTTTTTACTTCTGGGAAAAGGGTAAAGATTGACCCGATATCCACCCATGGTCCTTCACCACCCCTGCCCAGCACAGCCCTATTACCTGATCCAGGGGCTCCCCATCACCCCAGAAGCTATGAATGCAGTGGATTCAATCAATGCCCTCTAGACTTCTTCTCTCCCCCACCCCTCCCTGGCTAATGAAAGCAGATGCCATTAATCTTGGGGCTGTGCAGCGCTGACGGCCAGTGCCCATCCCACTGACAAAGGGACCTGTCTGCGTCCCTGCAGAGTGATGGCCCTGGTTCTGGCTGGGGTGCATGGCACAAAAGCCTAAGGAGGTGGTAGGGCCATTGTGTTGCTGCAATTAGTTCCTCAATTGATTAATGGTGCTCTGTTATCAGCAGGGCCCTTGCTTTGGGAGGGGGCAAATGCAGGGGATGCGCAGCCACCTCCTGGGGCTCACTGTCTCTTCCCAACCCGTTGCCACCCTGGGGATGTCCCTCCTGTCTGTACACTCCTGGATGCCCATGGGATCTGAGTACTCACTCTCTGAACCACAAGACACCCAGCACTGCCCAGGGTCACCCTGAGCTGCCCCCCACCCTGGGGAAGGGAAAGGAGTGGAATAGGAGAGCATCCGGCTCCCTCCCTCCTCCTTGCACCACCAGGCGCTCACTTAATTAGCCCGGGCCCCAATAGCAAGGGAGTTAATTAGCTCTGGAGAGAGAGATAATGAAGCCGCCAAGCAGCCCATGAATCTTGTGGCTGAGGGATGCTGGGGGGTGGAGGGGCAGAGGGGATAGTGCCAGTGCTTCCCCAGCTCCCTCCCACCTGCCCCACAGCTGGGGTCATGCAGTGCCCAAGGGGTAGCACTCCCTCTGCTTCCAGCCCCATGGCCCTGAAAAGAATTTGTGGTGGGGACTCAGCATCACCAAGAGTCGGGAGCTGCTGCCCTACGGGTGGGCACCCAATCTCCCTGATGACCCCTAAGGCAGATCTGGGTCTGACTGCCCCTGTCTGCCCTGCACACAACTATATCCAAGCCCTTCCCGTCCCACCCCCCCTTCAGCCTTCCCCCGTTAATTAGCTCGGCATTAACCTCTGCCTGGGGTTTACTGGCTATCGAGCGGCATGTTCATTAATCCACACACTGGCAAAAGGCTCTAATTAATACAGCCAGCCGCACGCCCGCATTCGGCAACTTTTAATTGTTGCGGACCTGGATGGTGAGGGCGAAGGTTAAAGCATTTATTGAGTCCCCTGGAGCTGGCTCGTCCCTGTGCCGATAGCAAAGATTTCCGATGGTCTGGGTGGGCTGCAGGGCTTTAACCCCTGGGCACCCGGTGCTGCTCCCACAGCCCTGGGGCAGTGCTCATGTATGGCCATGATGACCCACAAACGCTAACAGGGATTGCTAATGGGCACTGCTAACAGGTCTTGCTGATGGGCATCTCTGCTGGGCATCACCAGTGGATGCTGCTAACAGGTACTGTCAGTAGGCATCCCTGTCAGCCATCACTAATGGCCATAATTAATGGCTTTATCTAATACATATTGCCCAAGGGCACTACTGACTGGCACTACTGCTGCACATTCCTGCTGGTTGTTGTTGAGCATCAGCAATGGGCATCACCACCAGCCCAAATTTGGGGTCCCAGAGGAGCCCCTCTGGCTCACAGCAACCCAAGACGGGTTGGATAAGGGGACTAACCTGTGGGTGTGTGCATGTATAAGTGTGTGCATGTATAAATGTGTGTGCATAGAATGTGGCGTGCAAATCTAAAGGTGCATTCCAGGGGACACAGGGTGTGCAGGCAGAGATGAGCCTGTGTGACAGTGACACACACGAGTCTGTAGGCGCTCATCTAGCCTCAGGGGCTTGCAGAGACCTGCAGCTGCTCAGTGCACGAGTGCCTCTCATGAACTCCCCTTAGCCAGAGTACCCACCCATGCCAGCCACCTTTACCTCTCTTCTGCATGAAGCTGAAGAGGTCATCCAGGAATTCTTTGCGCTTCGGATCCTCATCCAGTTCATAGAGCTGAAGACAGGGGACAGAGGGGTCAGTGCTGTCAGCACCAAGCAGTGGTAGCATGAAGGACGGATACTCTGATGGCATCACCCATTCCCCGCAGTTCTCCGTGCCCAGGGCTGCTGTATGCTCCCCAGCACCAACACCATCACCCTGCTCCCTTTGTGCCTCAGTTTCCCCACCCCAGAGGGCAGCAGGGCAAGATGCGCCCACGCCGTGCAGCTCGCCTGATTCCAGCACAGCGCTTCGGTGACCATGACAAATTGGAGCCCGCCAGATCGATGGCCCAGCAGTAAAAGTCAGAGCACATGAAGGAAAAATTAGCACCAATCGAAGGCGCTATAGACACTGATTCCTCCCAGTGAGCCCAGCAAGAATTTAGAGCCATTGAAAAGAAACAAAACTCAGCAGTCCAGAATGGATTTCCAAAACATATACAAAGAAATGCAAGCTGGAAAACAAAGTCAGGCACAAAATAGAGTCGTTTAAAAAACAATTGCATAGGGAAAGGCCGTTAAAAACCAATAGAAAGGGAGCCCCCCCACCTCCACACAACACATAATTCATGGGTAGATAAAAGGAGTGGGGCTGTGCGGAGGTGTCAGCAGTGGGCATGTGGAGATCTGCGGACATGGGGACTGGGGGCACAAGGACACAGGGAGTCAAGGACATGGGGACATGGAGTTGGGGTTGTGAAGAGATGTGGATGAGAGAAGAAGGGGATGCGGTGGCATGAGGATGTGGGGATGCAGAGATGTGCAGAGGTGAGCACATGGAACCAGGGTCTGCTCTGACAGCCTCAGAGCCCCTGAAGCTCTTGTTTCCCTGCCTGGCCACCAGCCCACCCCTTCCAACCCTCCCAGCATGAGAACTCAGGACTGATCCCCTGCACCAACCACTGCTGCCATGCCAGGGTCATATCCTCCACAGGGGTCAGCCAGCAGAGGGGTCAGGCTGGGCCCCTGCTGTCAGATCCATCTCTGCTCCTGCAGCTCCCAGACAGGTGCTACCTCCCAGCATTGGGATCTGTCCTCCACCATTTATTAACCCCTCACCTTTTATCTATTGTGCAAAGAGATGTTACATCAGGCCAGGAGCAAAGGTCGGCTTTTAAGTGGAGCAAGGAAGAGGGGATACAGTGGGCATCCCACGTGGTTTGGGGATGCTCAGGCTGGAAGGGGGCTGGCCACTGTGGTCTATGGGGACAACCATTGGAGTGGCAGACCACAGCTCCACACAGCTCCACACAGCTCCACGCAAGCACAAACAACTTAGCACAGGTGTGCACAACCATGTATCAGAGCACATGCAGTCCACACGGGTATGCAGAGCCCTGTGCATGTATGCAAAAATGTCACAATTACTAGTCTCCACATGGACATATCAACACCACATGGACTTATACAACCCCAAATAGGCATGCACAACCCTCTACATCCATGCACAACCCCATATGGATGCAATTACTCCCTCTCAGCAGGCATAACCCTGTACATGCATGCAGAGTCCTGCATGGCATGCACCCCATGTGAGCACACACGTTCCTAATGGGGATGTACACCCCCAGATGGGGACATGGACCCCCGAGTGGGGACACTCCCCTCACACACCTCCAGCAGCTGTCAGCCTTGCTCAGGGGGCAATTGTGCAACATGAGCAGCGGCTCCTGCTTGCAGTGACCTATGAGCAAGGACCCTTTTAATCGTGTTTGTATTGATATAATTAGTAACTCATTTAACGCCATCGATGTAACTATATTCCTCTATAAACACAAGTATTAAACTGTCAAGCCTGGGGATCAATATCCCACTGGTGCGCAGCTCTGCTCCACTCTACTGACCTCAGGACCCCATCTGTGAGGCTCTGACCCCACTCCCCCCCAGAAAAAGGCCACTGCCCCCAACACGTGCCTAGCACAACTCTT
This sequence comes from Perdix hodgsoniae, assembly GCA_035772895.1. Classification (NCBI taxonomy): domain Eukaryota; kingdom Metazoa; phylum Chordata; class Aves; order Galliformes; family Phasianidae; genus Perdix; species Perdix hodgsoniae. Next base: position 2,156,579 of record JAPSGF010000090.1, read on the forward strand.
GGGGTGCCCCTGTCCTGAACCCACTGCAGGTGCAGCTGTGGGCACCCCGCTCCCTGTCAGCACCCCATTGCCATGGCGATGTCATCATTCTTTAAGGAATGGGGATAATAAGGCTGCTCCAGGTTAAAGGGCAGCAGGTCGAACAGGCTTATTAAAAGGATGTGAATAGACCTCATGCCTCCCCTGCCACCTCACCGCGATTAAATAACATTGTTAGCACACTTGCTCGCCCCAAAGGTGCCTCTCCATGATCTGGGGATATAGGAACAGTGCAGACCCCATGGCCCAGCCCATCCTGCAGAAGAGGGAAGAAAGGAGGTGGCAGAGCACCTTCATCCCCACAGCACTGCCAAGGGAAGCACTTGCAGTGGGACCCCCGCTCAGCTGCCACCTCCCATCAACAGCCAAGGCTCAGATCAGCCACCAGAATTTAATCCACTTAATATGGGCTGCATCGATCCCGAATCCTGCTCGGCTTCCCCCCTGCCTCGCATCCCCCCCAGCCCCCAACCGCTTAATATGCACCGCATTGATTAGCCTCCCTGCTAATTTCTCCATCTGTCCACTGCTCACACAGGAAGCAGAGGAGATGCTCTTTCTGCACCCACCCTCTACCCTGGCGTGCTGTGGGTGCTCATTTGGGGACCTTGGTCTCCAGGACTACACAGCCCCCTGGAGCATCACTGCACTACGCTCCCACTGCATAGTCAGGAACCACATACCTGGTTCCCATCGTGAGCCAATGGGGTTGGGGAGCCATTGGTGCCTCAGTTTACCCATGGGGTACAAGTCAGAGACCCAGGGGCTCTGGGTCCTATGATGGGGTCCCCCCCAATCCCATCCCACTGCTGGAAGCAGCTCGCTCCCCGCCAGGCACCATCCAGCCCTGACCTTGCAGGCGCCTGGCCCCACGCCGTTAATAAGTTAATGGTTATGGGACGGCACTGCCTGGACGCTGGCTACATCCGAAAGTCCTGTCAGCTGCTGGGGGGCTGTGCCCCAATCCCACAGCCCCCACCAGGGCTGCACTGACCCCAGTGTCCCCACCTTCATCTCTGTCCCACTGTCACAACCAGACACCCCCCACACTGGATCTCCCCAGCCAGTTCCAAGTGCTCCCCTTCGAACCATTCACCGTGCTTAATATTTAACGGGGCTTTACAGAGCAAGAGCAGGTTTAATCAGCGCTGATAGCGCGGCGGATCCAGCAGGCCATTAAAACCCCCTCCCCGCCACCACTGTTGGTCCTGGGGGAGCTGCCTGCTGCAAACATTAACCCAGTTTGGGGCAAGGTGAGGGATGTTTGCTTGTGGCACTGGCCTTGGGATGGCAGCCTCCTGCCCTGAGGAGATGGGGACTCACGGAATCCCCAGCCACATCCCCAGCCCATTTAGCAGGAAGGGAAACTAAGGCACAGAGCACCAAAGTGGCATGGAAGAAATGTGATGCTTGATGCCATCGTGACACTGTCACATCCTGGGGACTCTGGACACGGGATACAGCTGTACCTGCTATAGGGAACCTGTTTTAGCAGGGAGTTGGACTAAATGATCTCTAGAAGTCCATTCCAACCCCTACAATTCTGAGACTGTGACACCGCAAGGTGAAGCAACCCAAGTAGTGCCCCACGCCCCTGTGAACAGCCACGAACACACCCATGCATCCCTCCGTGCTCTCCACACATGCACGTTCACCCTCCGTGCACATGCTGCATGTTTGCACAGCCCCCTCCCGCTCCCACACCCTCACACACTCTCTCTCTGTGCACACACACCCCGTGCACACTCACACATCCCTTACACACATTCTCCTTGTACACACTCACACCCCCACCACCCTGCAGTCCCAAATGTGCACTCACCCCACACACACCTGTATCTGCTCCCATACCCTTCCGCAGCTGCACACCCCCGCAGGACCACAACCCACCTCTCTGGGTTTGTATGCTGCCCCACTGCAGCAGCCCCGCTTCCATCATTAACCTAATTAATGGATTAGTGGAGGTTAAAGCCGGCGAGGGGTTGCAAACCCACCACTCTCATCTGACTGCTGGCACAGAGCCGGGAGGGACGCACAGGGTTCTGCCAGCCTCATTTCAGCCTGTTTTCCTTTCCCCGAGCTCGGGGACACGGCTATCCCCGCCTCTTCGAAAACTCGTCCCCAGCTCCCGCGCTGCCCGCACTGCTGGCACCTTTCTTCTCACACCCTTGATTAGTTTTTACACCTCCTTCGCGGAGCCCTGACGCCGAGCCCCAGGGAGCTGCAGTGTGGGAACTGAGGCTGCGGTGGCCAAGGGCGCTCTCGGCACCGCCAGACCGCGGCGGGGCCGGTACTGCGCTCCCCCGAGGCACTGGGCTCCATGGGATGGGGCAGGGGTTGAGCCCCAGCACTCAGCCCCGCTCGCTTCGTAGCCCCTTCGCCGCAGGTGGTCCCGTCCCCACGTCTGTGGTTGGGAAACCTCCGGCAGCCGCGGCGAGGAGCGGACTCAGCGCCCTTGTGCCGGGGTGTAACCAGAGAGCCTCTAATTTAGACCCAGAGCCCCGCGGGGCTGCTCTGCACCTGGGTGGAGATGCACCGGGAGAAGGGATGGGGCAGGGCGAGAGCCCCTTCCTCGCAGGGGTCTCGGCGACCGTCCCAGACAGCGGGGATACCTCTGGGACTTTGGTCCGTGCTTCTTTACCGAGAGGACACGAACGACTGCGGGGCTGACGCAAGGGGCATGGTAAGGGGTTTCCCGACCCGCCGGTGTCACAGCAGCCCGCAGAGCAAAGGTCCTCCTGCGCTCACAAACTGCGGGTGCCCAAAACCATTTCCCCTGCATGAGTTGCCCGAGCAAAGCGCTCGTTTCACCCGTTGATCCTCACAAATCTCCGCCGCAGCCCCTTCCTCCCGGCTCCAAGCGGGGAACCTGTTCTCCAGGTCAGATACAGCCTCGAGGACACGTCCCCTCCCGGACAATAACAGAGGAGGACGAGCTACCCCGAAGCCCCCCGGGGCACCGAGCCCTGCCCCAAACCACAAAGCTCCTTTCCCCTCTTTCCGACTCATCCTATCTCAGGCACCCTCTGGCAATAGGTTCCTTTGTCCCTGTGCACCCGAGGGCACTGGAGGTAAGAGACGCCCTTCTGTCTGTCCCCAGGGCTGGATAAGACAAGCTACCAGCTGGAAAACCCATGAGCGGCAGCGACTCATCTCTTTAGGGCTGAGGAGGAAGAGGCGAGGAAGCCGGCGAGCCGGCGAGTTACAGTCATCACCCCGCCCTGATGTCCCCTGTGATCTGTCCCCCCATATTTACATCGCGATTTGCAGCCACGCTAACGAGGGGCAGGGCGCGGGGCCGAAGGAAGAGAAAAATGCCTGGGATGCTTTCTCTCTGCAAAGCCTCCCCGGGGCCGGGAGCGAGGGAGGAGCCGCGTCCCACCTCCCGCCTGAGCCCGGGAACCGGACAGTCAGCCTTTTTCAGCGCAGCGGGCTGTAACGTAACACTTCCCCGCCGAGCTATTCGACCTATGCAGCGCACCCACCCTGGAGGTGGCCCTGTGCGTATACCGTGGACCAGAACCATAATGAGCTGTGCAATATCTGAACAGAAAGTCTGGCCCCTGCAGCCATTCTCATCCCCTCCTGGCTGAGAATGTCCCTAAGTCCCCAAGCACTGAACATAAGGTATGTTTATCTGTCCCCCAAGCAGCACTGCCACAAAAAGCCACACACGTTTGCACAAGGACATCTCAGCCTGCTCTGTCCCCTTGTGCACCATCCTGCCATGACTATCACATCGACTCCAGTGAGTTCACAGGATGCGCAAACCCAAGACAGAGCTGTGCAACCCACACTTGCATTCCTGCAGGAGCCTCGTGCAAAGTGAGGGTAGCACAACCCAGCAGGAGGGAACACAAGCAACTGGGAATGGTATTAAACACAGAGATCCTTTCTCCACTCCAGAGCCCACAGGCCCTATGACCTACCCAGATCCCTGCAAAAACTCACAGGCGGGCATAGGGAAGTGCCAGATTCTGGGCACCCTGCTGTCCCCCAGGGCACCCTCCCAACCCCATGGAGCAAAAGGGGCTGTCCTAGCACAGTGGAGCTGGAGAAGAGTACAGGGAGGTGAGAGAAAGGCAAAGGAGACACGGGGGAGGTGAGGCACACCAGAGTGGAGTGGGATAGGTGTTGGTGGTAGGGAATGGGGGGTATGCGGAGTCCATCTGGGAAACAACAAAACATAGGGTGGTGGGAAATGGGGAGCCCAACAGGATACTTGTTGGGGAGAGACAAGGTGCAGGGATGGCAGGTGTGGAACATTCATGGGGTGCTAATCTTGGGAGGGATGGTAATTCAGGACAGCGGTGCTGGGGTGCATTAGCTGTACTTGTCTGGCACGCAGTTTGGGAGCAAAGGAAGGGGATTCAGGTAGGGTCCCATTTAGGGTGGACAAAAATGATATTTGGGGGCAATGGGAGATATGGTAAAAGTCTTTTTGGGGTACAGCTGGGATGGGGCTTGGGCAGTGGGGTGGCTGGAGATGGGCTCTGGGGATGGGGAGAAGGGAGTATAAAGGACATCTATTTGGGGAAAGCTGGAATCACAGTTAAGGGGGACATCGGGGATCAGCCTGGGGCTGCTGGTGCCGGCGCGGCAGATGCTTCCTACCTGCTTGAACTGCTCCTCGTAGGTCCACTCGTGGTGTGGGGGGGGCGGTGGGTCGCAGGGCTCCCCTTCCTCCTCCTCCTCCTCATCCTCCTCTTCCTCATCCTCCTCCCCCGCTGCGGCGGCCAGCGGGCGTGGGCCAGGGGTCGGGCGGCGGCGGGGGGTGGCGGGCGGCAGAGCGGGGCCGGGACCAGGAGCGGCTTCGAGCGGCGGCCGTCGGGGTGCGCCGTCGGGGCCGCGGGCCAGGCGGGCCGCCTGCTGCCGCTGCAGGCTTTCCATCACCGCCGCCAGGCGCAGCCCCCCGGCCGCCCCGGGCCCCCGCGGCGGGGCGGCCGGCTGCGGGCACAGGGCACGGCCTCAGCACCGCCACCGGAGGAGGAGAAAGAGGAGGAGGAAGCACCCCCACTCTCTTTGCTCCCACCCGACCGGGGGCCCTGCCCTGAAGTTGCCCGCAG
>JAPSGF010000090.1:2161783-2208265 GCA_035772895.1 Perdix hodgsoniae
GGGGGGGGGGGGGGGGGGGGGGGGGGGGGGCACCTCATCCTCGCGTCTGGGTACCCCTCGGGACGCATCCGAGCGGGGACCCCTGTCCCTTGTCGCTCAGTCCCCAAAAAACCCCGCTCCCACCGGGGAACCCCCACTCCTGGTACCACCCCCTCGGTCCTGCCGGAGAGCCCCGTTCGCTTCCATCGGGGCGTCCCCACCCCGTTCCCCCACGGCCCCGGAGCCCCTCCGGTCCGTCCCGTCGCGGCTCGGCCCTCACCGGGGCGGTTCTGCCCGCCAAGCTGGGGTTCTCCACCATACCGCCGGCTCCGAGCGCCGCCCGGGGCTCGCCCCGCCGTCCCGGGGGCACGGCGCTGCTCCGCCCGGCCCCGGCCCGCCGCTCACATGGCGCCGCGCCCGCCGATATTTCTTTTATTCCGCAGCAGATGAGGGTGGGTGGGATTTTTTTTTTCCCTCTTTTCTTTCTTTCTCTCTTTCTTTTTTTTTTTTTTCTTTCCTTTTTTTTTTTTTTTTTTTTTTTCCTTGCAACAAGTGGCAGGCAGGCAGCAACACCCCTCCCCGCTCCCATTTGCTAGCGCACGTCAAGGGAGGCAGCCGGGGAGGGCCGGCCCTGCGCAGCCCCAGGGGAGCCCCGGGACCGGCCCGCGGAGAGCACAGAGCCCGAGCCCGAGGCTGCGAGAGCGGCTGTGTGTGTGTGTGTGTGTAGGCTGGGGGGGGGGGGGGGAGGAAGGGGGTCTGTGCTCCTCTGTAGTGTGCCTTGCGTACGTGTGTGTATGGGTGCAGAAGGTTTCTGCTTGCATGCATCTGCATGTTGCTTTGCCGGGGACCCGTGCATTCGTTCTCAGCAAGGATAGTGAACACCGCGCGTGCGTGTGTGTGTGTATGCAGGTAAATGTGTGAACGCCTGGTGAGGGAGTGCCTTGCACACTTATGTGTGTGTGCAGACGAGCTGGACTTGCACATGTGTTCCTCTGCAAAGGGTGTGTGTGTGAGTGCTCTCTGTGTTCATGCAGGGTGTCAGCACGCATGTACTTGTGTGCGAGCTCCTTCTGTGTGCGTGTGGGTGTGCAGGGCAGCCTGTGCAGATGGTGTGTGTGTGTGTGTGTGTGTGTGTGTGTGTGTGTGTGTGCACGTCGTGTTTGAGGTGTGCATTCACCCCGCGGGAGCAGAGCACATGCATACATGGTGCAGAGTTGTTCACATGCACACATGCAGCAGTGTTGGAGGAGCAGAACATGGGTGCTTTGTGTGTGTGCACGTTTTCACACCGCTGGGGACAATGATGTGTCTACCTGGACGTGCTGGGGCTGGGTGTGTGCGGTTTGTGTGCTTATCTGCAGCAATCCATGTCGGGAGGGGTGGGCGTGTGCTCTATGTGCACAGGTAGGTGTGTGCACACGTGTGTCGGGAGGGGGGCGGGGGTGCACCCTGTCACTGGGCGGTACAAAGGGGAGGCTGAAGGCAGCGGCAATCGCCGAGTCCTGACCCGCAAAACGAGCCCAGCCCGTGGGCTGGGGCCAGGACCCGCACCGCAGCCTCTGCCTTCGCGCTGCCGCCCTGTGCGGGGTGCAGCGGCCGCTCAACGCGGTGCTGCCCGGGGCTCGTGCGGCACTGCAGCACTCCGACCCCGCAGGGCCCCCGGACGCTGTTTATCTTTGCACAGGAGATAAAGCAGCTGTCGGCCATCCTGTTTCGGGGCTGGACAGCTGTAGCCCGCCTCGGCCCATCCTTTCCCAGCACTTCCAGCACCAGATTGTGGGCTGCAGCCCCTCTGTTTGGTGCACCCGAGGGTGCTGGCACCCCCTGTGCTGGGCTGTGCCCATCCACTTGTGCACCGGGTTGACGTGTCCCCCAGCACCTTATGGGGACTGTACTTGTTTGGACCTGCAAGGGCTGCGTTCCCTCCACCCGCTCTGCATTGTGCACTGCTGGGATCTGGCAGTGCTGGAGAGAAAAGAGAAATCCCCCGGAAAAAATGTGTATCGATGGCTGCGGTGGAGGCAGCACAGGTAGATACTGTAGGTATAGACGGGCACAGCAGACAGCAGAGTAGATTGAAAGATACTCTGAGCAGAGAGATACTGCAGGAGGAATCGGGAAATAGATCCTGCGGGCTGATCGATACCCGCTGTGTGTGGAGGGACAGCAAGATAGAGCAGGCTGCAAAGGGAAGGAGTGTGTTGGGCAGCGAAGTGCATTTGTCCTGTGATGGCTCTGAGGAGGTGCAGCTGGACCCACATCACAGAGTCTCTCTGGCCACCTCTGAGGTGCCCTGGGATCCCCACTTGTCTTCTGTGTGCCAAAAGCTGCAGCTCTCCCATGTGTCGGGGTCACTTGGTGCCTGGGTGCAGGCAGCTGAAGGGCTCTGACCACAAGCCCCAGCTCAGGACGGGGGCTGTGCTTGAGTCAGTGGTAGCAGGGGAGCGCGCACCCTGCTCTGTGCCTCAGTTTCCCCATATGAATCAAATGGTGGTTAAGGACAACCCCTCCCAGGGGCACTCACCAAAACCTCTTGAGCTGCTCCCTGCCTCTGCTGAACACACCTAGGGTGATAAGGGCACCCCTGGAGCAGGTGCACAGGGACCCTTGCTCACCACGGCGTTATTGACACAGGTGCTACTGAAAACACTGCTGAGATTGTTCACACTAATGTTATTTAGCAGCAATATTTCCGTAATAAAAGAAATCAATGGGCAAGAGAAAAGACCTGTCCTGAGCTTTGATTTTCTCATTTTAATGGCATACTTATTTACTCCCACCAGCGTGCCCATCGGATTTTCATTACGTGGCCTTCGCTGTAAGTGGAGCAGTATTGATACGAGCTGCTGAGTTAGCGCCTTCCTGCGCGGGCCAGAGCAGGATCACTCATGTTCCTCGACAGGCCTGCGGAGCACACACACAGACGCAGGCATGTGCACACGTGTGCACGTACATACACCTGTGAACTTGAACGGGGCACGTGCACAGAGGAGCACACACGCACACAGCTTCTCTGCCTACACACATCCATCCACATGCGCTATATGCTACGCACACTCTCCTGACCATACAGATGCGTGATTGCTCTGCATGTGCATACATGTGCACACACTTCTCTCGCCACCTGCACATTTTTAATCACACACGCACCTACGCACTGCTAATGCACATGCATACAGAGCACTGCTTTCAGCCCTGCGCATGTGTGCATGGCTCATGCCCCTCAGGATCACCTCCCATGCCCTTCTCACACCCTTCTCTCCCCACACTCCCTACCTACCCCTCTGCACCGTTGTGCCCCTATGGCTGTCCCAAGGACCCCCAGTCCAGACCTAGCCCCATGTCCTGAGCTGGGGGCTCTGCACACACCAGACACCCAAGCAGGTGGGATGATGATGTTTATTACTGCCATCTCTTCTGGGGTGACAAAAGACAATGTAGCCCATGCACAGGGCTGCCAGTTGGAGGGATAAGGAGAGATGTATTGTAGGCTTTTGGCCTGGGAACACAGAGTATTTTGGGAACAGAACAGAGCTGGAAGCCCTCTGCTGAGCTCACATGGGCATCAGGCTGTGAGCAGAGTGAGCACCCCCACTTGGCCGGGGACCCTGCTGGCTCTCAGCCAGGGGAAGTATTTTGAGGGGCGAAGTCCCATCCTGAGCTGATTCAGAGTTTTGGGCACCCACAGACACTCAGTATGTGCACAGCCTGGAGGCCATGCTTGGTTAAGGCGACAGATGGTGGCTGTCCCCCCTGGGGGGAAAACAAGGGGGAGGCACAAGGAAGGGGATCTCTTCCACTCAAGGGGCAGGTGACACAGCGGGGACTGATGCCAGAACAGACCTTCAGCACAAAGGCTGATCATCCCCATACTGCCTGGGCATCCTCCCCCGGTGCCTGGGGACATTGTGTGCTGCCAGCACCTGGGAGCCACGGTGGGAGCTGCCAGCTGGACACTGTGCTCCGTGCTGACCACAGCTGCAGCTGCCTGCCAACCCAGATGGCACGTGGGGAACCTCCCAGGGGCTGCTTGGTGCTGGATGCACCAGCATCCTCATTCCCAGGTTTTGGGATCTGAAGCCCAGAGAAGAGAGGGAGGAGGAGGAAGGGGGAGGAAGGCTATTGGGGCACACTGTCCAGCCAGGCTCAGCAGCCCAAAGTGCTGAAGAAGGCATTGGCTTCCAGGAGGAGGCCCTTGGTGTAGGCGCGCAGGGTGTAGAAGAGGGTGATGAAGTCCTGAGTGCTGAAGAGGGTGTCTGCCAGTGCGAAGGCAAGTGTGGATGGGACAAAGCCTCGGCCGTACTCCACCATCCAGGTGCCTGCACTCCACTGCACCGACGTGGCCTCTCCTGCCTGGTGCACGATGGTGTCCCCTGCCAACACAAATGGCATCACTCCCAGTAGCTGTCCCACATCATGCCCAAGGCAGAGATGTGTGGGGCTGGGAGATGCGGTGCTCAGCCCCTTCACATCCCTTCTCTGTGGCCAGCAGCCACCCCTCTAATATTGACACCGTTATGGTGAGGGGACATGGAATGCTTCGTCCCCCTCTCTACACTCTTGCCAGCTGGAAGGAAGAGGCTGCATGACAATAGGAGTGGCCATACTGCAGGATGGGGATTGCAGCCGTCGTGTCATGCTTACCGGGATAATAGATCTCGCTTCTGGTGGTTCCCTCTTTCCACTGCCGGAAGGTGCCTGAGATGATGGTGTCATAGATTTCTGCCCAGTAGCGACCTGCAGAGGGCAAAGCGCCACTCGTCATGTCCTGTTGGGATAAGAGGGCTGCCAGCCGCTGGGATGGACAGTCCCAGAAGGAGAGGGGCTAAAAGAACACAGAGACACCCCCTGCCCCACATACCTGAATGCCCCCCAGTGTCGATGGCTGTCCCGAAGAGCAGCACATACTCAGTGAGGGAAGCATGCAGCAGACACATGGAGCCCATCCAGCCGCCCGCGTTCACAAACACCCACTGCAGGTCCTCGTCAGGCAGGATGTGGCCCGGGTGCTTCTTCCGCAGCTCCACGATGATCTTGGAGAAAGCCAGCTCATGGTCCAGCCCTGCAGTAGCGGGGTCAGCCTGAATCCCTGGCATAGATCAAGCCCTAACAGCTTCCCTACACTGCATCCTTAGCCACGGGGTCCCGGTATGGCCTTTGGCAGCTCTACCTGGAGGAGAACACTCCTTTCCCAGTCCCAGCCCCACTGCCTCCCCAGTTGGTGGAGAAGGATGTATGCGACTGAGAGCCCCAGGGCCCACCCCTGGCACCAGCTAGAGCGGGACCCCGGGGTGACGGCGGCCCTGTCCCAGTAGCGTGCAGCCCCCTGCTGTGACCCTACGGGACTCCCCACGGGAGCTGATGCCCATCCCATCCCATCCCACTTCCCCCAGCACCCAAACCTCCCGCCCCCATTCCCCTACCGCTGCTCCCTTCCCGATCCCTTTCCCCTTCTCGGTTCCGCTTCCCGTCTCCCCCCGCCCGCGCGTACCCGCGTGGTGCCGGGCGAGCTCGGCGATCTCGGCGGGCTGGAACTCGTACCGCTTGCAGGCTAGCCAGCCCCGAAGCCCCTGCAGCAGCAAGGCCAGCGCTCCCAGCCCCAGCCCGACCCGCAGCACCCACGGCCCCGCCACCCCCATGCCGCCGCTCCTCTCCGCTCCGCTCCGCGCCGCGCCGCTCCGCCCCGCCCGCGGGGACGACCCGGGACCGCCCCGTCGAGGCCACGCCGCTCCCGGCCGCTGCGCTGCGCCGGCGCGAAGGGGCGGGACGGAGCCGGGACCGCCCGGCGGGGACGGGGCTTCCGGGTGGCGGCGGAGGCATGGAGTCGGCGGCGGGGGGAGGCGGAGGCGGCTTCCGTGCCAGCGGTACGGCGGGGCCGGGGAGCGCGGGGCGGGGAGGAGGGGCGGTCCCCGCCCCGCTCGTGTCGTCCCGCTTCTGTCGCCCGTTTTTGTCCCAGCGCTCGTGTCCCCGCTCATGCCCCTAACCCCTCTCGAGTCCCACCACCCGTGTTCCTCGTTAGGGTTAGGTGTCCCCCGCTCCGCTCGTGTTCTCGCACTCGCCTCTCGCCACTCGTGTCCCCATAGAAGTCTTCCCCACAGCTTCCCCTGTCTCGTGTTCCTCCATTTACGCCCCCCTCACTCGTGCCCCACTTGTGTCACCAAACTCATGCCCCCACTTGTGACCACCCTGCTCACGTCCCCCAGCAGTGACCCCACTTCTGTGCCCCCACTCATGTCTGCACACACTCATGCCCATGGCCCACCCGTGGCTCCCACTCATGTCCCCCCAGTCATGTTGTCCAACGTGTGTCCAGCAAATGGCCCCCCCACTTGCATCCTCCTGGTTGAGCCCTATCACTCGTGTTCCCCTTTCATGTCTCCTCCCTCACCTGAGTCTCCTTACTCTTGTCCCATACTCGTTTCCCCCTCCACTCACACTCCCCCATTCAGTTCCCCTTACTGTGTCCCCCCGGTAGCGTCCCCTCTTGTGTCCCACCAGTCGTCTCCCTACCCGCTCACATCTCCAACCCACTCGTGTCCCCCCAGTCACGTCCCTCAGGAATGACCCCCACTCATGCTCCCTCAGTGACCCTGCTGCCATCCCACAGAGCACCAGCACTCCCGCTACAACCCGCTGCGGGATGAGTGGGTGCTGGTGTCCGCGCACCGCGTGAAGCGGCCCTGGCAGGGACAGCTGGAGAAGCCTCCCCCCGAGGACGTGCCCCGCTGGGACCCCAAGAACCCTCTCTGCCCTGGGGCCACCCGGGCCAACGGTGAGGTACCATGGGGCACCCTGACCCCGTTTTCCCCTCTGAGCCTCATCCCCCATCCCCAGACTCCATTTCTCTCCGCTACAGGTGAATCCAAACTACGAGGGCACCTTTGTCTTCCCCAATGACTTCCCTGCATTGCAGCCTGATGCCCCCGAGCCTGGTAACTCCTGCAGGGGTTCTGGGGGGCTGTAGGGGCGTGGATGCTGCCCAAATTCCTTCCCTGTTCTCTGTCCCTCCCAGATGACAGTGGCCACCCCCTGTTCCGAGCGGCAGCTGCCCGGGGTGTGTGGTGAGTACTCCAGCTCTGGAAACAGGCAGCTCTGTTGCCTTCCTTTGTGCTCCTATTCTGATGCTGGGGCTCTCACCCATGGGCGGCTTTTTCCTCAGCAAGGTGATGTGCTTCCACCCACACTCCGACCTGACACTGCCCCTGATGTCGCTGCTGGAGATCCGGGCGGTGATTGATGCATGGGCAGAACTGGAGGTGGAGCTGGGGGCCTCCTACCCCTGGGTGCAGGTCTGTCGGGGACAGGGGACGTGTCCCCATCCCTGGGGGCACACGGGGGAGGTGCTGCTGGAGCTCCATGGCTAGGTCCCTCGTCCCCCACCTGGTGCCCCTATGCATCAGGCTTCTGCTCTCCTGTGCTGGTTTCCCCCTATGCTGGGGACAGCATTTTGTCCCCGCAGCAGGGATGGTAGTGCTGTCACCTGTCACCCGCTACACTGCTTCCTCCACAGATCTTCGAGAACAAAGGGGCAATGATGGGCTGCTCCAACCCACATCCGCACTGCCAGGTGAGGCTGTGACCCCAGGGGCAACTCAAGGACAAAGCCCCCTGGAAGGTGGGAGCGCAGTGGGGTCAGTCCCCTTCTTGTCCCCTCTCTGCGGGGGACTGTCCCTTGTGGTTGCTGCATGCTGGACTGCCCACCTGGTGGCAGCACGGAACCGTGGTTGGTTGGGTGTAGGGTTGGATTTAGGTACTGTGGCATGAGCCCGGAGAGCCTGGGGGGTGTGATGGGGCCAGCTCGTTGGGGACAGCTGATAACACAGCCCTGTGTCCCTGACAGGTGTGGGCCAGCAGCTTCCTCCCCAACGAGGCGCGCCTGGAGGAGCGGACGCAGCGGCAGCACCACAGCCAGCATGGTGTGCCCATGCTGCTGGAGTACGCCGAGCAGGAGGCTCAGCGTAAGGTGAGGACATGGCTGTCCGCCTGTCCCTAAGTGGCAGATGTCCCTGTCCCCATCCCCTGAGTGCTGTGTCCCACAGGAGCGGCTGGTGGTGGAGAATGAGGACTGGCTGGTGGTTGTGCCCTACTGGGCCACCTGGCCTTTCCAAACCCTGCTCCTGCCCCGCCGCCATGTCCTCCGCCTGCGGGACCTGTGTGACAGCGAGAGGGACAGTGAGTGATGTCCTGGGCTACTTTTTTGGGATGGTGCTCTGTGGGGTTTTGTGGCAATGAAGGACATGATGCTCCATGCTCTTGGGGTGCTGTCTTGGGGAGCGGCCGGCACATTTCACATGCTGCCCCCCAACCCTGCAGGCCTGGCCTCCATCATGCGGCGGCTGCTGATCAAGTACGACAACCTCTTCCAAGTCTCCTTCCCCTACTCCATGGGCTGGCATGGTGAGTGTCCCATCTCCTCTGCCCCTCTGTCCTCATCTCTCCCATTGCACACCTGACCCCGTACCCTGCTCAGGAGCCCCTACAGGCCCCCACCTGCAGGAGGACTGTGGGCACTGGCAGCTTCATGCCCATTACTACCCCCCGCTGCTCCGCTCTGCCACTGTCCGCAAGTTCATGGTGGGCTATGAGATGCTGGCCCAGGCACAGCGGGACCTCACCCCCGAGCAGGTGAGGAGCTGGGCCTGGCACGGGGAGCTCAGGGAGTGGTCTGGCTGCTTGCTGAGCTGCCCCAGCCTTGTGTCTGGTCCCTGCAGGCTGCAGAGCGGCTGAGAGCCCTTCCTGAGGTGCACTACAAGCTGAGGCCTCAGGAGACGGTGTGTGATGCTGCCCAGGCCTAAGGCGAAGTGGCGAGCTCGGCTGAGGTCTGTCAGCTTTTTCCGAGCTTCCTCATGGACTGTGGCTTCCCCAGCCCTCATCCTGCCACATCCCTGCACAGTCTCAATGCCAAAGGGCTTGCCTTCCTTCCAGTCTGGTCTTACTGGTGGAACTGGGAGCGGTGCCCAATAAACCCACAAGCAAAGTGCCTCTGGCTGTGCCCTGCTGGCTTCTGGCCTGTTAGGAGGAACACCAGCTGCTGGGAGGGGAGGTAACCTGAGGGCTGCAGGGGATGAGCTGCTCGTTGCTGTCTTTGCATTGCCTTCTTGTCCTCCCTGGGGGGAGCTCTGGGCCTGCTGAGCTGCCTTGAAGGTGAGGAGTGGGAGGCAGTTGGCTGCCCCAGATGCATTCATCTCCTAGGCAGGGGTGGAGGCTGGCAAACTCGCTGCTCCTCTTCCTTCTCACTGTCTGGGGACACAGTCCTCACCCTTGCCTGGGTACTCGGAATGCAGTGTATGGGGGCTGGATGCAGCATGTGGGCTGGGGGATGCGGCAGGCAGCTCCATGCTCTGCTCCCTCCTGCAGCCCCATCTCCTCCGTGATGCCCTACAGCTGATCTGGGGGTTTGTCCCATGGGGATGCCCAGTGTATGGAGCACCATCTGCCGCCACATCCGCATGCAATTCTATTTTAATTGTCACCAAAGAGCCATTCTCATAACTCCCTAATGAGGCCCGTAGCGTTTTGAAGTCTGAGAGTGGTCCCCTGGGGGCCAGAAATCTCTTGCAAGCAGGGAGATTCTCCTCTACAGGACTGATCTGCTACCTCCAAGACAGCGCCTTGTGGGAAGAGCCACATGTCCCTGTCTATGCATTGTTCCCACATCCCTGCCCATGGAAGGCTGGATGCTGTCTCCATCCTCTCTGTGATGTTCCCATGATCTCTTCCTGATGTCCCCCATTGCCTCCAGTGTCCCCATCCTCACTCCTCTGTCCCTTTCCCCTCCAGTGTCCCCATCCTGCCCCTGATGTCCCCATCACAGAGTCCATGAGACATCCCTACCATTATTCCACTTGTGTTCCCCAAGTCCAGCATGTTGCTGTGACGACCACCACCAATGCAGCCTCCGTTCCCCTTCTTCTTGCAACAAGCACACGCTCACAGCAATCATAGACCCTGCCTAGCTCTTCCCCAGGGCCCTGGAAAAGTGGCAACGAATTGGCTTAAATGTGGGAATCCAGATTGGGGTAATTAGCCGCTGAACCGGTTGTAACGAGGCTCGTCATCCCCCTGCACGCGCAGTTAGCTCTGATTTAATAGCCCACCAGCTCTCAGCCTGGGCCGCCGTGCGTCAGCCTGGGGCCGTAAATGAAACTTGCAGTAAGTCAAGCGGTATTAAACTTTACAGTCACCGTCTTTAAAAACGAGACTCTTTCTCTTATAAATCAGAGCAAGTGGGATTGTAAATATCAGGGCAGGATCTCTACTGCTTAATTAAACAGAACCTAATGAACAGCCTGTTTGTTGTGTTGTGATTTAGGATGAAAGCCGGGGAGGTGGTGTGTGCTGAGGAGCACAGGTACTGCTGAAATAATGCCCAGACAACACTATGAGGGCTTCGTTTTATTTAATTTCTTCTTTTTCTTTCCCTCCCCAGATAAGTGAAAGATTCAAGGGGGGTACATCAGATGGATTTGGAGGAGGAAGGGAGCGGCTTGTTGGGGCTCGGTACCTTTAAGTGGGGTGTGAAGGGATGGGAAAACACAGCCAGGAGAGACGCAGCCATGGTCGCATCACTGGGAGGGTGTGATTTTGGGA
Source organism: Perdix hodgsoniae (assembly GCA_035772895.1). Lineage (NCBI taxonomy): Eukaryota > Metazoa > Chordata > Aves > Galliformes > Phasianidae > Perdix > Perdix hodgsoniae. Next base: position 2,172,353 of record JAPSGF010000090.1, read on the forward strand.
GATGAGGTGGAGCTGGGCGCAGGATCATTGCTGTGACCCTGAGTGTCGCCAGCTCTGCACAACCCACAGCCCCCAGCCTCACAGTCTGCAGGCTCAGTGTGACATTGTCACAGTGCATGGGGCCCCTTTGGTGCCAGCTCTGAAGCCCAAACCCCGCCATGCCCAGAGCAACTCCCTCCCTCCCAGCACAGGTGAGACAATAAATACTGTGTGAAAGAAGTTAATCTGTGACCAGAGAGTTTTAATCAGGGGAAAAAAAAAAAAAAAAGGTATTAGTGCAGGCCTGCTGGCTCCTGCCAAACTGCACTTTTACTGTCCCTGCCGGTACAGGGTTTATGGCTGTCATTTCACTCCAGTTTTACTGTTGTTTTTGCCTTTATTGTTGAGTTTCCCCTTGCCTCCAGTTGCCCGTGATTGAATCGATGGAGGGGGGCGTGGGTAAATAGAGAAGAAGGAAGAGGAAGGGAGAGATGAAGGCCCTGTAGCTCCTGGGGAAAGGGAACAGCCCAAACCCTTCTGTTTCTATCTGAAAGACACCATCAGGCACATAGCATGAAAAGTAATTACAAAAATTTAAGCAGATGCTGAACACCCTCATGCCCTGCAGCAATCAGCTCCCTGCTAAGGACAGCCCTGGTATGCCAGGAGAACGAAAACCAAAACCCCAAATCCCCCCAGAACTGCTCTTGGCACAGCACCCAGCTTTTGCTGGGAAGCCCGGAGCATTGCTGGGTGTGTGGGCTCTGGGAACACAGACCCGTGTAATCTTACTTGTTATGCACCTGAAACAGGCAGTGATTGAGCTGCATCGCCCTGCAGTAACCATGTGGGCAGTAAGCAGGGAGTTGCCCCATCACCCCAAATTTCCTGGTGCTGAGGACATACTGCTCCACCACAGAGCACCCTCATAAATAACCAACCCCCTGCTGCTTTTTAACCCTCTCCACCCCATTTTCAAGTTCCTCCGAGGATCAGGGATGTTCAAAAAGCAACCATCAGATTCCAGATGCTTCTGCTGCGTGTTGGTAACGGCAGGACCTATCCCAGCTCCTTGGAAATGCTGGCACAGGAGAGCAGAAATGAAGCCCTTGTCCCTGCCAACATCCAAATCCCCCTCACCCCCAGCCTGGATCAGCCATCGCATCGGGGACTTTGCAGTGATTATGATAAAACCTGCAGGACACCAAGGGCATCACTATGATTTGTGCTGTCTAAATGTTAATCAGAATAATAATGCCTATTGAGACAGCTGTTTTAAAAGGCTGTGATGTCGGAGTAAAAATTCCAATAAAACTCTATTAGCCCTTCCTCGTTACACTAATGGTGCCTGCTGCTAAAAGCCCCCCGCTATAGACACCCGTATTAATGGGCTTATTACAGGAAATAAAATCCGAGCCTGAACATTACAGTGAAGCCTGATTAATTCAGCAAGGTAATCTTTTCCTTTTCCTTTTTTCCCTTTTTTTTTCCCCTCCACTCCTCTCTCCCTTTTCTCCCCTCCACCTTTAGTTAATGAAATGTGCTCCTTGGAGTGTCAACTGTGGAGCTTTGCATGGAGTTTGGGGACATTTTTAAACCTATTTTGTTGATGTGGAGAAGAAGGGCTCCTTGGAGACATCCATCAGAGCTGGTGATGCAGCAGTGCGGGGTGACAGGGGCAGTCCCATGGATGGCCAGGACCTGGTCAGCAGCTCTGCTGCTTGTCCCCAGGTCTGCTGCTGCCATGCCCAGCACATGGTATGAGGCAGAAATCCGGGGCACGCACATGGCTGCTCGTCCAGCCTATAAATAACTTCCATAAAAATCCTCTTCCCAGCCTTTTTGTGTGCAGCCAAACCCTGTCAATGGGAGAGGAGACGGCATCTATTTTATGGGCAGCTGGAAGCAGGCTTTGCATTTTTCTGGCTCATGTAATCCCACAGGTACCCTCATTTCTTCTCTTTTTCAACAGCCTTTTGCTTCATGTTCCTCCCAGCCACATTCAATTATGGCCTCTGTTCCTGCTGCCCAGGAAAGGATAGGGGAGAAGGATGGAGGGAAGGAAGGAGAAACAAGGAAGGTGCAGTATCAGTTTGTGCCTTGTCCTGGGAAGCCTGGAGAGATACACAGGTTACATTACTGCCTGGTAATGACTGCCTTTATTACCCTCATTACTTTTACTGACTTCATTGAGGAGCTATTGGGATCCTCTGGGTGTTCATGGTGGCCAGGTATCCGCATCTCCCCATCACCATGGGCTGGTGTGATCCCTGTGTGATGCTGAGTGCTGCCAACTCGTGTCTTTTGAGCCTACATGGCAAGGAATTTGAGTTAACCAGCCTGTACGCTGCAGGCATCCCTTATTGCTTGTATGATGGACACAGCCAGTGCCACTGTACCTACAGCCACGTCCCCCCATCGATCGAAGCTTTCAGCATCAGGTCCTCAGCAATCCTTGCCCAGGGGGTTGCTGTCCCATCGCAGTCCTTACTCTGCTGTTGGTTGGTGAAGGCGATGGTCCCCGTGGGCTGGTGAGCAGGAAGGAGAAAATACAGGGGAAGGGAAGAGAGGGAAAAAAAAAAAAAAGAAAGAAATCAATTTAGTTGCAATAAAGCCTCTTACAGTATTAGCAGCTAATCCACAAATACACAAACACACAGAGGGAGTCCTTGGAATAAAGGCATTTAATTATGCTGTTTGCTCGAAGCTGGCTCAGAATGGTCTGACATGATGGCGAAGCAGGCACAGCAGGACCCGGGGAGATGCCTGGACCTTCCCTTCTGTTGTAGGCCATGCAGCATTGCTGTTCCCCTCCACAGGGACATGGGTCACCTCTCTGTCCACCTCCAGGCCTCCCCAAGGTCCCTGTGGGGGACACCTGTGGGTTCTGAGAGGGTTGGAAGGAGTTCTCCTGGCCGGGACAGCACCGTGGGCATCATGGGGCTGTGTGCGCTTTCTTCCTCTCCTTTTCCTTGCGGGAGGGGTCTGTGGGAGGGCTATAACTCTTCTCCACTCCTGTTTGATCTGCCAGCGGGCTCAGCAGGGGAAGACCCTGCCTCGGCAGGCTGCCCACGAGATAAAAGGCACGGAGGTCCCAGCCAAGACATTTTTTCCACTGTTCCCCCACCCATTCACCCCTTCCTCCATCCCCCCGGTTTTCTTGGCAGAGGACGAAACAGGAAAATGAGCGTACGCCTTTCAAAGCCCTTCTTTCAATATTGAACAGGGCCTGGATCCCCTTCTGGATGCTGGATTGCTGGCATTCCCGCTCCCCACGCAGCCTAAACTGTAACAGCTGAGGGCTGAGGGTGACAGCCGGGGGCTGCCAGCATGTACCCCAACTGAAGGCAACCAGGGGGCAAAATCCAGTTGGAAAGAGCTGCCCAAAGTTAGCATGGCTCTTCCCTGAGGTGCTCAATGGAATGCCGGAATCCCATCCTGCCCCAAGCAGGGATTATAACCATGGCGAGACCTGGCAGGGCACAGCCCAGCTCCGCCTGCTGCTTTGAACCCAGCTGATTGTTTCACTTTAACGTTTTCCAGAGATTTTCTTTTGATGTCACCCTTTTCTATTTGATTTTTTTTTTTTTTGAAGATGATAATGATCTTCCATTTCTAAATGAAAAGTCATTTGGCACTCATGGGGAAAAAAAAAAAAAAAAAAAAAAAGATTTATTTTTTCATTTAAAGCTGTTGAAACAGGATAGTTAAACCACTGCATGTCTTTTTTTTTTTTCTCCCTTTTTTTTTTTTTCCTCTTCCCCACAAGATTTTTGACAAGAGAAATTCCTCTGAAGTGACTTTTTCTTGGGAAGTATTTTGATGAACTGGCATTTTTTTTGGATGAAACAGTGCTTCCGCTCAAAGTGCCTGGCCATACTGAGGCAAAGGGCAGGAGCAGAGGGGCCTGATGCAGAGAGGAGGGAGGTGGGCAGAGGCAGGAGCCCGATTTTGGCATTTCTCTGATGGTCCGGAGAAGTTGATCTTCCTGGAGTTTATGTGGAAGCATGTGGAAGGCAGGTAGGTGGTTAGAGGCAGCCAGAAAGGCTTCAGCAATGGCAAAGCATGCCTGACCCATCTGGTGGCATGGATGGAGGGATGGCACTGGGGGACAAGGGAAGAGCAACAGATGCCGTCTACCTGGACTTGTGCAAGGCCTTTGGTCTGGTCCCTCACAACAGCAAGCCACTAAACAGGGGATGTGGATTTGACTGATGAACTGTTAGAGGGATAAATTATTAGAATGGCAGAATCATAGGATCATTAAGGTTGGAAAGGGCCGCTAAGATCATCTGGTTCAACTGCCAACTCATCCCCCCCATGCCCACTAACCCACGTACCTCAGCGACACATCTCCATGGTTCTTGAACACCTCCAAGCACAATGACTCCGCCATATCCCTGGGCAGCCTGTGCCAATGCCTGACCACTCTTTTGGAGAAGAAATATTTCCTAAAATCTGATTTGAAATTGGCTGGATATCCACATGCAAGAAGTTATAGTCAGTGGCTCAATGTCCAGGTAGGAACCAGGAACCAATGGTGTCCCCTGTGCTGGGACCCATACTGTTCAGTGACTTCACCAGTGACATGGACAAGTGATTGTCCCCCTCTGCTCTGTCCTCATGAGGGCCCACTTTCAGTACTTCACCAAGCTCTGGGGCCCCCAGTACAGGAAGGATGTGGACTTGTTGGAGCTGATTCACAGGAGGCCGTAAGGATGCTCAGAGAGCTGGAGCATCTCTGCTATGAAGACAGGCTAAGGGTTGAGCTTGTTCAGGCTGAAGAAGTGTCATGGAAGACTTTATAGACTCCAGTGCGTAAGAAGAAGATAAAAGAAAGGTGGAAATAGAAATGCTCCCTCAAAGGAACTCCCTATGTTATACCTGGGCCCCCTCACTGGCTGCTTTTTGGTGTGCCACACTGATTCAGTGTCGCTCAGGTTTATTAACCATTGTCAGGCAGGGCAGATCAACAGGCCTACAAGAGCCTAAGTGTATCGTAGCAATGCTATCATCCCTCACCACCAAATTCATAATCTCTGTGAAAAATTAGAGCAAGACAGACTGACAATCCCTATTCTCCTCAAGCCCTGAAAGCAAGGCCTTAGTTATTTTACCTTTCTTTAAATCTTTAATCCTACTCTCACCAGCCACCTCTGATTCTTCCTGACCACAGGATTTGGATGCACACATGCTTTCAAATGCTGGTGCAGGCAGCAGTGCTCCTGCAGAATGCAACGGCTTTGAATTGCTGCATGGTTTTTGGGGTGCTGGATGGTTTTTGGGGTGTCCCATGCCAGCAGATCCTTGGTGACTGGGACCCTTCCTGTGGTACCAGCAGGTGGTGGTGATGTATAACTGATACCTCTCTGCCTTTTTTTATCGGAGGCTTTTAATGTCATGCTAGCAACAGGCTGGCACTGGATTTTCCATAGGCACTTGCCCCATAGTAAGGCATTTCCTTCAGTGCTTCCTGAGCTGGACGCAGACACTTGCTTCCTTCTCCTGGTCTCCAGCTCATGCCACTGCCAGACAGCAGCAATCATCTGGAGGGAAAACAGGCAAAACCTCTTATCATGCCTGCAGGTCTGGCTGACACAGTCTTTCCACTCTCTGATTGTGTTTAATACCTTCCATTTCACATCTTTCAGCGCTTCACTATAGAACTGAAAACTGTAATAGCTCTAATAACACCAGCTCTGAAGGGACATGTGGTGGACGAAGGATGAGGCCAGGGCAGCAGGGAGGGCTTCGTGCTGGGGGTCAGCACCCTCTCTGCATTTAACCGCACAGATGATGAGGACTCAAGCTTCAGCTGAGATGTTTGGGGCACATGCTGTACTCAGGAGGTGCTGTGATGTGTGTGCGTGATGTAGTTTGGGGTACACAGGCATGAGCGAACTGCCAAACCAGGACGCCCTCACCCACTCTCTCAGGTAGAAAAACAGCTCCCAAGCTCTTACCTTCCAGGTGTTTTTTTAGGCTAGCTGTTGGCATCTGGGGCAGAGACTGGGAAAGATGTAAGGAAAACCCATTCTTTCTCCCACTGTGTCCTGCTACTGAACTGAACATTACAGAAAACAGAGATATGTGCTGGAAGAGGAATTGGAGAGGTCAGGAGCAGGGCTGCAGAGGTGTTTGGCCTCAAGAAGTTGAGACGGGCAGAATAGGGGCAGAGGCACGAGGACACGTGGTCCAGGAGCTCCTCAATCGGTGGGAACGGGACTGGCAGCAACTTGCTTCCCTGGAGACACCAAAGGTATTCCCACACTCAAAATCCCAAATGGCCCTAAACGGCCCTGCTCTGCATAGGGAACATTTTACTCCTTGCTGTGTTTATGTTCACGTGTTTAACTCTGACCTTGGATCAATTTCTTGCTTCAAGTTATCCATTTTCAGTGACAAGGGACTTGGGGATGATGAAAAATTGACATGATATAATAGCAGAGCCTCTGGATCTGTAGCCAGTCTCTCCTGTGGTGTGGAAATAAAGCGCTCTGAAGGCTGCAGAATGGCTGAGCAAATCCAGGAGTCTCTCATTATATATGCATATATATGTAAACATATAAACATACTGGGATGTGTATGTGTGTGGCTTCATACCTACACATATTAATATTCTCCACCCATTTCATTGCAGCATCTGGCCTTCAGAAACAAAGCTCTTTGTGGCAGGGGCTAATGGGAGATGTTTTTATTTGTCCTTGTTATAAAATAGGTATCTCTGTATTAACTTTGCAGGGCATTATATTGATGTAGTGCAGTAAACTTTACGGCTGATTTCACAGCCCTGTTAAGTGCATCATCTTAGATGGTAATAACCAGCCAGGAAGACATGAAAAGCCCTTGCAAATGATACACTGCTTGGGGAGCAGAGGGGTGATGCTGTTCCTGTGGGGTACCCAGAGAAAGCAGGATGCTCCCACATCCTGGGAAGGGTTTAGCTCTCCTGAAGTTTCCCAGAGCCACACAGTGATTGAATGCCCCCAATTTCTATCTGTCTGCTCAGGCAGCTCTTTGCTCTCCTCCCTCCCTGCTTTCCTTGCCCCCAGTAAATTTAATGTGATACACACGTGTCCGCCGGTCACAGATAACTGCTTAGCTTAAATCCTGCTCGAGTTCCCTTCATTTATCTGTTAAATGGGATCTTGGTTATAAATAGAGTCCTGTGGTCACGGGGGCTGATTTGGGCAGGGGTTTGTTTGGGAAGGAGTTTTACAGAAATCTGAGTAAATTGCTGGGAGAAGCTGAGAGATAATAACAAGGAAAATGATATTAAACTGACTTCACTGCTCGTCCCACATCCAGCTGCCAGCAGCCTACGGGGATAACACAGATCTCGGGCAGACAAGACAGTACAGGTGAAAGCAGATTGGATATGAAGTGTTCTTGCAGAGGCTGGAGTAGGAAAAGAGTTCTTGGTCATGAATTCAGCATCTGCAAAAGACAACTGGCCAGATGGGCTGTGTGGGCCCATAGCTTGTACTGGAGATAAGCCCCATTGATGCTCCATCTCTCCAGAACTGTACAGACACTTGGAATATTACAGGAATCCAAAAATCTCATTCACTGGGATCTTCATAGGATCATAGAACCATAGAAGGAACATTTAAAGGTCTTCTCATCCAACTCCCCTGCAGTGGGCAGGGACACCCACAACTCCATCAGATGCTCAGAGCCCCTCCAGCCTGACCTTGGGTGTCTCCAGGGATGAAGCATCCACTATCTCTCTGGAAACCTGTTCCAGTGCCTTACCATAAAGAAAACATTTTTTCTTATATCTTGACATAGGATAAAACTTACACGGGGAAATCAATCCTCTGGATAGGACAGCTGGTCACTATTGGTGACAGGAGTCTCCACCACTTACTGTGTGAAATGTCTTGGTTCTTACAAACCACCTGGCTGAGAGATGGACCTGCCGGCAGCCTGAGGTCACCCTGTCCTGGTGCCCCATAGACTCACAGAATCACTGAGGTTAGAAAGGATCACTAAGATCATCCAGCCCAACCCCAACCTACCCCCCCTGTGCCAACCAACCATGTCCTTCTGTGCCACATCTCCACATCTCTTGAAAACCTCCAGGGATGGTGACATGGTGTGGAGCAGGTGGGAAGAGTAAGATGCAGTTTGACAGAGGGCAATTTGGGTAAAACAGCACTGGGAATGTGGGAGCATGTCTATTTGCAGCCTGGAAACACCTCCACTGGGAGTGCAAGGGAGACTTCAGAGCTGATACTTTTGGACAAGAGAGGCAGAGAATTTGATCTGCTAACAAACGGGAACTGGCAGAGCTGAGAGTTTTTGCTCTGATTGCCTTGCTTCCTCTGAGCTCGGCTATGGCTTTTTTACTTCTCCTTTAATTTTTTTTTTTTTCCTTTTAATTTATTGAAATCCTCTGGATCACTATTCACTTTCTTTGCTCTTTATTTCTTATTGCTTTGGCTGAAACGCTCAATCCCCAGTACGGCTGGGATCGGGGCACAAATAAAAATAGTTTTGTGGAAAAACAAACCCAAACCAACAAGGAAATGAAAACAAGTCCTCAATTTTGGTAGCAGAGTGGGGATGACAGCTAGCAGGGTGAGGACGTGGGGGGAGTGGTGGCAAAAAAGGCTGTTACGGGTCCAGCTGGTGGGCTGCCCCTGGCTCCCAGCAGGAGGAGTCTTTGCCAAAATTGGCCTCCTGCCTCGATGGGCAGGATAAGGGAGAAATGTCCCTGCCAATGGGTGAGGCCGGAGGTTCCTCCTGTGGTGCTGAGAAGGAAATCTTGCCTTGTGAAATGTCAGCCACCGGGGCACAGTGGTGAGTGCCAATGGCCTCCTGCCCACCTGCTGTGCCAGCAAAGAGCACCTTTGTCACGAGAAGGGGAAACTGAGGCGGCGAGGTGGCTTTGTCAGGAGGGGATCGCTGAGCATTGGCCCCGTCCTGCAAAGTCACCGTGCTGAGCTGCTCCCCTTCCATCAGCCTGGAACCATCATTTGGAGAATGCAGCCTCTCCACAGCTTTGGCTCATCTTCAGATTAAATGGTGCTTTGCGAGTACCCCCATGGCTGCCCATGGCTCATGGCAGCTCATCTTTCAGCTTTCCTGGGGCAAAACATCTCCCATAGCCCCACTCAGCCATAGCCCTCTTCTCAACCTCAGCAGCTGTAAGCAGCACACTGCAGAGACTGGTTTGGGGAATGCAATTCAGCAGCAGATGGAGATTATTGTTGTAGGATGTGGCTCTTTTTGCATTTCAGTTGCAAAGGAGCAACTGAAATGGAAAAATTGAAATTGCAAAGGAGCTATTTCCCCTGCCTGTGACCTTGGAGAGTGGGAACAAGAGCTTATGTTAGGATGAAACACCCTGCCAGGGTCTGATTCTGCCACTGACAGTCTTTTTTTTGAGTCAAAGTTGGATATGGCTCTCGGTAAAATGAGTTGAGATCTCTAGAGCTTGAGCAGTATGGAAAACTGGTTCCCTGTTACTGTCCTCCCCAAAGCAGACCGTTGCTCTAGGGATGGTAACAGCTGCTAGCATCTGCTCCCGCTGCTGCCTGCCTCCCAGCAGAGGGGGAAGGAACCACCTCAGAAATGCTTTGTTCTGCACCCCAGACAGTGCTCATCAGCAGCGTACCAGGGGACAGCTGTGTTTCTCCCTCCAGGTTTAACTCTTGTGCTGAGAGAGGTGTGTTGTGCAGGAAAAAGGGGGGAGTGCTGCACTCGATCCTGCTGCAAACAATGTTCTCCATCCCTCCAGCACCGCAGACATCCTAACAAAGCCAGAACGGCTCCCTGAGGATGCCGGGCACTTTTCAGTAAAGGTTTTGCACTCCCTGATCAATACCCAGGGCCTCCTGCTGTTCTGTATTACGGCTGAGGTGCAGGGAGCGCAGCTGATTAGTCAGAGAAGAAAGCTCTGGGCTGGATCAGAGGCATCCAAGATGTCAGATCCTCTTCACTCATCAAAATACAAAAGCAAGAATCTCATCTGGCTGCTTGGCTGTGCTGAAATAATAGCTCATTCAGGAGGTGGAATTTAAGCCTAAAAGCTAACATTTGTGGTGTGTATTTATAACAGGCAGGCACAGGGAACCTATCCATACTCCATTTAATTTCTTTCACAAGCTCCTTTGATCCAGGCATTATTGTCCAGGCAAAATTGGCACAAATTTCACTGCAGACATCACCAGCCGTGCTGCTGAGAGCCGCCCAGCATCAGGGCTGAGAGGAGCTGCATTATAATTCATTCTAATTGAGTGTTTGGGCTAGCTGCACCAGCCAGCTCTCCCTCTTCAGCTGGTCACCACCAGCTCGTTATCTCCCAAACCCAAGGGCTTGACTCACTTGCAGACAGGAGGTGAGGGAATTGTGGCCGTGGATCTCAGTTTTTTTGCACTGCTTTGGGTGATGTAGGCAGAGATGAGACACCTACCCGGGGACCCAGTGAGTATTTGTGGAGGTTGATGGATGCCCATGGGATGTGTGAGGTCAAACCCCTGCAGAGAAGAGGATGGATTCTGGGTTTCCAGATTTGCTTGCTCTCCTGCCCTGGGGCGAGCAAGACCTCGATCCCTGGGTAAATGTGGTTTCTGCTTCCCATTGCAGACTGCTGGAGTAGGCAGTCCTGACCCATCCTCTGTCCCCCACCTTGGGCCCTTTCTATTTGGTCTTTTTGAGCAGAGTGAGCAGGAGGACACGCTGCACTCATAGGGTCCAGACTATCTGCAGACACACTGCAGTGTGGTGCCATTTGCAGCTTTACTCTCATTTCCCCACTGCTTCAGTGCTGCTCCCTGCTAGGCAGAGCAGCAACACCCTGCTCACTAGCACAACACAGATGAGCTTATTTTCACGGTGTTTGTTGTCTGTCTGTTTCATTTGTCATCTCATTGCCGAGCAGTTGTGCCAGGTCTTCTGGCAGCTTTTCACAATCAAGTCCTTTTCTGATAACCCTACGTGTGTGATGTTGGCAGAAGCTGTGGTCACCTATCTGTGTGCCTCATTCCCAGGCCCATCTATGAGCTGACTGAGCAGCACGGGCCTTCATGCTCCATCCACAGAGCCTTGTGTGCTTTTGGCTCTTCTCACCAGGAAGAAAACCTCCCTGCTCTTCTGCTGCCTTCCTTTGGTGATCATTTTGCTCTTGGTCTTACTGCTTGCATTAAATCTGCCAGAGCTTGCATATTTTTAGTTCCTCATCTGGACAAGCCTACTTGTGAAGACCACCCCCTTCCCTTCACTTTTCAAATGCCTTTTTCTGCAAGAAGAAACATAAGTATTCAAAAGGGCACCTGCAAACATCTCCTTTGCTACAAACACACAGGGGCTCTTTGTCTCTTTATCTCATTTTGATCTTTTTAGGAAGTGCTCTCATTGCAGTGTCCTTCCCCTTTCTCAGGTAAACAGTGTCAGGGTGGGATTTAGCTGTCCCTGCATGCATCTGATGATGGTCATATCACAGTGGGTTTTGGGTACCACTGCCTTGGAGGACACGGTAAAGTGTGACAGATCCTTTTGTGGTCTCAGACACAAACTGCTTTGTGTGAAGACTTCTCTGGTGCCAAGAGTCTCTGAATCGCACAGAGAAATGCTCTGTAAATGTTGGTTTCCAGGAGCTACCAAAGCCATGGCTGGGAGGGATCTTGAAGGAGTACTTCAAGCTGGAAATGGGCAATGATGACTTTTCACCTCCATGAGATCACTTTCCATGATTATTTTGGAGACAAAATGGCTGTTCAGCCGGAAAAACTGACTGGTGAGAGGGGGAAGAAGGACAGGCCTTTCAGAGTCATTGCTTCTGCAAGAGAGTTACCCTCTTCCTTAGAAATCTTGCAGCTTGCAATGTCAGCTGCCCACAGTTGACACTGTTTTTATGCTCCGGGCAGTTCCCATGATCACTCATGCTGTGCCAGGAGTTGTCCCCCAACCATGTATTTTGTATGCCTGCAGCAGACCCAGCACTCAATGTAAATATTCATTGCAAGCTCCAGCATAGCTACCAGGCTTATCCTCAGACCATGGTTGTTCCTCCATGTCTTTGAAGTTCCCACCTCATTTGGAAGCTGTATCATAGGTGGGGAGATCTCTGTGAGTGGGGATGGAGTGGGAATCTCTCAGGAACTGTGTGCAGCACTGCTGTGGCTTCCTACAGAACTGCATTCCTGGGTCCATGTCTTACTGTGGATCTGCATGTCTGGGTCCATGTCTCACATGGGGTGATGGGATCAGGCAGGAGGGAGGCCAGTGGGACAGGCTCCAAGTCCAGCAGCTCACTAGATGTCTCCGTTCATTGCAGAACTCAGCTGAGGCCAAGACGGGGAGTCTTTAGCACTAGGATCAGCCAGATGAGCAGGGGTCTTGCAGTATTAATTAAACATCTGGAGAATTTGGCAGGCAGCCCACTTAATTATCCCTAGTGCTCAAGGATGCTTTCAGGAGTCCTCCCCTTCTGTCCCTGATCTCATGGCTTCTTCCTTCCAGCACATCACCATTTGTCTTCCCAGGAGAGACCCTCACTTTTGATTCTGTGGGGAAAGATTCTGCTCCAAGAAGTGTCTTTCAGCTACCAGCCATGCTGCAGGTACCACAGGGTGCTGGGCAACTCAGAATGAGGTGCTCTGCTGTTCTTGTGGATTGCCTTGAGATTTGTTTTGGGTTATCCCGGAAAGAAGTTGTACATCTCCAGTCAAATGCAGCATTTGCAATGCATTTTTTCCTGGTGTGAAGCAGAGCGTGGGCAGCTGAGTTAAGTAACTCGGTGTTTCAGAACCTTTCAGGCTCAGATTGCACCTGCTCCTCTGCTTTGGGGCATGTTTCCAGCTGTGTGTCACCCAAAACTTGTGCAAGCAGGTCTCCATGGAGCAGGGCATTTGACTGCCTTGTCCCATGTCCTGCAGTGAAGACGGGAGGGCAAAAGGGTCTTGGCATAGGTGCAGGAAAGTCTGAAGTGACACTAACAAAAATGGGGACAGCCAGTCCCTTGATGCTACTACTTGGAGGGTGTGTGCAGAAGCGTGAAAAGCACTGGCAAAACACATCTGCCACCTGGATCCTTCCTAAAGCGTGATAGTGGTAAGCTATGGGAGACAGTTATTTTCCAATTAGTAGGCGGGAGGCACAGTGAGACAATTAGCCACCAGTTAACAGGATGAATGTGATGACCACATTCTCTGCTTACTGATGTTTGGCTAATTTACCATTGGTGGCCTTGTTAAGCAGTTATGAATTGCACAGGAGGAGCAGTGGGCTGGAAAGTGCAGTAGGGATACAATAGCACGTGGCTCACGCCGGTGACATTCATTACTCCGCAGGGTGACAGCCCCCATCCCACATGGCTGTCCCCTTTCCCCTGTGGCTCTGCCAGCTCTATTTCACAGAATCACAGAATGGCCAGGGTTGGAAGGGACCTCAAGGATCATGAATCTCCAACCCCCTGTCACAGCAGGGCTGCCAGCCTCTCCGTTTCATACCAGACCAGGCTGCCCAGGGCCCCATCCAGTCTGGCCTTGAGCACCTCCAGGGACGGGATCCTACTTGTCCTATCACTGTCCTATCAGGCTGTGTAAAAGGTCAGCCCCCCTCCTGCTTTTAAGCTCTCCTCAAGTGCTGGAAAGCTGCAATGTGGTATCCCCTGAACCTCCTCTTCTCCAAGCTGAACAAGCCAGGCTCCCACTGCCTGTCTTCGCAGGAGAGGTGCTCCAGCCCTCTGATCATCTCTGCAGCCCCCCTCTGGACCTGCTCCGACAGCTCTGTGTTATTCCTGAGCTGGGAGTCCCAGACCTGAATGCAGTACTTCAGATGGGTCTGACAAGGGCAGAGCAGAGGGGGATGATCCCCTCCCTCCCCCTGAGAGGTGAGGTCTTGCTCTGGGCAGATCCCCACATCTGCAGCAGCTGCCTTGTTACCTCACATCTCTAAAGAAGCGAGGGGAAGAGGCGATGCTCAGCCCAGCTCTGAGACAGGCAGAGGGTGGTGTGCCTACGTACGTTTGTGTGTCTGTGCCAGAGCTGTGCCACACCACTTGCCCTGCTGTGAGCTAGAGGTAATTAGCTGGAGCCCAGCATGATGCTGCCGGTGGAGAGACAATGCCTGAGATATTCCGAGGGCATATGGCTAAGCAACCTGTTAAACACTTCTACAAATCCAACAAGATAACCAGCCCCCTGGGAAGCTACGCAAACAGTTGTATTTCCACTTGGAGGGGGTGAGTGACCTCCACAGACGTTGAGCTGTTCGCTGGGAGATGTGGAGGCAGCACGGGAAGAGCTCCCCGGGGCCACGGAATGGAAACTCAGAAAGCAGCTTGTCTTCAAGGATTTGCCTCTTTTCTTCCTGGCTCAAAAGAGAAGCTGCAGAGACAGCATGAAAATGAAATATAACCGGCAGGGATACCCCATTTCAGTTCTCCTGCATCTCTTACGGCTCCCTGCGGTCCCTGCTGCCTGTCTGCAGAAGTCCATAGCAAAGTGTTATTGAGCTGCTGGAGCTGATTGAATTTTTTTCATATCCTCAACGGGCCACATTGACGAGTGCTGCTTTGAACAAGAGAGGACATTGTTAGCCACTTGGCAGACCTGGTCCTCACGAGACTCACACAGCGCCTGGCTGGGGCTGCCGAATGAGCAGGGTCGGTTCTCTCTGCCATGTGGGAAGTGATGCAGGTATCTGCAACAAGGACGGAGGCTTAGATTAAACTCACCTCGATAGCATGTGCCCTAGTAATACACTACTTCCCACAGCCTCTCCGTGCCTCAGGTCTCTTTTGGAGAGTAGATCTCTTCTGTCCTTCTACTGTGATTCCGCCTGGGGGGATTTGGTGGGCCCCAGATACATGCTTGGGATTAAACTGTTTTGGGAAATGGACCTTCCTGGTTCTGGCTTGGGACCTTTTGGGCTTCAGCCTGTTTCTGAATTGCACACCTGCTCTGGGGACTATCCACCACTATGAGGGGCAGAGAGAGACAACCCGTGGCATTAAGGAAGGGTCTGAGCCCCACAGAGCCCCACAGCAGGTTAATGAGTAAGCACAGACTCAGAGACATCATCAGGGATGACCTTCAGGGTGCTTGGCTCATCTCTCTGGATTCTAAGTTGTGCAGCTCAGGCAATGAGGGCACAGTCCCTCCCCATGCTGCGGGCAGGAAGCACAAGGATTCCTGAACCTTGAAGATGGAGGAAGAAGAAGCACTCAGCTTTTGCTTTTTGCAGAGCAAACATCCATCCATGTTTTTCAGACTCCCTGTCATTTTTAACACAAGAGCTGAGCCACAGTCTGCAGTGCCTTCCTTCTCCAGGGACCCCATCCATGTCTCTTTGGCTTTCCGCTGTGTGATGTTGCCCAGCAACCCATGCACAAAGATGTCCAAACAAAGAGTGGGAACCAACACTGCTCCAGCCTGGCATGGATGCATTGGTGATTGCAGATTGATCTATGAGCAGGGCTGGATCAGCAGCAATGCATTGCCATCCAGCTGGCTCCACCAAAGGGAGGAGCAGAGACCTGGCTGCTGGAACCTGTTTCCACCTCTTCATTGTGTTCTCTGGGGGAAAGAAAGCTGAGGCCAACATCTCAGAGAGTTTACGCTGAGATGCCGTGTGCATAGAGGCTGGTGATGGGACTGGATAGAACACACAGGAGCTGGGTCAAAGCAGTCTGCTGAAGGGCAGTGGCAGCTTGTACATCCTCCTCCCTGTTCCCTGGGAGCAAAGAACGACCTCGGCTCCACATTTCTGTGGTTTCTTTGCTCATTATAGGAAAAACAGAGGGTGAAGACAGGTCAATGAATCATTACTGTTTGGTTTGGCTGCACCACTGCACCGTGTTTAGGAATGGCTGATATTTTTTCTTCTTGTGAGTTGTTCTCTCTTCCCCTGCTCCTTCGGGTTTTGGGGTTGCTTTGTATTTTTTTTTTCCCCGCGATTATCCTGAATTATTGCAAGATGGTGAAACAGCAAAGATCCTCTTCTCTTTGGGTTGGCTTCCCCCACAGCAGATGTCAAATGAAAGAGCCCCGCTTTTGGATAACTCATCCCAAAAGGGGGTTGGTGCATCCTGGATCCTTCACCCGTCCCATGCTGAGATGTTGCAGGGAGCCACTGGCGCAGCCATCAGACTCATGACAGCACTTTCCAGGGGGAAAAAAAAAGAAAATTCCAGCAACAGCAAAGTAAAAAGGAACAGAATTCCTCTATTTTTTAAATATGTATTTGTAAGGTCCTTACTGAAACATCTGTTCTGCATTTGCACAAGAGACACTCATATCTCTACATTTGTTCCTTCTTTCGCTGCTGGGATGCTGGGCTTGCATGGCAAGCAGGGGCACATCCTGCAGTACACAGGGACAAGGGACGTGCCTGTGTTGGAGTGCAGTGTCCCCGTGCGCTGTGCTGGAGACCCACCTGCCTCCTGCCATAGTAACAGTGGTCCTGGAGACACAGAGGGCAATTTGCTCATCTGAATCTTTGTTGGTTATAATTTGTCCTAATTCCTCACCTGTCATGGCACAGAATCTGGGAATGAGAGCTTCTTCTTGCATGTCACTGCCTGATTACATGGTGTCACAAGAACTTTCCAAAAATTATACCATGTAAGTGGCACTGTCTGGAAGAGGACATGGCAGGGAGCCCATGCAGCTCTTGCAGTACTGAGGGGTGCTGAGGATGGGGAGAAGGGGACATCCAGCACTCTCAGAAGTCAAAAGCTTTATTTGGGATGAGCTGGATGAGGAAAGGCAAATCTCACTTGGAAGTCAGTTGCCCAGATGGTATTGTTCATGTTTCTGCTGCCCAAGATGGGTAGGGGGCTTATGGAGCAGGGCTGCTGATTAAGGCAGGAGAGCCCTTAACCACATGTAACTCTGCAACAGGATTGTCCTCCAAGTAGATGAAGGGCTGATCAGGGAGCAAGCTATGAAAGATACATCCAAACCAGAGGTGAAGTCTGCAGCACTGCAGAGGCACTGGCAAAACAGGGGTTTCTCTCCCTGAAGGAAGGCTCTGAGGAGGTCTCTGCTCCATGGGCTAGAGGAGCAGCTGCCTAATCCTAATTGGCGCATGACCTGTTGAGTTGGACTCCATGATCCTTATGGATCTCTTTCAACTTGCAATATTCTATGCTTCTTTTCCTCATCTCTGTGGGGTTTGGGTGCTGCCATAAACACCTTTTCTTTATGTCCCTTATTGTTGTCGTGGGCGGTAGCTTGAATTAAAACTGCCTTCCAGCTCACCTACTTACAGGTACTAAAACAGCTCTGCCTGTCCTCTGAGATGGCTCTCAATTTTGTAAGAACCAGAGAGGGCCTGATGATGGATGTAGCAAGAGGGCATGAATAGATAACACAGTAGATCAGGAATAAATTAGCAATGGGCAGTGCCTCACCTAGCTCCCTCTAGCCCAAGCCTCCTGCAGCACGAACATTCTCCCCATCTGCATCTCTGGATGTGCTATTTCATCTGGTTTCAAATGTCCCAGGCTTTCCTTGGGATAAACTTCTCTACAGACTCATAAATCTTCTTGTCAGGAAGTTTTTCTCTTGCTACAGATCCAAAATCTTTCAACATTTCACTTGTCTCAGTGTGGCTGGGGAGGAAGGCTCCTTGCCCTGACCCACAACCATCCCTGCATGAGGCGTCTGCCTGCAGCAGTGCTCAGGATGACAAGGGGTCGGGTCTGAAAGCCCAGTGGGCTCTCTGGGCTGCTGCTTGTGTGCAGCAGACAGATGAGCCTGGAGGAGCACCTTGCAGGTTAATCTCAAGACTCTGAACACGGCCAGGTTGTGCTGCAGATGTTGATGCCAGAGTGTATTTGTTCATTTCACAGTTTTGCTTATTTATCAGATCCTGTGATCATTAAATTGTGCATTACCATTTGGCATGTGGCAGGTTTTAATTCCTATGGCTGGTTTATGCCCTCTGCAGGTATTAGCCTAAATGCATTTCCTGACAAGTGATGGATGCTCCGAAAAGCCGTGGCAACATATTTATTGATCAGAGCTCTCTGTAACCCCAGCTCACTAATGCAAGTTCTCACAGCGCCAGGAACTGTTGTCTCCTCAGACTGTTTCATTAACTCAGATGTGAGGGTTTGGACTTTCCTTTCACGCAGGAAGGAGTAAATCTTGAGTGGTGTCAGCTCTAACAACAACTCCAGCTCAGTAAGTAGGGCAGACCTGGCCTGTGCTTGGCAAGGGGACCTCTGGCATTCTCCCATGTGACGGATAACCTGTGCAGTGCTAACAGGCCCACCGTGAGCTCCTTGCCTCCCCATGCACACAGCTGTGTGTGTTGCTAACATCCCCTCTCTGCAGATGCAAAGCGCTGACCTTGCCTGCTCTTCCCAAACCTGTCATGAAGGAATCCAGGGGATAAGAACCAGAATCCTTTAAAATGTCTATGTAGTTCTGGAGAGAATAGGGAATACAAATGAAGGATGTTCTCTCACATCCACAGTCCATCAAAAGCAGGGGCTTCATGAGGTGCAATGGCTTTGTACGCAGGTTGTGTACAGAACTGTTGGTCTTGGGTGATCTGCAGATCTCCTCTTCAAAATCTGGGAATTGCTTCATATCTGGAGCAGAGCACGGCAGGCAGCTTCTTAGCACCCTCACTCTACAGTATCTCATGGGTGAAAGCACCTTGCCTGGGGCAGTTGCTGACAGCTCCAAAACTTCTGTTGCCTCTGTCCTCAGCTCCAATGATGAGAAAGGATTTCCTCACTCCAGAAGCAAAACACAATGGTTGCCCAATGGTTGTCCCATTGGATTCCTAAACCAGATTTTTTAGACTGCCCAACTTGGACCTTATAGAATCATAGAATCATTTCAGTCAGAAGGGACCTTTAAAAGCCATCTAGCACAACTCCCCTGCAATGAGCAGGGACATCTACAGTTTGATCAGGTTTCTCAGAGCCTGGTCTTGAATATCTCCAGGAACCACAACACGTGGAACTTGTGTCCAGCCACTCCACTCTGCTCCAAAGGGCCACGACAAAACTTCAGCCCTACACCATGGGATGAGATGGCATCACCCTGGGGGCTCATTGCAGATCAGAGCCTTGTTGGGATAATTTTACGGCGTGTGAGAAGTGCTGTGGGGAACTGGGAGTGGAACAGATGCTGGTGAAGCTGCCAAGGTCAGATGGGAAGAGATGAGAGATAGTGGAGAGCTGGTGGGAGGTAGGGTGGGCTTCAGTTCCTCAGTTGTGGGAAATGCCGTCTGATTCAAACCTGCTGGCAGGGATGTTGTTGGCTTCTGGAAAAGCAGTCTCTGCTCACACTGGAGCTGAGCAGCAGCCCACACGTTGCAAGCATTTCCAGAAATCAGCTCCTCGCCCTTTCTCCTGAGGTTTGCATGACCCCAAGACTCATGGTGGGAATAGAGTAGACTGTCGGGAAGGAGAGTCCCAGTGGTGGAGTGATGCTGGAGCACTGCACACGGCTGGCTTTGCTCCCTCTGGCTAACAAACAGCAATGGAAGGGTGGAAGGAGGTGAATTTGTGGCAAAGGAGGTTGATTTGGTGCAAAAGAAAGTGGGTTTGGTGGTGCCACCACTCGCAAACTGATGCCCTTTGCTCTGAATGCGTAAGTGTTCCTGTCTCTCCTCTGCCAGAGGTTCCCATGCTCATCCCCAGCAGACCATGAGGTTTTTCACCTTCCAGTTGTCCGCATCACTTGGCTCTAAATGTTAAGTCCTGAGGGGATGTGGGGCTCTTCCTACCTTCCTCACTTATTCTAGGAATCTGGCTTTTGTGAGGTGTTGGGCTGGATGATCTCTGGCTGGGCTGGATGATACATGGCTCTGTAATTCTGTGATTCCCTGCCCCTTTCTGGAAGCTGGTGAGGAAAAGAAAGTATTTTATAGAAGTAAAGTGGGTCTTATATTAAAAGAGAGAGATTACAGCTTAATGCAAGATAAAGAACAAAACCAAGCAATGCGTTAATGCAGTGAGGGGGAAATCCTTATTGTCAGGCAGTGTTTCAGAATGCATTGTGTTGCATTGTCTTCTGGAAACTTTATTCCACCATTGTAAATCTGGTTTTCGTGATCCCATAATTTCAGACTTACATCTTGTTTAGAGCTGGCCTGGTGGAGCCACCTGCAAACAGGAAGACATTGCTGCCTGCATGGCTTCAGGAAGGGCATGAAATGCACCAGGAAGTGCAAAAGCACTTTTACAAGGGTTTTAAAAAACTGACAGCAAAACAAATATTCCCAGCCCAAACTCGATACGGTTTGTTTTAATTTTCAGAGAACAGTGGTGCCCAGCTGGATTCCTCCTGTGCCCATGTCCCTTTGAAGTCAGGGTTAGACCAGTGTAGCATCCCAAGCTGATCTGTAAGTAACAGGGTGGCAGCTGCTGTGCTCAGTGCTTTGCTCTCAGGCTTCAGTTGCTGACTGAGGTGAGAGTCATTGCTCACCAGGTAGAGGAAATCAGGCTAGCATCAGAATATAAAGGACTGTTTTAGTTAAACCTGGTATTTCCAAGCAGCAGCCGAATGGAGGAGGCAGTTGGAGTCAGACAGAAAATTCCATGCAGAATAAGGCACATTTTCCTTTGACAAATGGAGCAGGGCAGAGCTAGAACAAAACTTTTCCTTTGTCTGAAGAAGTAGTTGTCTCTCAGCCCTGTGGGATGGTGACTTCAGAAAGTTACCATCAAAGAAGGGCAGCTGTTCTAGGATGAAGTGGAGGAAAAACTCAATGCCCTGAGACGTTCCAAGGATTTTTTTGCTCATCAAACATGGGGATAAGGTTGAGGGACATACCCCACACTCTGCTCCTGGCTGCATTTCCTACCTTTGCTATGATGATGAAATCCCCATTTTGAGACGTGAATCCCTTGTTCTGCTCTCTGTGTGCAGGACTTGTGCTGAGCACAGAGCTCCTCCTGCCTCCTTCTAGGTCCCTGCCTGGCAGAAGCAACCCAGGCAAAAGCACATTTTTAAGTGCTTTTTGGCCCTGCATTACAAGGTAAATAGCAGAACTCCCAAACAGCACAGCTGGTGTGGGAATAGAACTGGATTTGAAGTTGAGCTTCACCAAACTGTGGGACAAGAGATCAATGCAACCAAATAAATTCAGAAAGACAGACTGACAGATGAGGAGCTCTATGTGCCTTGGTGGTACGCTCAGTGAACTGGGTTGTACCCAGGAAATGGGCTCTTCAGAGACTTTGGAGATCACAGAATTGCAGGTTTTGGAAGGGTCCTCTAGAGATCATTGAGTCCAACCCACCTGTTAAAGCAGATACCATACAATAGGTTGTAGGTTCCCTACAGTAGATTGCACAGATAGGTGTCCAGGCAGGTTTGAATATCTCCAAAGAAGGAGACTCCACAACCTCTTTAGACAACCTGTTCCAGTGCTCCATCACCCATTCCATAAAGAAGTTCTTCTGTGCATTTTCTATGGAACTTCCTATGTTCAAGTTTTAGACTCTTTGTCCTATTGGAACACATCACTGAGAAGAGCCTGGACTCATCCATTTGCCTTCCACCTCCCTTTAGATATTTATAAACATTTATCAGATCCCCTCTCAGTCTTCTTTGCCCAGACTGAACAGATCCAGGTTACTCAGCCTTTCCTCGTATGGGAGATGCTGCAGGCCCTTTATCGTATTTGTGGCCCTCTGCTGGACTCCTTCTAGGAGCTCCCTGCCTTTTTTGAACTGGGGATCCCAGAAGTGGACACAGTACTGTAAATGTGGCCTCATCAGGGCAGAGTAGAGGGGGAGGATCACCTCCCTTCTGTGTGGTCTTCTGGCCACACTCTTTTTAATGCACCTCCATTGGTGTTCTTGACCCCAAGGGCACACTGCTGGCTCATGGCCAACCTGTTGGCTTTCAGGTCCTTCCCCACAAACCCCTCTCCAGCAGGTCATTCCTTAACCTGTACTGATGCATGCAGTTATTCCTACCTAGGTGCAAGACTCCATATTTGCTCTTGTAAAACCTCATCGGTTTCCTTCCTGCCCAACTCTGCAGTCTGTCCAGGTCTTGCTGAATGGTAGCAAAGCCTTCTGGCGTCTCAGCCACTCCCCTTAGCTCGGTATCATCAGCAGACTTGCCGAGGATGGACTCTATCCCATCATCCGGGTGGTTGATGAAGATGTTGAAGAAGACCAGACTCAGCACTGACTCTGGTGAACACCACTCATTACAGACCTCCAACCAGGCTTTGTGCCACTGCTGACAGCCCTCTGGGCTCTGCCAGTCAGCCAGTTGTCAGTCCACCTCAGTGTACACTCATCTATCCCACACTGTCTAAGTTTCATAACAAGAATGCTGTGGGAAATAGTGTCAAATACCTTGCTGAAGTCAAGGTAACACAACATCTGCTGCTCTCCTTGCATCTACCCAGCCAGTGATGACATCACAGAAAGCTACCAGGTTGGTCAAGCATGATTTTCCCTTGCTGTATCCATGTTGACTACTTCTGATAACTGCCTTCTCTTCTAATTGCTTGGAGAGGGCATCCAGAACAAGTTGTTCCATTGCCTTTCCAGGGATGGAGATGAGGCTGACTGGCCTGTAGTTTCCTGGATCCTTCTTTTTGCTCTTCTTGAAGACTGTAGTGACATCGGCTATTCTCCAGTCTTCAGGCACATCTCCTGTTTGCCAAGAGAATGCTCAGGGGCTCCAGGACCAGGAGCATGGGCCAGGAGCAGAACTGGGCGTGGGATGTTTCACAGAACAATCAGGCCATAGGGTCCAAGATGGAAACTTCCCAACTTGTTTTGTGCAATTTGTTGATATTAAATACTCAGCCTCACGCTTAAAATAAACACAATTGAGCAAAGACACAAAAATATGCTTGTATCCACAGGCAGGGCTATGCTTACACACCACATATCTGGAGTTTCAAATGTTGTGTTTGTCCAGAATGCAGCTTCAGCAAAACCAAAATTATTTGCAGAAAGGAGTCAGTTACAAAAATCCTTCCCAGCTCAGAAATTCTGGGGGCAAAAGCAACAATGACTATTCGAGTGAAATTGCCTGGCACAGTTTTTTCAAACCAAAGAGCTGCAGATGAATTGAAATAGAGCTGCTTCAGAATTGGAGCAAATTTAAACAAACAAGCATGTACACTAAGATTTGCATGAAACTACTTGAAATGATCAAATGGAGATACATCAGTGGCTGTCCTTCTGCCCTTGAACTGCCGGCTTGTAGGAAGAGAGAAGATATCACATTCTTGTCTCAGTGTGAGACAGGAGACATTCCTTAAATCTCAAATATTTCTATGGATTAGAAAACACTTCTTTTTTTTCTTCTTCTTCTTCTTCTTCTTCTTCTTCTTTTCTTGACAGTGTCTCATCTTCTGATGTGGCTTAATGGGTACTTCTGCCAGGATGTTTTCATGGTGCAGCAGAGAGGTTTGTCAGCTGTCTGCGTCCCTTCCACAGCTGCAGCCAGCTGATCTAAAACGCATATGAAAATCTTAATTAATCAGCAATTAGAAATGGCAGCTTGTCAGTTTGAATACCCTGGCACCTCAAGGTGCAGGCTCTGGCCATGTGCTTTCAGAAATTCATCCCTGAAGCAGGCATACACTACTAAACTGCGGGCTTTGCATGTATCCAGCCCAATGTTAAGGAACAGAAAATGAATAGAGATTTGTTGGTAAGGTGCCCCAGATCCTGGAGGGGCTGTGAGCTGTTATACCTCCTCCATGTCTGGCATCTCGAAGATCACTCAGATAGCTGGGGCCCACACATCCCTAAGATCATTTCAGGAGTCTCCGTGATCTCATAGCTCATGCCTCGTGTCCCTTATTCCATGTGCCACCACCGGCCAGTCCAGTTGGACCAAAGCACTTTTGTTCCACCCAGCCTGCAAAAACACGTCAGATTACTTCGTTTTGGAGGCTTCTGCACATCTTCTAACACAATTCTGAGATGAGATGCAGACCTTGATGTGTGACCTCTGCGTGTAGTAGATTGCCCAGAGAGGCTGTGGAGTCTCCTCTTGGGAGATCTTCAACAGCCACCCTGACAGGGATGTCCCTGCTTGATGTGGGGTTGGGTTGGGTACAGATGGATACAGAGGTACTGCCAACCTCAGCCACTCTGTGATGCTGTGGTTCTGTGTTGAAGCTCACTAACCACTGCTGTGTTCCCTTCTGTAACGCCATGGGCTGTCTGCATGTCCTCCAAACCTCTGGGACAACTTATTGGGAAATGCTGACCTACAACTCCCCATGGAATGTTCAACGTGTGAGACAGCAGCGTTAAGACAAATGACAAGAAAAGGTGCCCATGCTGGCCTATACTTAAAGCCTTACCCACCAGAAGGGATCTGGGAGCAATAGTGAAAGCCATCCAGAAGACCCTCAAGGGGATATTATTGTGCTGCTGTGATTTTAATACTCTTAGACAGGAGATAACCCATCTCCACAGATAAAAAACAGGAACCCGGCATGAAAAATGTAGCCATTACCCAACTAGACACAGTTTCCTCAGCTCTGGGAAGCTCTGAGTGGAAGTAAATGCACACAGTATTGAAATTTCAGTCTGCTCCAACTTCCTCCTGGGGCAAGAGCTATGCGGAGAGAAAGAAAAAGATTTACTTCTTTCAGAAGAAGCTTAGAGCTCTTTACATATGTGCCTGGTGCGGCATGCTGACCAGGTCTGCGCATTTCATCTCATTTCATCTCATTTCGTTAGAGCTTTAATCACGTTAATGACAGCCCTAACATTTCAGGATGGCTCTGGATCAGCTGCTGAGCTGCGGGCTTTTTGCTGCAATGGGGAGAATGCCAGCAGTCGGACGCTTCTCTTGAGCATCCTGGCTTCCCTGCTGCTCTGCACCAGCACCTCCAAAAATGCTCCTGCAGGGAAGGGGACACAGCCACTGATGGGGATGGGATCCCTCTGTCCATATACCAGCCTCATTTTCCATTCCAGCTTTCTCTGGAGCACTTTCTCCATCCTGGGTTGTTTTCTGCAGGTCCGCACCTTTGGACTCAGGCCCCTTTTAGCTTTGACCTTTGAAGCATCAAAGTACCACAGACTCATAGACTTATCAAGGATGAAATAACCCAACAGTGATCATGGAAGATGTTTTGCAAAAATAAAGACAGCTTGATCCATCTGCTTTGGGTAGGGGAACACAAGGCAAATCTTGATAAATGTTGACGTACTGATTGATGCTTCCTAAGTATCACCGAACTACCCTCTCGTTATCTCCTGTCATGACCTTGGATGAGATGCTCCACCTCTCCTTGCTTGCAGTTCCTGCACATGGGGAATCAGAGCAATGAGCCCCAGAGAAGGGAGGAGGTGAGACCCTGTTTCACAGCAGGGGCAACTGCAGGGCTCTATCAATGGCACCACAGATGCGCACACTGGAAATGAATGAAAGATACAAATCCCATTGGCACTTCTCTTCTGCCTCTCAGGACTCAGCACTGCAGCAGATACAGAGAAGTCTCATGAGGACAGAATGGGTTTCAGCACAACTGGAAGCTGTGATGAGATGAAATTCTTTGCTGACCTTTGAGCTGCACTGAACACCCCCTGAAATGCAAAAAGCTCTCTGCAGGAAGTTAATCCCCATCATGTTTTCCCTACAGTGGCTCCAGACCAGCACCAGGGAGTTTTCTTTCAGCAGAAGGGTGAGCCTGGCACAGAACTGGGAACATGGAGTGTTATCTCAAAGCAGCAACTGCACGTTCTATCACTGCATCTGTGCACCTCTCTCCTGGGCAGCTCAGCCTCGGCGCACAGCTCACAGGTACCTCATTGTAACCAGCAAGCCTCAAATGCTCATTTAATTGCCTGATATTAATCTCTTTGTGAATCATTAATTACTGAGATCTTGTTTGTTTTTTGCATTTATACAACTAAACAGATGCCAGATGACATTGTGCTTATTCTGCCACGCTACTTACCTGTCTTTTTCTTGTATAGCGGCGGCACATTTCCTTTTCCAAGTGAAATTTATCCCTGCCATTGTCCTGACTTTACAATCAAGGCACTGAGCATGTAGTACAGCAACTCATCAACCTCCAACAACTCAGTGTCTGAAGTGGTGGGAGTTTTTCACCCTGCGTCATCTTGTCAGCCCCCTGCAGTTGGGATATTTTCTCAACAACTGCTGAAGCTAGTTGGACCCATCATTTATGATGCATTAGAAGAAAAATGTTTTTTATGGTAAGGGCTGTGAAGCACTGGGATAGGCTGCACAGAGATATGGTGGATGCCCATCCCTGGAGACACTTGAGATCAGGCTGGAGAGGCTCTGAGCAGTTGATGGAGCTGTAGGTGTCCCTGCTCAGGGGAGTTGGGCCAGGTGACCTTTAAAGGGCTCTTTCAACTCAAATGCTTCTGTGATTCCATGGTGTGCGTTCATCCCCGTTGACTCCAGCACATTTTTTCCCTCCTGGAGGTCACATATTTCAATACACCATGGGAGACTCCACCCTGATGCCACCTCCTGAGACCAGTTTCATGTTTTCTGCCAACAGAACTCCGTGATCATCGTTGGCGTTCTCCTGTGCTGCATGCAGCTCCAACGCGAGCTATTTGCTGGCAAGGGGCAGGAGCTCAGCCTGTGACCTCAGCCAGGCCCCTCACCAATTGCTCTGTACAGGCTTTTAGAGCTCTTTCAGCTGCACTCAGCTTTGATTGTGCCTGATCAAAATGCACACGGCCAGCTTTGATAATCGCTGATGATCAGAACCTTTTAGGTGGCAAGTGACAGGGCCAGCACTAGTGTGATGGATTGGGTCATTAGGAACAGCTGTTTCCCCTTTCCCTGCCTTTTGAAGAGCCCATGTTCTTCCATGCTGCTCTAGAGGGCTATTATGAGGGTGTTTGGGGGCTTGCTCTCAAAGTACAGGAGCACAGGGCTGCCCATCCTGCAGTCACCCCCACCTGCTTGGCTTGGTGATGCTGTGCTGGATCTCCCACTTCCTTCGAGGATTTCCAGCCCCAGCTCCTTCAGGACAGGGAAGCAATTGCAATGACCTCCCA
The DNA here is from genome assembly GCA_035772895.1 of Perdix hodgsoniae. Lineage (NCBI taxonomy): Eukaryota > Metazoa > Chordata > Aves > Galliformes > Phasianidae > Perdix > Perdix hodgsoniae. The sequence continues at coordinate 2,199,291 of JAPSGF010000090.1, forward strand.
CCAATGTAAAAGAGCATAAACACAGTGGCTGTAAATACCTCCTTACCCTGGAGGAAGCGAGCTGCTGCCATCTGTTAGTGAAGTTGTTACAACTTCCCAGCCCACCTCCGGCTGCCTTGCCCCTCTCCTTGACCTCCTTAGGATCTCTGAGCAGCAGCTTGGTAAGCTGGTGTGTTCTGAGAGAAGTGATGCAGAGAGTCTGGGAGAAGAGAGGCACAGAGGAGTGCTTCCCATAGGACACTTCACTCAGCCCTCGTGCCCTTCTGAGATGCCCTCAGTTTAAGAATTTATTATATATATGTGGATTGGAAAAAAAATAAAATCATTTTGTTTAACAAACAACAACAACAACAAAAAATAAAATGGGGGGAGAATGAGGAGGAGTGAGAAAATTTAACAGAGCCATCCGTTATAAACAAATTATGCTCAGCAGGCAGGTGAGCCAAGGCCCGCCAGGCAATTGGGAAGGCAGTGTGCAGGCAGTAATTGAAAAAAGTGAGGCACACACACACACACCTGAATGGCTGCTCTGGAGCCGGGGCAGGGGCAGAGCTGTGCTGGGTCCCTGCTGTTCCCTGTCACTGTGCTGGGGTCCCATGCTTGGGAGCAGTGTCAGCAGCGATGGCTCGCTGTGCACCTGTGTTTGTTAAATGCCTGTGAATGAGTGCCAGGGACTCCCTTTATAGCTCAAATGATGGGTTATTGCAGAGCACAAGTGTTAAATGCCTGCTGCCGAGAGTTGTGCCGTCCCTCTGCATGCCTTCTGCCTGACTTCTGCTTCACCGTGGGGATGCAGTGGGGCCTGGAGATGTTTCCCCTCATTCTGCTTCACCTGGACCACGTCTGCACGGCAGTGACCAGCTCCGGGAGCTCGAAGAATGAGATGCGTGCATCGGGCTCATTGAAGTGAGGAGCTGCCCCTGGGAGCCATACTTTGCCCTGAGGTGGGACACCAGACAGCCGGTGGGGTGACAGCGTGTACCACGTCACACAGATGATCCTGGGAGGGGAGCAGTCCCAACCTGTGGACCTGTGTAAGGCATGGGGAGTGCTAAAAACAAGACAAACTAAGTGCAGCTGGCATAAAATCCATGCAGTACATTGAACTGTAATGATTCTGACAATAAAGCAACCCAATAAATATTATGAAATGAAAACAGCCCTCCGGGAGCTTTTGCTATCGATTGCTTGGAGCTGGCATTTGTGCAGCAGATTACGTGCGAGACAGGTTCTTGCTAGCTTTTCTTTCTTCCCTTTCAAATGCAGAATTAGAAGAACTCTCTGGAGGGCGCCTTAGAAGGGGTCTTCCCCACTTCCTGCGCTGGGGCTCAGTCAGGAAGGAAAAATACAAGCAAGCTGGGACATGGGAGAGGGCACAGGTGTGAGTGGGGTGGAATGCACCTTCTGTCCTTGCAAGCCTTCTGCTGTTAGAGCCTGCAGAACTGGGGGTCTCCCAGACCCTCATGCTGTGTGCAGTGTGGGTGACCTGGCGTAGGAGCTGGTTGGTGTGTGGGTCTGAACAGTGGGGTCAGAGCTTTGTCCTGAGCTGGGAGGGATTTGGTGAGGCTGGGAGTGTGCTATTCACCGTTGGCAACTTGCAAAGCTGCCATCCTGTCTGCCCTACCTCCCTCACCCTCACCTGAAGCATATGTGACAGTAAATGCTCCTCAGCTGGCCCTGTACCTTGGCCTTGCAGCTCTGGCATCCTGAGCATCCTGGTCATCCCTGAGCATCACAGACAACCTGGGCACTCTGGACATCTCAGGCAGCCCCAAGTCCCAGGCTAAGCACTCTCCTGTATTTCTCTGGCTCCTGCCTGCTGCTTCATGACTCTCCAACTTCCCTTTGCTAATTAACCCTGTTTCCAACCAGAACCTGCCTTTTGGTTAGGCTAGGTTTTTTTGCTAATTACAGGAACACCAGCCTACGAGAGAGAAGTGTAAGGGGGATGATTTGTCCCTTGCTTTCTAACAAGGATACACAAACTCTCAGGAGATGGAAGGATGTAAGGGAATTGCTCATAAAGCTGAGATTTATGAGACTAAAGACTAGTTATCCCTCACTGGAAAGAGAGAACAAAATAGCTCCATCTATTGCAGGCACTTCATATGGCGATGCTGTGACTGACCTGTGCATGGATGACAAGAATGAGCCTGAATCTGCTCACAGATATTTACCAGGATAAATGTGAAATATCTTTGCTGGTGTCAATTGTTATTACTTGGGATTTTTATCAGAGCAAGCAATAGTAAATGAAGGTTTTTTCAATGCAATTTAAAAAAAAAAAAAAAGCCCAACAAAAAAATGCGTTCATGCTGGCTGAAGAGATACAATTCTTTGCTAACTGGAAATAATAATATGCATTTTGCTATCAGTGCCTGCTAAATAAGTCCGGGGCTGTGTATTAATGAGGGCATTGCAAGAACTTCGGAGGGCAGCTCCAGCATTCACAATGGTAAGGGTGGATGGGAGCAACTGTCTGGAATCAGCCAGAGGAAATTCAGTGCCTGGGTGGGATAAATGGATGCATGCAGAGGCAAGAGGATGGTAGGAGGGGATCAGGGGGCTGAGACGGATCACTGACTTAGTGTGAGTCAATAGTGTGATGGTTTAGCAGAAAGGGCAGCTCACCTCCTGGGATGCATTAATGTGGGCTGCTGGATAGGAGCCAGGGAGAGCTGCAGTGCTTCGTTCTGTGCTGTGTCCAGGTCAGGGTGCTGCAGCTGAGGGCACCTACAGATGAACTGGAGAGTAGTGAGGTGCTTGAGGACAGTAATGCTGGGGTGAGACTGTGCTGTTGCTGTCCCTCAGGCCCTGCTCTCAAGCCACTGACACCTGTCCTGGTAGGATTCATCTTTCCACATACACGCTTTTTTGGGGTGTGCCTTATTCCACGGATGAAGCCATCCCCCATGCTCCCTGCAGGGTCTCTCTGCTCCCACCTGCATTCCACCTGAGCAGACACGAGCTCAGGCATGGAGCCCACCTTCGGACTCTGTGCTCTGGGCTTTCCCTTGGCTCCCTTCCTGGGAGGAGCAGCAGGGGGGGGGCACACATGGAGTTTCTGGCCATAGCGTTAGAGCCACGCACCATTCATCCACGCAACATTTCAGGCTGCAGACCCCTCTCCCACTGCCAAATGTGTGTCTAGCTCCCAAGGACACATCAACAAACCACACCGATACTGGGAAGTGGAACAGCCCTGGGGCTGCCCTTCCCTCTGCAGCCTCAGCAACCAGCCCCATTCTGCCCCTTCTCTTCTGCACAGCGATGGCTCCTTGCTGATTGTAAACCCCAAGAAATCACTGGTGGATAGGAGAAGCAGATCGTTATCTGCTGCTTGATGAAAGCAAGGGGCAGATGGCTCCACACCAGCTCTGTCCTGCTTGCGATGCGCTGTGCGTAGCGGCTCCTGGGTGACATTAACACTCAGGAGGTGTGCATACATGGAAGGAATGCACTAACACCAAGCACACCCTGGGGTGGTGATACAGCCTCAGGATTAAGCTCTTCTCTCAGCAATATTAGGAGAAATCTGCAGGAGGCCTCTTGAAATCAGAGGGGCAGATTATGTGGATAAGAAAAGCAATCAGAATCCGTCCTGCTCAGGATATTTAAATGGCACCACTGGCTGCTTGTCTTTTGGGGATGTGCAGTCAAGCCTGTGACTTTGGCAACACAAGCCCCCATGATCTGGTCCCAGCAGCCCATGCCCAAAGCCCCACATCGCATCCTGCCTGCCCTACCTCAGCACCCCCTTGCAGAGGCAGCAGGGCTGGGGCTGTGCAAGGGACACCCTTTGGGATCAGGCGAGTCCTTCCCCAGCATGGGGTGAAGCGTTATGCAGATCTCAGCAGGAGTCGGGACACATCAGCACTTGCAGGAGCCACAGTGCTCACATGCCTGGAGCTTAATAAGGCTCACGAGCAGCGTCTGAAGTGCTGGTGCTTGGATGAGATGTGTCCTCTTCAGAGGACTGCACTTCCCTGTCTGAGTGGCTTTTCATTCCTCCTCACTTTTTTCCCTTCCATTTTACTACCTTTTTTTTTTTTAATTTTTGTTTCTAATTTTTTTTTCCTGTTAGCAGTGAGGCGGGTGCTGGGGTGTGACATGCAGCCTGTTGGTAAGGATGAGGTTTGCAGCGGGGCGGTGATGCTCCCGAGGTGCCGTGTCCCATCTGCCAGGGATGGATGTAGGAGTGAATGTCACCCAGGCCCACACAGTTCGGGGACACACATACACAGGCTTCAGACCATAGTTGCATGCTGTCTCTCCCACACACAGCATGAAGAAGCCGTCACTCACCTCCCCTGTCGTACCTCCACATCGACTGAACGCTTTGCAGAGCACCCCTTTGCACCCGAACACATCTCAAGCAGATGGGACCTGTTGATGGAGCATTCTGCTTATCACACACGTGTCACCTCTCCCATGTGTTTCTCCAAAAGAACAGAAGAACGATCGCTGAAGCTCAGTCTTCGTACGCCACCACCAGGCACAACCCTCAGCTTCCTCCCCCCTCCCCTCCTATCTCACCCTCCTGCCCTGGTGCAATCCCTGGTAGATGTCTTTCTGGGGTCGTATCTCTCTGTGCTTTGCTTTGTGCTTCTGCAGCAAAGTAAAAACAAAAGGAAGGAGGAACGGCATTGCTGGGGCACATCTCCCAGCTCAGGTGTGCATGAGCTGCAATGAGCTGGGGGTGTTAGAGAGACGGGCAGGAGGGGGAAAGGGAGAGGGAGGAATGCCAGGGGAGTGCTGGGAGTCAGGAAAGGCAATTAAGACCTGGAGAAAGAAGGAAGCGAGACCTAAAAGGTAACTGACTAGAAAATTAAAATTATTCAGCTGCAGAAAAATAGATCTCATGGCTTCCATGCCTGACAGATCTGCACAAGCAGCACATGGGGGGGGGGGTCTCCTTAGAGCTGCTGGGGATGGACGGGAGACCCAGGTGCCTCAGGATCTCTTTTTACTAAGATCATCTCAATGAACCAAGACATCCTAAGCTCACACCAACACTGAGTCAACAAAATGGGAAGGGGTGATGAGCATCCTTGCTGGGAGAGAGAGGTGTGGGACCAGGGTTGGAGCACCAGGGGGGCACTGGTGCTGTCCAGGGCTGTGGTGAGGCATTGGTGGGCTGACCTGGGTCAGGCAGGCTGCTGGGAGGACAAAATGCTGAATGGTTTGATGGCCGCAGGGGGACAAGTCATTCACTTTCCATGGCATTTTTACACCATATTCTGTCTCTCTTTTCATTCTGCCTGGGCTCTCAACTGCTTGTATCCCAAAGGCATGCAGAGAAAACATTGCATACTGTAGAATGAGAAATGGTAAACATGGCTTTCTTCCTAGTTTTTATTTTTTATTATTTTTTTTTCTTTTGGCAAGCATCAACTAAAGCCACAGGGATGGGGTATTTAATTAAAGCATTGTCTTTCCACCGCCTTTAGGCTCTGTGGAGTCTTTTCATTCCAGTGAGGCTCAGATTTTCTGTGGAAGTAGTGGGGTCACTTCCCCATGGTTATCCCTTTGCTGGGGCTGGGACACCTGGAAGAGGGTGGGGAAATCCCAGACCTGTCCTAGAGCAGTTTCCAGGCAGGAGACCTATCCCAATGGGGTCTGTTTGATCCCAGCAGATTTTCCCTTTGAGACAATCCTGCCTCATGTCCCTGTCTCTCTTTAACATAATGTCCCTGAAAAATTACCTATGATTTGCGCTCAGTGCATTGCAGTGTCTTCCCCTGGAGGGTTCCCAGGCTCTTTATGCACTCTAATTAATAATAATCTTCTTTATCATCACAGTAATTTATTTATTCAGCACTATAGGGCAGGCCTGCTGCCTTGCAGATGAAAATACCCCCACATCCTTTCAGAAGTGCTGGTGGAAGATGGAAGACTTGCTTTGAAATCGAGCTCATGGCTGAGAGCCTGAGCAAGGAGACCAGCTGGTGCTGAGGCTGCAGCCAGTTTTCATCCTGCTACTGGGCTGCACAGGGCTGAGCAGAGCTATTCCCAGCCTGAAGGAGTCTCTCTCCTAGGGGTTCAGGTGGTAATGCTCAGACACATCCCAGTCATGTGAATAGAAGGACAGATGGATAGATGGATAGACGGAAGGATGAACAGATGAAAGGAGCATGGATTAATTGTTGGAATGGGTAGATGGATGGATGGACAGATGCATGATATTCCAGGGCTTTTAACCCTGCTGTGCCCCCCAGCCCCTTCAGGATACCTTGACTCCTGTGCTGGAGCATCAGGACTGTGAGAGACTCTCTTCTAGGGTTTCGGTTGGTGATGCTTGGACACATTCCAGTCTTATGGGTGGATGGATAGGTGGATGAATAGATGCACAAATAGATAGAAGGATAGATGGATAGATGAACGGACAGATGCACAGACTGATGGACGGATGAGTGGACAGATGGATGGTGCCCCAGTTCTTTTATCCCTGCTCTGCCCCTGGCAGAGCTCCTGCTGTCTGGGTGCTGGCTGAACACAGCTGTGAAGCCTCAGTTCGGCCCTTCCCATCCACTCCTGAGCAGGGAGATGGGAGAGGAGCAGCCGATAAGCTGAGAGGTGCAGGATGCCTGGGAAGATTTATTGTGTTGTGTTTTCAATTCGCACATCGACACAATACAAACAGATGAGGTTTCAGTACAACAGGCTCAATTAATCAGGGCTTTGACAGCTGTGAAGCTGGACACCATTAATCCCTTTTGCAGGCAGGATGGAGGGGTAATAATTACACTTCCCCCCAAAAGCAGAAAGGACTGTCCTGCTGCTGCTCCTCCTCTCCCTCTAAGAACATTTCCTGACCCTAGTCTCCAGTACTGCTATGCTACTTGTACAAATAATTCAGCTCACACATTACTTGCAAAATAGGAAACAAAATGCATGACCCTCAAATTCTCAAAGTATTCTTGGGGCTGAGAGGTTTGTTGGGCACCAGCAGCCAGGCACCTGGGAGGCAAGAGCTGATCTCAGGAAACATTTCCCCATGTGTCTGCAACCACAACAACAGAGTGCTACATTGCCCAGGGTGCACCATGGAGGTGTGCAGGAGATGGGGAAGCTGTGAATTTGGGATGCAGGGCAGAGGGTGATGGGACAGATATGAGGCTTTCCATGAGCACAGAGACTGGACATGGGTGTCCTCACTGCACCCAGGTGAACCCCATTTTCTCTGTCCAGAGAAGGCAGCGTGGCTGACACAGCACCAACCCACCATGTCTCCAGACAATGTCATCTTCCAAGCGGGAGACATTTAAACAGTGAAATGCCAAAGGAGCAGCGTGGTATTTAAAGGCAAAGATGCAATTACCCAAGTTCTCAGGAGAGCAAGCACACAAATGAGGGAGGTTCGGGAGAGGTTGTTTATCCTGCTCCTAATTCCATGTGCTGGGTAGGAAGGGGCTGTGCAAACACAGGGCTGAGCAGAGTGTCTCCAGAGGGGACGGGTTTGTTTGACAGTTTTCCATTAGAGCCTCTGAAAAACCTGACATTGCCTGCAGCCACGGTGATGGTGACAAGCTGTGCTTTCCGTAGCATTACGCCTGACTGAAGCCTTGTTGCAATCATTATTGGTGGAAGGGATTGGTTTGCATCTGCACCCAGCAGGTGGGAGGGGAAAATAACTGGGCAGAAGGCATTTGTAGTAGAGTGGGTTTGGGCTGGAGCTCAGAGCTGGCCTCAGATTCTGCCTCCCTAAGTCGCTCGCATCAATTTTTGCATCCTCACCCTTGTCACTCGCAGCAGGATACAATGGCCAGCGGGGTGTGTTCTGGATGGAGATGGAGCTGTCTTTGTGTTGCTGGGGACGTTCCATGCCGAGACAGTAAGAGATGGGGGAATGATACTGGCATGATGTCGGCATCACAGTTACAGTCCACATACAGCTCTGGACACAACATCACACTCTTCTGCCTTTTTGATGAGGTTGGTGAAGTCCTGCAGTGCCTGGGGGACACAGGCTCTCCCTGCCTGCTTCGTCCTGCATTTCAGTGTTGGATGAATTAGAAAGCTTCCTCTCAAAAATCCAGCCCAAACCTTTGCTCTTCTGCATCTGTCAAGAGCCTTTGGTGCTGGATAACACTAAATAATGCTAATTTTATTCCAACTGCTTCGCCTGTGCTTAAAAACATGCCTGCAGAGGAATAAAAATCAACATCAGTTGGAAGTGCCATCTTTGAGGGAGAAATGTCAGAGGCGCAGTGAAGGGATGAGACAGAAAGCTGAGGGAGATAGAGGCAGAGGAAGGAATAAGGCACTTTCTGGGGCTCCCTTTGCACTGCAGATTCCAATACCCTGCAGATACACTGCGTCCCAGTGGCTGTCTGACTTCACCACCTGTTTGAGACCCCAAACCAAAAAAACCCAAACCAAAACCCAGGGACCCGTTGCCGCCTGTGGAGGGATGGACACATTTTCAGCATTGCAGGAAGATGTCTGCCTGTGTGGGGAGTTCCCACCTCAGCTACGGGTCAGCCTGGGGTGTTATTTTATGTGGCTGTAATCTTTTATTGAGGGCTGGACTAAGCGGAGAGGAAGGTGAATGCATTCCCCCCCCCTGCTGGAGGTTATCACAGAGATCATTTCCTGTCCTCTTGGGTGGGTTATGCCTGGAGTTTGTCAACTCAAATTAAGTCTCAGCTGGGTGCTCTGTGGGAGGCCGGGGCATTGGGGTGAGTGACTGCAGGTGGGAGCAGGCAGGGAGGGGGCAAAGGGCAGGGACAAGGAGGAATAGACTGGGCAGGGGCCAAGTCTGGGCCTGGGGAGGACAGAGGGGGAAGAGAGGGGAAAGGAGAAGAGGGAAAGTGAGAGGAAAACAGAATAAAGGGAAATAAAAAGCAAGAAAGTAAGAGAGCAAAATAAAGCAATGGAGAAGGGAAGAAGAAATGCATGAAAAGAGAAAAGAAGAAAAAGCAGAGAAAAAGAGAAAAGAGAAAAAGAAAAGAAAAAAAAGAAGATGGGAGAGG